>JAQQSE010000014.1:1200000-1717105 GCA_035772565.1 Antheraea assamensis
CACATATATTTAAAACCTCCATATCAAATAGCAATATCTATATACACCTATAACATAAGTTTTCGTTGGTATTTCTACCCCTAAATAAACAATTATCCATTAGTATGCAACTCATAGAAGAACTCACCACAATATTTTCCAACTCTGAATAACATAGTCTGTACATTATTCATGTTAAAGTCCTATAAAAGCTAGAGTGGCTTGTAAGACGATTTGCGAGTGTAGTAAATAAGTACGACGTAAGTTTTGCTACACATAAACACGTTAACTTACAAAAAGACTTACACGTGTGTGTCGCAAGTGAACCGATAACAAGTTCCCGATCGAGTCAATATTTCAAGAAGTTTCCGATTCAAAGAGCGTTCCTTTGATATTTACGTATAGTTTTATACTATCCCACATGTTTCGATATGACGCAACAACGTAGTTTCCCAGACATCAATTTAGTATAAAATGTACGCACTTATTCTATCTTCCATTTTTCTAAAAACCTACTACAAGTTTATAAGCAATACTCATCACCTATTTCTCTATGAAGTATTCTTTGATGTTTACGCGTCTTTGATGGTCATAACTAACCAGTGCTGGATATGTTGTTATGCTATCAAAACCCAGGCCTAGGACGAACGGATTCATATGGCTTAATTCGGTTCACTTTTCAATACTCGCCTAACGTACCAGTTCGGAAGAAGGTGTTTTAAATACATAGGAAACGTATAATTCTGGCGCTAGTGAGAATTATAAAATGCTCTACTTTTGTCATCTCGATGTCTTCCTTTAAAGGTTTAACAATTAACAAACTTTAATAAAATAAAAAGTTTTAATTAAATTCTATTCATTAAATGCTTTACCTTACAAATTCGATATATTCTTTTGTGTTTATTTACCTTAACTAGAAAAAAAAATAGTTTAATTTATTTTAATTTTACTATTTCTTTATATTAATACTACGAAACGCCATCACTTATTTTATGCATGTTGTGTTCATATTTAGCAAGGTTCATGTTAATCTCTGATCAACAAACTCAGTTTTGTGGACCTTAAATAAATAAATAAAAGAATATTTACATACGACTAAGAAATGGTTAATTTAAATGTAACATTTTTCGTAATTGCATCCAACAGTTCCCCAGAAAT
The DNA here is from genome assembly GCA_035772565.1 of Antheraea assamensis. Classification (NCBI taxonomy): domain Eukaryota; kingdom Metazoa; phylum Arthropoda; class Insecta; order Lepidoptera; family Saturniidae; genus Antheraea; species Antheraea assamensis. The sequence goes on from JAQQSE010000014.1 coordinate 1,201,138, forward strand.
AATGTCTACATAAACGACTGTTAATAAAATATCCTGAACTACGGCACTTCGCTCTTAACATTTGTAATTGCGTCCTAAGCTTTCAGCCTTTGAGAGTTTGCTTTGTTGAAGCGTCGGTTTCCCCTCTTTATTATTACTTCCGTCGAAAACATTCCGACACTCACCGCTAACAATACATATTTTGGAAGCACACCCATTTATATTCCAATATTCGTTGGATATTGTTCTTGCTGGTTCTTTGTGTTCTCGGTTAAGTACTTATAGATTAATAAGTACGGAGTATTATCGTTGTGAAAAGAAGCTTGTAATTTCTATAATGTGCAGTATTCTTTAATAGACCAAAACTATAATAATGCATTTTAGTATACTTAAGCAGTAAGGCTCCAGTAGGAAGGTGTTCAAAAATGATGTTGAAATTTGACTGGAAATCGGCGATAATGTGCATTTGCATGTGCCTTTTCAACATAAACGCAAGCTTCAACCCAATTTTGGTGTTGTTGTTCTGTGAATTATAGGGTACCTTTGTTTTATTTTCTTTATTTATACTTACGGATTTTTTTTTTTTTTATATTATAGGGGACAAACGAGCAGGTGGGTCACCTGATGGTAAGTGATCACCGCCGTCCATAGACACTAGCAACACCAGGGGAGTCGCAAGTGCGTTGCCGGCCTTTTAATATATGTGGGCCTCCGGCGCTCTCACTGACCGAACGAAATGCAACAGTGCAACCACTGTTACTTCCCGTCGGTTTTCTGTGAGAGGGTGGTACTACCCCGGGCAAGCCTGACCCATGTTCATGCTGAATACAGTAATAGCTTCAGCGTAGCTCTACCACCTACATCAAGTTTACTCACAAATTGACCATGTCACCCCAGTAACTACCACCAAAATTAACACCATTTATAAACTACAATAATAGATTTTAGCGGTTTTAAAAACCAAACAAAAACAGACATAGACTATCTTCGCGAGTTTTCTTTCTTTCCAAATTGAGGAAAAGAATTATCTTTACAACATTATCAAAGCTGTTGGTATTTCTAAATTATAAAAACAAATAATGATTTTCTTTTACTTGTACTTTTCTAATTAAAACAGCTTGGCACGGGTGTACTAATGAAGAAAATCAGTTTAAATCTTTCCCTTAGAGTACGACCATTTAATGAAAAGAGTGAAATTGAACTACTAAATGTCAATGTATTAATTCTGTCAATATTTTGTTTACTACTGTTTTCTGTCTCACTCATTCACATTTTTTTTTAAGTCTGAGTAACAGGTTCTTTACAGCAATTCACGAGAACCGATGTATTTTTGAAACAATTATTATTTTTTTACTTATGTTAGACTAATAATTTGTTCAACTTAAAACCCACCATTCGCTACAGCAAAGTACATTCAAAGACAGTAAGTATCTGTTGATATCGGAATACTTTGTTAATATTGTTTTTTTTTCTCGAACTGACCTACACTGTTAGCCTGGCAAGGCCATTGCAGTTCCACCAGTCGAATATTATAATATAATATAATATTGTAATAATATTATTATAATATTCTGGACCTACAGAATCTATTGTAATTTTGAGATAAATATCTGAAAAAGTACTCATTTTAGAAAATTGTAACTGTTTACAATATTTGTAATATAATGCATGTATTATTGAAGACATGTTTTAATATTATAAAAGTGATCCTAAAAGAATTACAGTTTTTCACATAATTTTAAATCAGTAATTTTAGGTAGGTCCTATTTGTGATTTTGAAATTATTTTTCTATTAAAGAAACTATAACTTAATTACTATACTATAGTTTATTATCTACAGTAAACTCTAAAAGTCAAAGGTTTACATTGGAAATTCATAAATGATTAACTCAAGTGGTTTATTATCAAAATAAAAATATCCTATATGTTTTAATAACTTTATTATTTACACATAAATCACAATAAAATGCTACATTAAAAGCTAAATTATTTCCTGAATCCTACTTTGGTTTTGCTTGAATGCTTGATAACTTTGTTGGATCGGTTTTATAAGTTTTCTGTAACGGACCTTTACCTGCCCTTGTGAATATCATCTCGTCTATTCTCTGCCTGTCTGCCAAATCTCTAGAAATCTTCAAATTTGTCCATGATTCTTTAGCACCAGCCACAAAACCCTTTTTTTTTATCGGCAGATTTTCCGAACTATGCTTCATCAACTTGGGAATTTTAAAATAATCTCGTACTGCAGGGACTCTAAGCAATCCCACTTGTGCCAGTGATATAAAATTACTTGAACACCAGTAAACCAGGATGGCACCTGGGAAGTTAATTGTGAATGGTATCATAACCAGAGGTATAGCTCGGAGAATGTACCTCATTATCTGCATATTCTGAGCTTCAAGGCGACCTCCATCAACTCCAAGTTCAATAGTTGCCCACATAGTTGCACTCGTTATGAGAGGAAGTATGAAAAATTGATCTGGGACAGTCAGATCTGCAAACCACCACAAACCGCCATATGACATACTTTCAACAGGACAATTTGCCATCCCTCTCAGGCCCATAAAGAAAGAAATAAAAAGAGGAGCTTGAGCAAGTGGAACTACAACATTTTTGAGTGGATTCAAACCTTTATCTTTCATAAACTGCATCATTTCTTGAGCATAACGTGCTGCTTCTAATTGATTACCTGTTTGCCTTGCTTGTGTCATTTTCATTTGTAGATACTGCATCTCTGGTAAATTATTATTCATAATGGCCGAATTCCTTTGTGACATTATAACTAAAGGGAACATAGTGACTCTTACAACAATAGTTCCGATGAGTATAGCACCCCACCATGGAATATCGAGTGATACATGAAGGTACTCTAAGCAGTTTTGGACCATACCGATTGGGCTCCAACCTCCTAAACCAAGACTGGCAAGTGAGGGCTCGCCATTTGCAGCAAGTGATTGTACGGTCTCTGATAGATCAGCAATTGTTGTGGGATCCGGTATCGGTGGCGGCTCCGGTATTTTATCCAAAATATTGGCAACATCATTGTTCGCAGTAGAAGCAAACCTTACAGTTCCAGCCGACGAATAAACATAATATACTTTTGCCTTCCTAACCTCAACATTTTCGTAAAATAAGTTTTTAATAATACTCCGGCGACCATGACGACTTAGTAACTTGAACATGACGATTTAAATAAAATAATAAAATATCAGTAATAAATTTTACGAATATCAATTTCGCAATATTTTGTTACCGCACATTTCTGACATTGACATATGGGAGCACAGGCTAAAGAAATGAGTTTATTCTGGCCACCACAGAGTGCTTTATATAAACCATATATAAACTGACGACAGACTAATAGTCGTACCGTAGTCCGGTGAAACTGTAGAGGCCTTGCAAGGCCAACGGAGTAATCAGTTCGAAAAAAAAATTGTGCATATACTTAATAATTCAAGTAACAGTTATCGACGAATCCGATGTGCCGCGTTAGAAAACATGTTTGTGATATATTTTTACCGATCCTCCTGATTTAATAATATCAGCTAATTTACAGTACCCTTTCGTCCCTCTAAACAGCGTGTGCACGCCTACGTGGACTTATTCACAGATCACGCCACAGCGGCTTGACTGTGAATTTTGTTCCAGTACACTCGTCTAGGCTCCCCTCGGCAGCTGCTCAAGCTGAGGTCTGATCCTCCGGAATGGAGCCGTGCGCATGTTTCTTTCGCGAATACAGTGACAATGAATAAATTTTCAAACACTAGTTTTAACAACATCACATCGATCACCCACATACATGCCCACACACACACATGTACACATAGAGGTTGAGTTTGTTTTTTAATCCCTTATTCAAACTGACTAGTAGTCAGATTCAAAATACACGTATAAGTTCGTAAAACATACATGCTTGCTACACATGTATATTTCACGAATTCATATATGTATGAAATGGATAGTTTCGCTTAGCTAATTAGTTTTGGGATATTCGGCGACAGTCTAAGCAGACATTTATTATAAATCTATTAAATAATTTAACAAAATGTTGCCATGAGTGATCAAATATCAATTTTTGCCAAGACTTTAAGATTGTCATAGTGGTCTTAAAAGATTTGTATCTAGCACCCCTAATAAATTAAAAATAATGTCATTGTGGTTGTCAAAACAACGTGGTAAAGTTCTGTATTGTTTACATTTCATGAAATTCTGTAATGTAAAATATTTACATAAATTATAAGGGTTATATCTGTAATAAAAAATGGCTCATATATCTTATCCATTCAAAAAAACAAATAAATCAGTATTTCAAAAGCCGTCATCAGTTCTTACAAACGATTCTATTTACTGGAAGAAACTAGGAGTAAGTAATTGAGATAATAGTACATTTGGATTTAAAAGTAACTTTTTTGACTTTACTGTTAATCATTCCAGCTCCCCGTTCTCGTGAAAGAGTTTGGTGCGATAGATTATCTGGACTTTAGTCCACTTGAACCATATTATTTCGCCGCAACGTGTTCAGTCCGAGTTCAGGTAAAATCCAATATAAATAATTTTCCACTTTTAGCACAAATGCAATTGCAAAAACTAACCAGAAGTAGTAAAAAATTGTAACCCTTGTTTTTCCAGTTTAAATATTTGAAAACATTTGAACAGCTTATCCTATAAAAATACTAATAAAAAAAACTGTGTTTTCACACATTTATTTAACTTTTTACCACCTTCTTCTGGCTGTGATTAAAATTAGACAAAATGAACTTAACTTCAACCTTTCTAATATAATTGTAAGCTTCATTGTATTAATAGAAAAACATATATAATAGTCTCTGATAGTTTCGTCGTCTTGTCATCATTGAAAAACATTAGCGTGAAATAAACCTATTTTGTCTTCTCTTCTCTAAGTGTATGTGGACACCACTAGCATCACTGTGAATATTAGTGTCATCTATGTACATTTGAACTACACACACCTGTACAAGCACTCGACATCCGCCTGCAGTATGAAAGATATAAGGCCTAAGATATAACATAAAACGTTTTATTTTCAGATCTATGATCCAGTTACAAAAGTTGTAACAAAAAATATTTCTAAATTTGTTGAAGCTGCTTATGGAGGATGCTTCAGAGCTGATGGTCGGTTATTAGTAGCTGGTAGTCAGGAAGCTGTTGTTAAACTGTTTGATGTGCAGTCTAAAAATGTTCTAAGAGTGTTTAATGGCCACAGTAGTCCTGTGAGTATGGTTTTATAAATAATACAGACTTCATAATTGGCTATTTCAAAGAAAATATTAAGATATGTTTTATCTTTACATTATACTTTACTACTAACAAGCTTAGCAAATGTACAAATAATAGCAAAATGCAATAATTTCAATATTTATCTTATATTTCTAGGTACATAGAACATTTTTCACTAAAGATCAACTTAAAATCATTAGTTACTCAGATGACAAATCTACCTGCTTATGGGACATAGCTACAGAGGAGAAAATTGCTACATTTGCAGAACATACTGATTATGTACGTGCTGGTGCTGCCAGTCCCATTTCTCCTGATATTATATTATCAGGTAGTTATGATCACTTGATCAAACTATATGATTGCAGATCTCATGAAACCATTTTAACAGTAAATCATGGTAGTCCAGTAGAATCTACTCTATTTCTACCTTCTGGCGGTATTTTTATAAGTGCTGGAGGTACAGAAATCAAAGTGTGGGATATATTTAATGGTGGTAAACTATTAACCAATATATCCCAACATCATAAAACAGTTACTACACTGAGACTTGCAAGCAACAACAGTAAACTCATGTCTGCCTCCTTAGACAGACATGTGAAGATATATGACATAAACACTTTTAAAGTTGTCCATAATATAGACTTTCCCAATGCTATACTTAGTATGGCTATATCAGAACATGATGATATTTTAGCTGTTGGTATGGTAGATGGAATAATATCTATTAGAAAAAGGGAACAACCGGCACAGCAAAATGAAAATAAAAGAAACTTTTTGAAATTTACTCCTGATAATGTTCAGAGTTCAAATGTAGACATGGTCGTTAAATATCAAGGAAGTACTAAAATTCCAGAATATGATCAACACATAAGAAAAATGGAATTTAGCAAAGCATTGTCAGTTGCTTTAAAGACTCAAATAGTTACGAAATATCCAGAAAAGACAACAGCTGTAATTCAGGAATTAATGAGAAGGAAAACATTACATAATGCCATGGATGATTTAAATGACAAATGTATTGGAGCATTATTAAAATATTTTATTAAAAATTTGGGAGAAACTAGATTTAACAGAGTCATTATAGATGCAGCAAATGTTTTTATTGATGTGTTTGAAAATCAAGTAAAAGCTTTTTCTGATCGTAATTTGTCCCTGTACAATTCCTTGGTTAAACATGTAAAAGATGAAATAGATGTCTGCAAGAAAATTAGTGAGTTAGAAGGAGCTATAAATCTTCTAATGTCTGGAGCACAAGTAAACATTGGTAAAGATCAAGTAGAATTTAATGATAACATACTTGCACCATCTCTTAGGGCTCAAAAGGAAATTGTGATTGATGTATAAATTAAAATGTTTTAATAATTATTGTTTTTTTTTATATTTCCTTTTTTAAAAAAACATATATTTTTAATTCTTATACATTAGTCTCGGCATTTAACCAGTATATAAATGAGATAGGTTTCATATAAATAGAGTTTTCAACGGATTTTTGATCAAATCAGCACTTTCATGCGTGAAAGTTAATGTATGTAAAGGAATAAATATGAAAATACAAGCCTGTGTGTTGGCTATAGTGCTTAGATGAAGCAGTCGCTTTCTTTCTATGCATTAAATAACTCGCTTGCTCATATCTCATAATATTAATTAGGATACCAACCTTCCAAATCCCTTTCCATAGCTTGTGACTTTGATTATAGCGAAAATTAAATTATAACGTAATCTTATTTTCGTACATTCACTCGTAAGTGTATATGATTACAAGTTATTTTTGGTTTTTGTTAAATCTCTAAGACAGAAATATATCTTAACGGTTACACGGAATAAAGAAATGATCTCATCTTCTCTTTCTGTCGTGGTTACAGTCGTCTGACGAATTGTCTAAATTTAATAATCAATAATTTAAGCTTTTTAGCCACACAAAAATTGCTTGTCTAAAAATCTTACGCCACAAAGAAATTATAAAGTACTTCTCTTTCTTCCTCGAAAAAACCTATACTCAAAATCAAGATTAAAAAACTGTTATCGGCGGAAAAGTAGTCTACAGAAGTTTACGTTTTTTGGTGCTGCATAGTCCATTTCAACTTATATTAGTAGTAACTCCAACATAACAAGCCGGGTTAGCTTAACTGTGTAAACTACTTATTTGTGCAGTGTGTAATATATACATGGAGCACTTTATACCCTCTTACGTATACCCGGGACTATTGGCGTATTATTAACTGTCTATCCGTTACAGTACATTTGTCTGTGCTTTTTACAAATTGTTCCAATATAGTCTGTACCCATATAGTTGCCATACCTACCATTTTCAGTATATATATGTATTATCTATGCCTACCATATACTTGATTCAATTATTGTCATTGTGTTGTCATGTCGGATGAAACAAAATGACGTTTTATGAAAATTCCAATGAAATGTAATAATTTTCAGTAAATATAATATAATAATATTACAATGTAATAAGAATTAGAACAATATACGTCTCACCGTAAATCTTAGAGAAAAGTAAGTATTTCTATCTACTTTAATATTTTTATGTTCACTTCAAGGGTTTCTCGTAAAATGTTTTTTTTTTATTTAATAATTATTAGTATCTCTTTGTATCTCAAAAAGTAAAAGTAATACACGTTAATCTTCTTTAGATGATAATAAGCAATAACCAAAAAAACATACTAATTTTAATTTGTGCAAATAATATTGGTCATACTAACAATTTAACCAAAAGTTGTTTTGTTTTAAATATTCCAGTTAAATAAAATATTGAAGATGGATGATCGCAGAGTAGCTGATTATTTTGTGGTAGCCGGGTTACCAGAAAACCCTGAACTACTTGATGATTCAGATTCTGGACATTTGAAAGGGTATAGCACCAAAGCTCCCATCACTGACATAGGTGAGTTGTATTTTTTTTTACCTTTTTCTAATTTCGTCTATTGATTACAGTAATTGTACTTAAATTGTTTGTAAATAAAATTATATACTGGTTTTGAAAAATGTTATATGTTTGTATGATTACACTAAGCTTGCTTTTAAAACTTATAAAGGTATTAAAAATGCTGGCTATTTCTCTTTGTTCACTATTATTTTATAAGTGGGTTAATAAATGTATAATTTTCACAAACTATAATAAGCCTTTTTGAGATAGTAGTGTATGGTTTAATGTATATACTGAGTGGATAATTTTGCTATCTAACCCTAATTGTAAAATCAAATACACAAGAAGAGGAGCACACAAACCTGTTTTGAAAATATTGCTAATTTTATTTTATTTTTGTTTTCATTTTTAAAGCTTTCAGGATTTAAGCTTTTTACTAAGTGGTTATTTATTAGTAATATATTGATATATTGATGTGATATGTTATGAATAGAATATAATGACTGTTATTTCATTTGATAGTTATGTTGTAATTTGCGAGGAGTTTGAATTTTATAGTGTTGATAGATTGTAACAGAATAAGACGGTACCAACAAAATCTACTCAACCTATACTTTTCTGTTTTTAGGCTATTTGGAATAGAGAAAAACAATAATACCTTTTTGAATTATACATTTCCAAATTGAATATTTATATTACATACTCTTGGGATTGTCAGGATGATAAAGTTTGCTTTAGGTAAATATAATAGTTTACTTGGTACATGGTAATTAGTCTTAAACAACCCTTAAATCTTATAACATGTTATTCCTCTTATAATGTATTCACACAACCTTTTGCCCTTTCTTTTGACTCCACACCCCTAGTTAGTAAGTATTTAATTTTATTCTTAAATCAACATAGTTTTGATAAAAAAAATATTCATGCTAACTATAGTATAGGCACTTTGATAATAAATAGGTATTGATTCATTATTTTCAGAACAGATGAATTATGAAATAGAAGTTTTAAAATGCCATTATGTTATTTTTAAGGGTTGTCTGATATCCATATTAATTCAACTTCATTGTCCATCTTAGAACTTTATTAAGGTGTTTAACTATTATTTATATTTATCTAACATGGTATATAATATTTAACTAAGACAAATTACACATTAACTTCTATGAATATTCCACTAATATTCATAAAGTGGTTTAGTACTATAGAAATTTATGAACCTATATTTATATGCACAAAAATCTGTGCAATTTTAATTACAGGTTGCGGCTATTTCTTAATACAATATTTGTCCTACACTGTTCGGTTAGAAGGGTATGGTTGTTGACACACTGGTGCTCTGAGCATTTCATAACCTATAATTAAATGATTGGTTATGCCCATCGTCTTGTTTGAGATTAGTTATAGATAGCTAAAGGCTACAGTGATAACTGATATCAAATACAATCCTGTTTTGTTCCTGCTTTAAATATAACTTATATTCAGCTATTTTCCAGTAAAAGCAAAATACTTTTTGAATTATAAATTTTAACACCAAGGTGATGATTAAATGGCATAAAAATAAGGTCTGTGTTAACAAGGAAGCAGGTTATTAGATTGAAATTGAAGTACTACTAATTGATTCTCTAGGTCAATGTTCTATTGTTTTTTTGGTCATGTCATATAGGTCTCTGCATAATTTATTCTAGTGGGTATTAAATAATTGCTAATGGCATTTGTAGTAGATACAATTTAGTGATTATTTGAAATGTATTATGCATTCTAATTGTGACAGTGTTTAATTCTACTAACATTAATTGTAAATGTAATAATGTGTATTTTGAACTTCTTTATCTATTACATGAGGATATCACTTTGTAAAGGTTATATTTGTTCTTACGTAATAAATTCACCATCACATTTGTTATACCTTTTTTAAAAATGAAATATTATATATGTTCCCTTATTCTTAGTTATACCATTCTTAAAAAATATTTCATTCTCAGTTCTCACACATTGAAGTACTCATAGTGCAACTTAATGCTACATAGGAGAACGTGATTTGGAATCTGAATATTGATGATCTTTGGGTTCTGTTACATTGGGTTTTAGTTTGTCTTCACATTTTGTTTGTTGGCTTCTTCTATTTCACGTTTCATCTTATGGATAGCAATCAATGACTTTATGCTACATTTTTCTTGGCGACCTAGATTGTGTGGCCTATCCATCTCCACTTTTATTGATTTATTTGGAAAATTATATAAAGCAGTTTAATGTTTTTGTAATTATGCTACTCCTCAATTTCCCTTGTTTCTTTATTCCTGTATACCTCCTCCCCATGGCTCTCTAGCAGCATTGTAACTTTTTACTGTGGTGTCTAGTAAGTGTCTCCAGGTTTTACACCCAGTAGTAATAAATCGGAGTACCTATGTGTCATAGACTTATCTTGTTATTTGAACACTTAGTTCCTTGAATATCAAGATGTCTTTATGAGATTAAAACTTATTCCATCCGTTTGCTATTCTTCTGTCAATGTCCTGAGTGGTTAGGGTTTGTAAGAGGTTATTTATCCCATATACATGTTTTCAGACAAATATTCAAGTGGTTGGTTGTAATTATTATGTTAATTGGTTTGGATTTTGTGAACAATTTTGTTTAGTCCTTGGTCATGAATACTTACATTCGTTCACAAAAAAACCTAGAAATGATGTTCAAACTTAATATATAATAATGTACTAACTGGTGCCTTTGCACTGGTGTAGTAATGAAAAAAATGAGACCAAATTTTTCCTGTACAGTACGCCTATGCAAGTAAATGATTATTAACAAGTCTATGCTATTTAACAATTGGGTAAATATAGGTAATTGGGACGTTTTGTAAGTCATCCGAAATAAAAGCTGAACAGCTACGTTTTTTACTAGGTTTTGAAATTGTAAGTAAGTTAAAAATGTAGTCGCAAAAAATATTTATTATCTAGTTAGTTTTCTGATGTGTCTTATGAACACAATGCGACAAAACGTCAAACCGGAAGCCAAGAGATTATCGGAACAAGTTTATCTTAGTTGTATTGGTTAAACACTAAAATGGGCTAAAATTCGTGTCTTTCTCAAGATTTTATTATTGTAAAATCGAACTGTATTCCTTAATAATTTGTGTAAACGATTCATAAATCAGACTGCACCATCCTATAAGAAAAAATACTTGCGAATATCATATGTTGTGCCCCGTTACTTTTTACAATGTGATTGACATCAAGTTAGCATGTCATGAAACATTAACTAGAGACTATATTATTCTAGAATGTTACCGAGCCATAAATTTTACTATACAGATAATAAAGATTGTGGTTAGAGTCGAGTTACACATCGTATTATATGTCTTAGTTCATCTTAAAGTTACTCCATGTTTTCCTTGTTGATATTTTATTTAGTTTTATTTGTTTAGTTTATGGAAAGAAATGCAACATATTATGGCTGTTATATAGCTGAAGGTATAATAAAAAAAACTGTTTAGTTCATTCATATCCATGTAATGTATATAACATGTCCAATTTTCACGGGTTTATTTTCCACAACTCTAGATTTGTATGTATTTAGTTTGTCTGATTGAGGCTGATTTAAATCTTGCCAGCTTCAAGGAAATCCACTAATCACATAATGTTACTTTATTCATTCCTGTGTACTTCACCCGATATTGGGCAAGCTCTATACACAACAAGAATACATCTGTAGCTATCTCCTCATTTTGCGATATACGTTTCGCACGAGGGTCTTTGTACAACAGCTATATTAAAAAATATATTTGTTAAAGTATTTCGAGTTCTATTATGGTTCAGGCTGAGCACTTGTGTCTCTGATATCTGTACACACGTAAGATGTATAATGGCTTAAGAGATTAGCAAATGAAATTCCTTGCTGTATCTGCAATTTATCAGACTACTCCCTTCCGTACCTCTAAGGTCGTATCATGTATCGTCGTTTATGGCATCGACATAAGCAATACATGAATATTAACGAAAACGTCACAGTATATTTACATTTATTTATTTAGTGCGGTTGAATCACTGCTTAATGGGGATAAAATGTTGACAGTGAAGATAAATCTGATTGGAAAAACCACCAAATCGTGGTCGCGTAATTTTGTAATGTTTATTACATTACTTTATATATAAAATGTTAGCAAGTTTACAATGTTATATCAGTTGATAGTTCTTTGTAAGTCAAAGTTAAAATAGAAAAAAGGTTGAATTGAAACCAATAATATGTTCTATTCAATTTGCCATACGAAACGATATCATTTTTAAATTGATTTTAGTTACAATATTAAAAATAGTTCTACATAAATTATGTAGATAACGATGACTTGAGAATGCGAATCATACAAGATGTGTTGCAATTGTAGTGAGTTTAATATTAGTCTAAAATTTGTAAATGGTGTTTTTTATTATAAACGTAGTGTAACGTCACTCAGATTAAGAGTATTTATAATTATTGTAAAGATATATTACTAACGGTTAAACGGGTAATCTGTACTGATGTATTTTTTATCATCAGAACTGATAATCCAGTTTGTGTGAAAGCCGCCACAAGTTCATACGGCGAATATGTGACTTGAGACTTCATTGGTGATTCGTCGATTAATGAGTAAACAGGTTTCAACTATGTCTGGCAACTGGGACACTTCCCTTATCAGGAAAAACTAGTCTGTACTTGAATATACTTTTTGAATAATTTATTGGAGCTACCTTTAAGTTTATAGTTGTTAATAACATTAGAAAAATTTTTGAGCCTCAAATTTTAGTATAAGGCAGAAGACGCAAGTTATATATAAAAGTTATATCTTATATTTTAATTTCACAGTGACGTTAAATATCATTACACTGTATATATATATTAAAATGTGTGTTTTTTTTTTCAATTAGAAGTTTTGGTTTTGCAACACCAATTTATTGACACCTATAAGGTATGCTTAAAATTACCATTACTTGCAAATGTATAAAAACCATGAAGAAATAAAATAATGCACATGTTTGTTAATTCTCTTTAAATCATAATATATGACGTGAAAATATTTTATTCATATATTTTTACGTAGATAAGAGAGTTATAAATAGTATGTAATACATATAAAACAATGCCAAAGTTTACGGACTAATCAGTGATGTTGACTTAATATTATGCAAATAAATGCAGGTGTCTTGTTGGCGGCCGCTATAGTAGCCGTTCAATGAAAACTCGTTGGATTACTTAACAAAGGGCCAGACTTGTTTGACCCTCGCGCGTTTTATACTTTATGAATGTATGTGGTAAGGTAGAATCAGTATAGTAGATGAATATGCCAGTGTAAATTACCTTACCAATTAGAATAGACTCTTTGTTCATTAATAAAATACTTAAAATTATCCTCTCAATGTCTAGTTGATATTTTAAATGAATGAACATCCGAGTTCATTGGCACTTTAAACCTGTAATTGTTCTAATGTCAGTAGTACTTTGTTTGTGTGCATATTACTTTACCTCAATATTTGTATGACGTAACGCAGGACGTATCGTTTGATACATGAATCGTTAATTGGTCGATTCCAAGCACAGAACCATTGATAGTACTAGGCACATACGACTTTGAGACGTGCGTAATGTTTATATTGTATGAGATGTACATATATAAGATAGTCTTATGATTTTATGATGAAGAATGATTTAGATTAAAATTTTTGGGAAACCAAAAGAGGCATCATAGGAATTTAATTTGGTTTCTCGCTTTGCAATTCAGAATTTGTTAGAACATATTAGGACATTGTAATTGGAATATTCGTACGTCATACTCCATCTATTTATCTTATGGTTTTGACCGTGTTTCTATTTACACTGGCTAGTATGGAGAACTGATGATTATTCATCTTTGAATGCTTATTATTCTTTAGTTATATTCTTAGATTTCTTCGTGGACAATAATTTTGATGACGATGTTATCCAATTTAAGCAGTTAACTAGATAACGGACATCTGATTTAAAATGGGTTTTAGAATATTAAAAATTAGGGCGTGGATGTTACTTCGCATTTTCACTTAGATTTGTTTCGTCGCTGTCACGTCTTACTGTAACAGAACACGGCTGTGAAACAACTAAAAATAATTGAAAGTAGTGGTTGGTCGGCAGTTAAACTAGATATTGGCAGATGGTTGAACCTGTTATCGATAAATACTGTAATATCTATCTGTTTTTTTTTATAAACAGCAGTTTTTGAATATGTTAAATCAATTCATTGTAACGGATTATTATTTTTAAGATTTAATTCATTCTATTTTTTCCTTTACATAGTTTATACTCAAGATTAATAACAAACATTTTATCACTATTCTATATTATATTTCATTGTAAATAATATGTACAATTTAGCGTAACATTCAATGTAAAAACTGACTTAATTGTTTTCCACATACTATTAAATGCTATTTATTGGATTCCTTTAAAACAAAGAGTTCCGCTCAAAAGTCACCAATATTTAGCAAATTAATTAGTGAATCGTTGAATTATCTTGACTCTTAAATAATTGTATTGTTAGAAATTTTATTGTTCAACTGAGATGTTCTTTAATTCTTATTATTTGATTTTGTTTTTATAAAATAAGATATATTCATTGAGTGTTTCGTAATTTTGAATGTTTTAATAAGAAATATTATTAATATTATGGACACCTTTATATTTTTAAAGTGTTAATAATTGAATATTTACTGGAAATTTTGATGGAATTTCCATCAATGTTTGATTTTCACAATAATAAAATATTTCGCAATCACGTCAATTAGTTAACTATCGGTCGTTATCTGAAACTGTTTATGATAGGAAACAGAATTTTGTTTGAAAAATAACGAGCCTTTTTTATTTGTTACAGTTGTAATATTCCCGGGATTGGGTGAGACAGTGCCTACTGGTTTTGAGCTATTGGGTCTCACGCCGACCGGCTTACCGGCTGATTTAAATCATGGCTCGATGCGATCACCCGAGTGCTACCTCTGTATCCGACGTGGCAGAGACCGAGCTCCTTTGGTTGATATCGGTAATATTATTTATTCTTCTGATGCATTGATAACTTATTAATATCGTGTTTTTGCTCGCATAGTCTAAAGGTTTTTGTTCGAACCCTCCAACGAGGATCAAATCCTGAGTTCTTGGTGAAAGGAAACATTGTGTTGATACCAGCAGACTTTTCCTTCTAATATTGAGAATAATGCAGGCTATAAGCACCGTGTTATGATGGTTAACTTTTAAATGTGTCATACCAATTACAGTCTTACGAAGTTCATTTAGAAGATTAAATCACGAATTTTTGAGATTTATGGAAATTGTATTCGTGACCTCTAACATTTTTATTCCTATACTAGCCAATACCTATGACTTCCTCTGCGTCATTTTTTATCTGGACAATATATTTGACGTACAGTGGAAAAAACATAAGCCCCACACATGGCTTCCCCATTTCTCCACGGCAAGAAAACACACATTGCTGAACACTTGGTACTTATATATATCGTAGTTTCTACAAACTTTAAGAACTGTATATTGAGTGCAGCAAACGAGTTAATTTTAAATAAGTAACAAGTGTCGACTATGTAAAACTAAAAAATCTTTTTAAATTTGTCCAATAGTTCTTGAGTGATGTGCATACAACGGCAGACCTCTATCATATTCTTTATGTGAATATTAATCACTAGACCAGTAGTGGCCAACCTTTTTCTAAGCAAGTGCGCAATGAAAAATTTTTACAGCGCGGTGAGCGCATATATTTTTTTTGGTGCGTAGTCTAGAGAATTAGTCCGGATCCATTAACCATTATAGTTTATATACCGAAGATCTACGTTCTCTAGCCAAAACTAGATTGTTAGAAGCATGGCAAAAGGATTGGAATCTCTCCAGAAATATAAAGGCAGAAATTATGAAACTTTACAAAACGATATTCCTCAAAAGCCATGGTTTTTTAAATTGCCATATCTTAGTAAGGCTGTTACTTCCATCGTCTGTCGTCTTCGTTTAGGTCATTCTTGTACACCAGTGCATTTATCTAAATTAAAGATTAGGAATCATTCTCTCTGTGAATACGGCCTAGAGGACGGTTCTCCCGATCATTATTCTTCAATTGTTCGAGAAACAGATTCTCCCTGTTTGATATCCTCTCTGCTTATATTCCCCGTCCAACTATAACCTTATGTGTCTCTTAGCTTTAGTGAATAATAACCCTGTAATTTTACATGCCTATTCCTTATTTATTAAAATTAACAAAATCAAACTTTAATCTGATTATCTATGTCTCAATCGTTATATATCTAATTTTGGTTGTATTTATTTCTTTACAATAACTCGATCTGAGTATAAATTACACTAAATAATTATTTTCTTTTCACGAATTATATTTTTTAATTCCTCTCCTTCGTTTATGACACTATCTGTCATAGACAGCGCTCATTCTGTATCTACATGACATTGGCGAAATTGTGTATTACCTACACACGCGCCACAAATTAAAGAAGAAGAAAATGAACTGGAACTCTTATTACTTCTTACTTTAAAATTATTTTCCATATGGTTAAGAAAAGTATATAAGATTGAAAAAAATGTTATTTTTAAATTATTATTAATTTTAAATCTTGCAGCGGGCGCATTACAGATCAACCTTTGGCGCACTTGCACCCGTGAGCGTAGGGTTTTGTCCTCAGCTGTACTAGACGACTATGAATACTTCACTGTGAACTCTTAGTTCCATTTCCTAGCATACGAAGCGTTTCAACTCAATCTTAGACCACATAATTATTTAACATAAACTAGATATTGGTCAAACACTAAAACCTATCAGGCATAAAGTAAAACTTAATCTAGAAAGGTCCATTAAAACTCTCTGGTCCTTATATATTTATCCCTTATGAATAATTCATTATATTATTACACAATATTTATTGTTAGGTTTATTCCCTCTTTTGCGGTTAATGATTAAATAATGTTATGCGTAATTTTTGTTTATTAATTCGGTCTTGGATTTTATTTTAATCTAAAGGAAGTTATATTAATAATTATTTCCGCGTGGGAAATACATAACTAATTTGGAAATACAGTTATGGACGCATGATTAGAAGCATGCAGATTTTTTTATTCCCAATTATTCATTTATTTCTAACTAATCTAAGTTGTGTATAATATATCCTGAAAAACATTAACTTTTATTATATTTTGGTCAAGCTGGTGCACGGGGGTTGGTTTTCCTGAAAATAATTAATCGTGGGGTATGGTTATCATCATCATCTTACCCTTATCCCACCTAAGTAGGATCGGCGCAACATGTTTTCCTTTTCATTCTACCCTGTTAGATGTCATCTCAATATTCATACACATATAATTTTTCACACAATCCATCCACACCTTTTTCGGTCTCCCCCTACTCCTATATCCTTTCACGTTCAAACTCAAAACTATTCTTGTTACATGACTTTCACCTCTTCTCATAATATGCCAGTGCCATGCTAACCTATCTAAAACTGCTATACTCCTCAACTTCTCTGTCATAATCATTTCACGACATGACGGATTGCTATTTTCCTCCTTGCTTATAATTATTCAATAGACAATTTTAACTAAATTAAAACGTACACTACTTTATAACCAATAGGCGTTAAATTATTTGATAGTAATAAAGATTTCAAATTTACATTTACTTAAAATTTCGTTTCTCTTTCATTTTTATCAAAAAACAATATTTCCATAGGGAGAATCTGGTGTGAAGATGCTGAATAAATGTAATATGGCACTAAATATTAAAATACTATAATTTACGTACGAAACTGTACGCCAATTAATTATTAATCAAAAATAAATTTTGAACTGAGTTTTGATTAATTCACCCGATTGTAATTTTATGTACATCACTGTACCATCTCTTGTAAATAGTCTTGAAATTTAGTGTCCAACAAAAAAGCTCATTCTTGCCCTTCCTTATGTTATTGTTAAGCCTACATTCATGAAATAAAACGACCCGATTTGCACAAATGCGTCATGAAGTTAAATATGTCACGATAATTTTGATAAATGTTTACACACAATTGATACAATCGTGAGTTGTCCCGATAAAAATGACTATAAAAATTCAATTCTAAGTTTTTCTTATCATCATATCGAAATGGGCGCGCTTTGATTCATTGTATTAGTTTTTTTTTTATTGTAACCGAGTTTTTACGCTTCCCGGCATCGCGCGACAAATTCAAGAATCTATTTTGAGTGCAAATGAATCTGTCTGGCTTGTCGGCCAAGCACAATGGACAGATTAACAATGCCTCGTAGCCTCGTTTATAGAACTAATTTTAATATAAACAAAGTGCGTTGGCGTTTTATACTACGTTAATATTGCAAAGCATCGTACTCGGTCATTATTGCGCATTAAGTTTAATGTACTTATGTAAATTTCTTATCTTATTTGGTGGTAATCAGATTTGAACGGAGGTTCGTTTTATATTGGCCTATTAGTTATAACTAGCAGACTCGGCGGACTTTGTCCTGCCCTGATAATAAAAAAATAATTATATCAATACATAAGTGTATTTTATATATAACTATAAAATATACTTATGTGCAAGAAACGCTTAAGGCTGCTTGACTTTTTCTTATTCTTTCAACAATTATCATTATATTTCAACCAATTTACAAAAAAAAAACCTTGACAAATTATATACTTAAAGCTTCCCCGTGAATTAGTCTATCTATTGGTAAGACCCCATTACAATCCGTTTAATAGTTTTTGAGTTTATCGCGAACATTCACACAGACATACAGACACGGCGGACGACTTTGTTTTATAACATGTAGTGATATACTCTACTGAATTAAACTTTACATATATTTTACCGCTAAATCTGTATATTAGCGTTCCATTATAGCGCGGAATCAACAGTTTTTTGCTTTTACTGGCACGACCTAATTTTATCATAAGTCTTAACTCAGTGTTTTTCTATCTTTTTCATAAGCCCCTTAGTATATACAATTATTTCGCGACTATTATATGATATATATGTATAACTATATCGGTTAAAAATATAATTAAATAAGGGAAATATGAATATAACTCATATGTATCTTCTTTTTTTTTTATTGATTTGTATTAATGTATAAATTTTATTGAATTACATTTTCTTTTTATAAATATTTTTTCGAACTTTCTTATGTCTTCCCTTTATTACAAAGGCTTCGCGACCCAAGCGTTGAAAAATATTGGTCTAACCTAAGTATGGACGTAACTACTGGGTCACGATAGGATTTAACACTCACCGGCGTATGTCCACATCATCGTAGTGAGAAATGAAATAACTTTCATCACTTCATCGGATTACTCCACTTAATGTGCACATTACCTAGATAATCTGTAGAGTAACTCATTTCTAGACTTTAACGATAACATATACACTAGTCTCGTGATTGGCTTTGAAATCATATTGGAGATTTAATTTAGTGTGACTTTTTGCTATCGTTTTTGACCCTTTGACCCGCTGACGAATTATCTCCTAATAAATTATTTGTGTCAATTAGTTTTAACACTTTGTGTAGACCCTTGGAATTCTCAAAAAGGTTTTGCTTAGTGCTTAACTAAACTGGTAACAAAAATAAAGTTTTATAAATAAAATTAGACTGATTTCCAATTAACTGTAATTCGTAGTATATGGCCGCACAGTAAAAAATAAAGCAATATTGTACCTTCAAGTGTCTAGTTTTTGGATTCCAGGCCTTGAAAATTATTTCAGATCTATGATTTCAGAAGAATCCTTAAAAAAACCATCGAAAAAACCTTTTCTCTAATTTTATTCTCATTTTAAAAATGCTTACGGGCTCAAATAATGTTTTTAAAATATTCTAAGTATAATACTAATATATAAGGATTTCCTGAGTTAATTACATCATTATATTACCTACCGATTTAACTGCTGCGTGGTCTGCTATATTATTGTTATCGTTTAATTAAATAGAAGATTTGTAAAAAGCATAAATGAAAATATTTTAACTGCACGTTATAAACTTTGATAAATAACAATCGTAAAAGTGACTCAGCTATTAAATGACACGCAGTGTTATGATAATTAAGTCAGCTGTAATTATAAAGTTTATACTTGCTATTCTTATGATATTCTCTCTCATAACTGCGTGTATCGCCGCGAAGTTTTATCTATGGTTGTAATAACTGCAGGTGTGGGAAGAGATTATTGTCATGCTTTACAATACTATCGGGTTGCGTGACGATAAACACAGCATGATAACTGGGACCACGGTTGTTACACACATTATAGAAACTCGGAAACGCTGATTTTGAATTATTATTGAAGTGACAAATGTGTGCGCATGTTTTTTTTGCGCTTTTTTTTCGAATTCATTTTGAGGTTATTTTTAGCGCGAAAATATTCGAAGTTTCAACACTCAAGTATGGGACTAGCATTAGTAATCCATTTGGTTTGGTGCATCCTTATGCTATCAGAAGTAGAGATTAATTGATTAACTTATTCTCCTTTGATACTGAGCATTAAACTAGAATAATAATGTGTAAATAAATTAAAACATTAGAAAAAAAAAACTGAAGAATGTATACACTACCTTGGTAATAAATAAGTTTTTGAATAGGTGTCATGTATGATGGGAAGGAACGGCTTATGGCCGATGCGGAAATGGTACTGGTGTCAGCCGGCGGTCGACTCGCCAACGTGAACAATTCAACAGCGAAGACTTTTATAACATACAGACGTGCGCACCCGGGTGCGCCCTGCAACGCGCTCGTCGTCGTCGACGTGTGCGTCATAGTAGCTAGCAAAGGAGAGTGTCCGCCGCACGCGTTTTGTATGATCGTCAAGAATTTGAATAAAGGTGAGTTAGGGCAATTTATTCTTTAATGTTCTAAGAGATTATTTATTAAATAATCTACTTAGTTTAGGTGATATAATTGAGGACTTGACTAGATGTTGATTTATGGCAATTTTGTAATTTTACAGAAATACTCTCCAAAGTTTTCTTATATTTTTAATTCTAAGCATGTAGTTTAAAATCGAGGATATGTCTTTATCTATAGAAATCCTTATTAATAAGTATTTCATTCGTTTTCTAAAAGATAACAGTTTTTTTAGTAAGAACAACAAAATAATGTGAATACTTCACGTTAGTATTGCAGAATCTGTAGTCATATTTTAATTTTACTAGTATTAGGATGTTATCTAACAATATTTTCATTAATATTCTTGTAGTGATTATTTAGAGTATGACATTTAATTTAATGTAACAAAGATTAAATTTGATTCCAATGTCAAGACGCGATATTTATAAAAATAAATTACCCATTGTTATTATTATTTCATACTCTTCGTAATAGGTAAATTATACAATTTGTTTACTTTTTAAATGAAAATTTACATTTAATTAAAAAATAAATGTACTGTATGTATGCAATAGCTTTATTTTCAAAAAAAAAATTTTAGAGTGATCAGATAATAATTTCTTTTTAATTGCAGGCTTAATGGGTAGCGATGTGTTTCTGTGTTACAAAAAGTCAATGAACCGCCCACCACTAATTGCATACAAACCAGAAGTATTGTTTCGGTGAGTATATACAATAAAAATATTTACACATAAGAAAACGACACTTTTTAAACACACCACAAGACACTATGACTAACGAATGACGTAGATGTACACAAACACCGAGTTCTTTGTAAATGTATTATTTTTGTTGATAAGTTAAGTATCTTTGCTAAATAAAAAAATATTCTAGATAAAAAGTTACTTCTCCTTGTGCTTGTTCAGACGCAAACGCGCGATTTAAACCGCATGTAAGAAATAAGTATGTTTAACATGAAATTTGAAGTAGAGTGTGTGTATGTCTAAATGTAGAAACAGAGGAGGAAGTAAGTTTATATCTTCTCTTTAAAATATAAACGTCTAAGACTGCATTCAATATTAAATGACCAGTTTTTATATAACTTTAGCAATTTCCTACGGCTGTCGCGCGCGTGCGTGCAGTAATTATTTTTGAATCTTCATTTTATAAGTATATATGTGAAAGATTAACTGACCGATAAGCTGACGTTTTTTCATACATATTTTCATACCGTCTTTCGCCATCTCAGGGGTGGCGTTTCCAAAAATCGTTCCTTAGTGCTCATCTATAGTTTAAAAGGAACCCGAATGCAAATTTTCACGGTCATATTCTCAGGTGTTTGGAATGTGCATTAACATGTCAGTCAGCATATCCTAAGGAAGTCTAAAAATATCATGGAAGGAATTTCTTTTTCATACTCATATAAGGATAACGTCTGAAACTCTCCATTTTCGTGAAGGAACTAGACACCCTCTGATGTATCGGATGGATGGAAACATAGATACACAGACAGACAGATAGGTATGCCGATGTAATAATTGACAAGACAAGTAGGACGCAGTATCTTTCGAATCACAAAATTGTATTCTGTAAAGATTTTATTCTCCTTTTTATTATTGGCTTAGAATCGACAATAATACCAAAATCCTTAGCGGTTGTGACCTCTGTAGAATTGTGTCATTAGAAAAATTTAGATTTTATTTTGGTCTTCGGATGACCATTAAGTGTCCATATGTTAATGCTTTATCTTAGGTTTGATGTCTTCGTCCGGAAAACTATATATTTATATGCAGAGGCACAAACAAAAAGAAATGGAAATAAAAATATATTTGAATTACAAAATGTCTTCAAATATTTATTTATGCGTTTTAATTAAATAACTTATACTGACAATATTAAATAAAAAACATTCGAAATGACAATAATAATTTTGAATTTAGTCGGGCATGTAGTCGTATTTTACTATTTATTCTTATAGTCCATTGAAATGTTACATTTTTTAGGCCTAACCTTGCGTTTTTTAGAGGACGCAATTTTATTTTTTTGATGTGTAGGGGGGGTCAGTGTAAAGCTAAAATCAAGTTTGTGGGATCGCCACCCTT
Source organism: Antheraea assamensis (assembly GCA_035772565.1). Classification (NCBI taxonomy): domain Eukaryota; kingdom Metazoa; phylum Arthropoda; class Insecta; order Lepidoptera; family Saturniidae; genus Antheraea; species Antheraea assamensis. The sequence goes on from JAQQSE010000014.1 coordinate 1,224,206, forward strand.
GTCCCACGGCCGCCATCTTGAAAATAGGGGTTGAAATGGTTATTACGATATATCTCTTAAAGTATTTATCTGATAAAAAAAATTATTAACATTTTTTGTTGCAAATTTAATCCTCTACAACTTTGGTCCCGTATCTTTTTGTCGTAGAATTATAAATAAAAAAGTTATAAGCGAAAATGTTCAGAAATTCGAGAAAAAAAATTATATTTTTCGATATAACTTTTTTTTATCATTTTACGAAAAAATGATATCAGACCATTTTTGTAGGTCGTTTTTTAAGGAATAACTTTTATAAGCAACATTTTTTAATTAAGTCAATAGCTAAGGTTTTACAGCGCTCCGAAAGAAGTATTATTTTTAGTACTCTTAACTATACATATATTATACGTGTGTACTAATAATGTGTCATCAGTTATTTTCTTTTTTTTTATTTTGTTGTTATAATTTTTTTAATTATTAATTTTGCAATAATTAATTATTGACTCTTTTCCACTCCATTACAGAATTTTACAATTATTGATTTTTAAAATAATTTTAAATTTGATGGCCGTTACTGAGAATGCTGTCCAGGTAGAAAATACTTAAAGTGACCATGAGGGAGCAAAAGAACATCTGCCTGCTATTATTATTATTATTATTTCTAACCTCTCTTATTGTAAGAATAGCTGATGATATTGTGTTGAAGTTGTCGTTCAACTTATATCTTTCAGTTGTGCTACATATTTCTCTACGTGCGGATGTATTTTATTCTGTTTTTAATTGTGAAGACGATTTCGAATGATTTTAGACACGATTTTAACTTCAGTGAAAACTATTTTTTTTTATTCGCATTTAGAATTTTTAAGCGTGCTTTTTCTATTATTCCATCATGAGAAAATATGAAAATTAAATTAAATTAAGAAAATTATAATAACGAAATAAAAAAAAAGAAAACTGATGACACATTATTAGTGCACACGTATAATATATGTATAGTTAAGACTACTGAAAAATAATACTCACTTCGGAGCACTGTAAAACCTTAGCTATTGACTTAATTAAAAAATGTTGCTTATAAAAGGTAATCCTTAAAAAACGATCTACAAAAATGGTCTAATATCATTTTTTCGTAAAATGATAAAAAAAAGTTATATCGAAAAGTATAAATTTTTTTCTCGAATTTGTGAACATTTTCGCTTATAACTTTTTTATTTATAATTCTACGACAAAAAGGTACTGAACCAAAGTTTTAGAGGATTAAATTTGCAACAAAAAATGTTAATAATTTTTTTTATCAGCTAAATAGTTTAAGAGATAAATCGTAATAACCATTTCAACCCCTATTTTCAAGATGGCGGCCGTGGGACAAGGGCGGCGACCCCACAAACCTGATTTTAGCTTTACACTGACCCCCCCTACACATCAAAAAAATAAAATTGCGTCCTCTAAAAAACGCAACCCCAAATGTAACTTTTCAATGGACTATTATGTGTTTCTGATAAAGATAAGCTTTGCTCGGTTGTATCGCGCGGATTCTATCCATGCGGTTTCCGTCGTGTCTGAACAAGCATTTAAAGTTACGTCGGCCATTAATATGTATAGACCTTAACATTTACCTGAGTTAATTTCAATATTATTACTATACTATATAACACCCGCGACTTTGTTCTCGTGAAAATACTTTTTTTTTGTTTCATTGAAACTACGTGCTTTAATTGAAATTAATTCTGGAGTGTCTTCCTATTTTATGGTCGTAGTTTAGTCATTACTACTTCAGCCCCGTATTCTTTATATATTATACTCGTAGAGTAAAATTTACAGTTTCCTCGTAGTATTTCAGCATGAGTGTTCAAACCGTCCTCATTAACAATTCGTTTTCGATTTTACAAGTCAAGACGCGATGCACAAAGCTCAATATAAATGAGGTAACGCTAATTAGCTTTCTCATTGTGCGTCATTGTTTTGCACCACAAGGGAAGAAATTGTTTCGAGCACGTAATTGAATTAGTATTTGGTTAACTTCTTACTCATTTGGTTTTGTAATTTTATTACACTAGCAACCGCACTCGTATCGCATCATACGTGTAGATTACTATATAAAAATTAATAAGAATAAAACCGCCTATACGTCACTCGGAAATAATGTAGTATTCCTATTAGTGTAGTAATTTTGGATTCTGGATCAGTAGTTCCGAATATTAGGTCCTACAAAAACATTTGCCAGCTTTATCTTTATGTATATTATTCTTTGTACATTTGTATGTGACTGAACTCCTAAATGACTGGAAGAGATTTTGATGATTTTTTTGTGTGTTCAGGTGTATTTAAGAATGGCTTAGATTCATAATTGAACCCGGTAGGTGGCGCTTAGGTCTGATTTTAAGATTTTTTGTTACTATCTGGCAAGACAACGTCCGGCGCGTCCGCTAGTTGTTTTATAAAATTGGTATAATGGTGTACGTTGTCTGTTAGCATTTTTTTATTATACAGGTTTAGTGTTTGATTTAAAATTGATCCAATTATCTAATGATTGAAATAACAAATGATAATCGACGATGTGGCTTAAGATGGTAATACACGTAAATTAGTGGATTAATTTCCAAAGCGCAAAAGCGAGTGACAGATTGACTTACTTCTTGCTCAGGTTTTCAACTTTTTTTTAATGGCTTCTTGGAAACACGTATTCTGCCAGTGTCAAGTTAGGCAATTTTGTTTTTCGGTATTAGGCTACTGAAACACATAAATACATATTCTACACATACAGACATCATTCTTTAAATATTTACATATATAGATATTTACATAATGGTTAGTGTTAATTATTATGGTATTTTTAATTTAATTATTGTTAATACATATAAAATTACTCAGAGTATTAACTAAAGAATAAAATACACACGAGGGTAAAGATTTAAAATCAGATGTCGGGTTATTAAAGGGAAACTTTTTTTTCATCGCCTCAAATTTTTCCATCCATTTATCGTATGTTGTGACATGTGTTACAGCCGGTCGCGGAGTAAGGGTAAAGTGAAAGGCGCTCGGCAGAGTAGCCAAGGTCAATATGGCGGCGCCCACGGTTCAATTCAAAATGATTCAGTAATTTAAATAAATATTGTGCTCAGTTTTTATAATGCGTCTATAGTCTCAATGAAGTATTTGAGTAATGTAATAAGCGCATTGAAGTTAAAATGTATAGTGGGGTATCTTGGTTACCATTATCATTTTCGAATTATTTAGTTAAAATTAAAAACGTGATTCGAATAACCTTATTCGAATAATTTTCCGAAAATTTTCATTTTCACTTGCATCGTGGTTTCATAAAACCAGCAATATTTTTTATTATGGGGTTCGAAGATAAATTCATCGCTAGGATCTGCGAACATGTCGCTACAGCGTCGTCATCGTTAATTATTGTTTATTTATGTTTCTATAGGTATCCCACAGCAGAAAGACGTAGTTTAGTGTTTCCAGCACCGGTGCCATTGTTCTGTTTACCAATGGGAGCGACACTAGAGTTGTGGCCTAATAACGCGGCTTCACCGAAACCTGTATTTTCAACATTTGTTCTCACAGTGGCCGACGGTACCGAAAAGGTGATTGTTGTAATATACCCAGCTGTGTGGAATAGCCATTAGTGTACTATTAATATAAAAAGCGCGTATGTCTCAGTAAATGTGATAGTATTGTAATTTAATGTATTAATAATATACTCGCTTTATACAGTAGTGTACAAATTATTTAATTTACCAATTATTCATTGATAAATATATGAATACCATTTGCATTCTATATGCATAAATGGGGGATATAAATTTTAATGCCTATACAAAGCTAAAACGGTGCATATATATTTTTTTTAATTCTCATTCTTTGTATACATATTTCCTAAGCTTTTAATTAAAAAAAAAACCCGGAGTCAAAAAGATTTTGTTTTTATTAGTCCTTTTTGCATTAAACCCTTTCTAACTGTTGTGATACAGCCCTTTGTTTGCATTTGATTCGAACGCCATTTACACACCCCTAATAGGTCTTTTTTGTTTAACTTCTATCTCTCTTTCTCGGTTCATAACTTTCTTTTTCTCTCTTTGGTTAAGTATGTTTTATGTCCCGTGTGCCTTTACAAACGTTACATATAAAACTTTGCCGTGCTAATTTGAGCATAGAGTTTCACCCTCATCGCCTTCCCCAAACAAATTTCAGTTCTAAAGCTACTCCCATAACTGCCTGTTTCGCCACGAAGTTTTTTCAATGATAACAATAAATGTAGGTGTGAGAACACTTTATCGTCATGCGTTATGGACTATCGAGCTGCGTGATGATAGATAATGATAAATGGTCTCGCGCTAATTTCCAATTAAAATTTGGAATGACAAAGGTGTGAGAACGTTTTTTTACGCATTTAGTCGAATAAATTTTGAGGTAAATTTTTAGCGCGACAGGTAAACGTAGCGTTGTCACGCAGGTGTGAGAGTAGCATAGAAATGTATTTAAAAAAAACATTTTCTATCAAGGTATACGGGTCAGCGGTGACGTTCTACGAGTCATATCCATACACGCAACTGACACAGAGCCAAATGGAACTATTGGGTTGGCGTGAGGATCTCTCGCAAACGACACATTCCGTGCATGCTATCAAGTGCGTGTGTTTGTTGTCCCGTTGGCCGTTTAGTGATACATTCGAACGCTGGTTACTATATGTACTTGTGAGTATAATCCTTCCTTTCTAACATTATACTTGAGAATGTGAGTTTGTCTGTTTCTATGTTCGTTCATTTGTTTGTTTGTTTGTTAAGTTTTCATGTCTTAACTACTGAACCGATCGTCATGAAATTTCGCATTCAGATTCTTAGAAATACAGAAAAGCACACAAAATACCTTTCATCCAGTAAAAAAATATTATTCCTGAGGTTATCATCATCATATTAACGCGAGCGAAGACACACGGACAGACAACAGACATCCTAGTTGGATATAGAAATATTGAATTTTACATAGACATTTTTTAATATAAGAAGAGTATTACGAGAAGGAATGTTTAAAGAGTCAACCCCTTAATGGGTTAATGATAGGATGACTTGGTCTGAGATGGTATCGAATAGAACCCCCGTTAAGCCCACGGCTAATGCAATGGAGATTTTTTTCCTTTTTGTTTTAAAGTTAAGTGTATAAGTAATAGGTTTCAAAAAAACGTTGGCAAATAGTAACATTTTTAATCTAATTAATATGGTGCCTTTAAAATAAGAAATAAGTAAAACTATATTTGAATAATATTCAAATAATTAATTTTATATATAAAAACACCTAAAGATAATGACTGAAACAAGATTTATCATCACTTATTAGCTATTTCGTAACCTTTATACGTATACATATTCATTGTATCGTTTATTGTGTTTATCTATGTTGTTCTCATAAGAAAGCACATTTGTTTGAATGAAGTACTGTTAACTTTATTTCAAAGTTTTGTATTTTTTTCTTCGAGTGACGAGCTCATTAGTGTATTCTATTTTAATTACAATATATTATAATAATAAATATCTAAATTAAATTTTGCCGTTTTAAGGAGATGTCATGGAGCAAACGTCCACTGAATATACCAATTGAAAGGTATATCACACATTTGTTAGAAGAAGTGCCGTTTCCAGATCCGAGATTATTGCTACAGGTTAGAAACTGCTGATTTTGTTATTATTTGTAACACTTTCTCTACGTATAGCAGGTAATATAACTTTCAGTTCAATATACTGTATTAAATTTCAATATTGGTCAAGATTGATATTGTACAAGCAGTTTATACAAAAAAAAATAGAGATACTGGAGAATCGTCCAAGTATTTTTTGAAATTATAATTCATTTGATTAAATTTAAAGCTCTAAATAACAGAATCCTCGCTTAGTGTAATTTAAAACATTGGTTTTTTTTTAATTGTACCATAACACGGTTGTGCCTTTATTGTAAATGCAAACCAGAAACAAAGGTAACCAATGGTTATAATAAAAACTTCAGCAGTCACCATTGTCTGCAAACTTCTCGGTAGCCGCATATACACTGTCTAATCCTGAACTTCATGTTCAAAATGTAGCTGCTTGAAGAATGTATTATAAATATGCTTGATAACCAATTTTCTCTTATATATTTATATAAAGAGTGATTTTTAGTGTAAATATTACATGTCATCTATAGTTATCGCCGACAAACCCTAGTGACCGCGTCATAATAACTCGTCGCGACGATCAACCCCTCGTCCGCAGTGGTGCAAGCTTCCGCCAGCTGTTGCTCAATTTGGGGCCAGACAACTGCTTACTACTTCTAGCACTCGCTCTCACCGAACAGAAGATACTCATACACTCGCTTAGGTAAGTATACTCTTTTTTAATAAAAAAATTATACGTATCCTCTAATACTAAAGAGGAACAAACTCGATATTACAATGAAAACTATAAATAAATATCTTTTCATTTACGTATTTGCTTCGATTTCCGCAATAGAACTATCATCGGTCGTGCATATATAGCTAAGGCTAGAAATATCTACAAATAATTAAAATTTAATTTACGCCCTTAAAGTTTAAAGGATTCATGCAATTATTTGAAAATCTTTCATTGCAATACTTGAGGAAATAAAGTGTCAATGTACGCGTGTTTCCGTGCATCTGTAAGTCATCACGGTGTGTTATCTGTTACTACGAGTTGTATTTATTATCTCATAGAGAATTCTATATTATTCTAGATATTTCTTCGGTATTCGAAAATAGCTTATGTAAATTAATTATTTAAATAGTATAGTATATGAATAATAATCGTTTATATCAGGTTTAATTAATAAATTTATTTATTCATTACGAAATAAAAACGGGCAAAAATAAATTGTGAAATAATAAACATACTGTTGGCGACGCGCGTGAACTTGCGACCCGCGCCACCTACTAGTTGTAAGGACAACTCGAGACGACGACATTTTTATAGTTTATTTTTAAGATTTCTGCATATTTCCTAATTAATAATTGAAATATTGAATTATAGAAATATGTTTTGAATAGATAGGAATGCAATACACAAAGAATTATGGAAAAATTATGAAAAATAGAAAATCGCATATCCGCGTACGTAAATGTTACGTAATTTATATTTTTTAGTAATAAATAGTGTAATAAGAATAAATAAAATATAGAATATAATATAGAATTATATAAAGAAGTAGAAAACATAGATTTAAGGAAATGTAACCACAGAAACCTGTGTAAAATTGAGTGTTTTTACGATGTAACTTTTTAAAGGGGATTATTATTGATTAGGAAATTATTGTATCATATAGAGTGTACAATTACCTATAAATTGATATATAATATGAAAGATAAAAGTTAATAATTAAATAAATATCGAGCGAAAACCGAGCCAACAATAGTAAAAATTAAATTAGAAAGCCACAAAAATTGGGTGGCTCTCATTATGGTATAGCCTTGAACTACTTAAGCTTCATCGGGCCAGTACAAAATCGTAGTTCGTGCAGTTCCAGTAGTTCCGGATATAACAAGTAGTTCAAGACGCTTCAACCAGTGATTCCATCGAGTGCGTTTTTACAAGTCTCTGTGACGTCATATCGACCGTTGGCTCGGGATCGCCGTTTCTTCGAGAACAACGTGTTTTAATTCGTCGATTCCTGTTCCGAGACATCATCGCCCGGTTCGTGCCGTATAGCACCCCTGGGGAGGCTACTCGACAAACACCGACATCCGACTGTCACCACCGAGACGGGTACCGGCGCTCTCTATTAGACCCAGAGAGAATCTACGCCCGTCCAAATAATATAGAGGGGGACGCCGTCGCACCTATCCTTCTCTAAAGGTGGTAGCGATTAGCGGTCCGCCCCCCCCAACAGTTGGTCCTTCGCAGCCGGATCTTCGTGGCAACCAAGATGCCGGTCACGAGAAGCCAGAAGGGTTCACCGAGGGAGCAACCAGGCGAAACGGAGGCTGCGGCACAACAAAGCAGCTCAACAGAAACGACGTCATATGAAACATATGACACCTCAGCAACGGGTACTACAGGTGCAACGGGTACTACGGGTACAACAAAGGTCACCGAGGCATCCACATTGAGGAGACACAGGCCCACATCTACAAAATCACAGAGAAGAAGAAAGGAGCTGGAGGCCCGTGCAGAATTGGCAGAAAAGGAGCTTCGGGAGGCACAAGCGGCTACAGTGGCAGCGAGGCTTCGTCTGGAAATCATCCAGGCGGACGACGATGAAGAAGAAGACTCAATTATTGAAGAGCCTACTGACAAGGAGGACCAGGTCAGGGACTGGGTCCGTCAATCGGCAGGGCGTATAGAAGACACCGAACATATAGAAGAAAAAGGACACAAAGAAGACGTTCGGCATATTGAAACCGGTACAGCCCTCGCCACCAAACCAGAAGGCCAACATATGGAGAAGAGTCAAGAGCATCGAAGCCTAGCCCGAGCCATCGCTGAGGCAATGAAGACCACACAGCAAGGATGGATAGCGCAGCCGGACTACATGCACCACCTACCATCGTTCGAGGGAGACTGCAGGGAGTGGGTGGCCTTCAAGGCCGTCTACGACGACACCGCTCCGCTCTTCTCCGACGTGCAGAATATGGCACGATTAAGAAGAGCATTGAAGGGAGAGGCAAGAGAAGGGGTTCGCAGCCTACTATACTCCGAGAGCACACCGGAGGAAGTTATAGAAGCACTGAGGCGGTTATATGGAAGAGCGGATGCCCTGGTCCTGGCGGAATTGAGTAAAATAAGGAAGCTGCCAGCGATCAGTGATTCCGCGTACGACATATGCATGCTGGCAAGCTGCATAAATAACACCGTCGCAGCAATAAGGGGGCTACGGAAACCGCAATATCTGCAGTCACCGGAAATACTAAAGAGCATCACGGATAAGATGCCTACTATATTAAAGTTCCGTTGGTACGATTACGCCGCGGACAAGATGGATGGAGGGGATCCAGACCTCAACATGATATCGAAATTCTTAAACAAGATGGCGGACCGATGTGGACCTCACGCCATACTGGAGGAAGCAGCTACAAGGAAGCTGTCGCAGAGAAGACAGGCTACGCATACCACAGCGGATATAAAACCGGAACAGCAGGCGATCTCACGAGAAAAGCCAGCATGCCCGCACTGCCAAGAGGGACATCGACTCTACGAGTGTCCGAAATTTCGACGGGCTTCGGTACAAGAAAGATGGAGTATAGCCAAGCAATCACGCTTATGCTACAAGTGCTTACATGGAAAGCACCGCAAAGAAGCTTGTCAACGACCGCCGTGCCGGACCTGCAAACGATGGCATCACGACCTACTACATGAAGAAAAGGCGGTAGCTGCAAAAATAGAAGACAGCAAGAACGTCAACAAGGAGGTAGCTAACAATGTACGGCTACCCGTAAATTGTACACGATCAACGAAAGCCTATCTGAAGATGGTTCCAGTGGAGGTCTATGGACCGGCAGGGACAAGCAGAGTCCTGGCCTTATTAGATGAAGGTTCCACCGTATCACTATTGGATTCGACGGTGGCCGAACAAGTCGGCCTCAAGGGACCTAAGGAAACCCTTCAACTGGAAACCGTGGGTGGCAAGACAGTCACGAAGATAGACTCGATGAAGATCGACATAAAGATAAAAGGGCTCCACCAGAATAAGAAGAGGACCGTCACTGGGGTTCGCACTATGGATAATCTACAGCTAACACCCCAGCAATTAGAAAAGGAGGTCATCGAGCGCTGTGCGCATTTAAGAAGTCTGGCGGATCACCTATGTTACGAAGAAGAGTCTCCCAGGTTGCTGATCGGTCAAGACAACTGGGGGCTTATAATCACAAGGAAGACGCGTAAAGGTTCAAGAAACCAGCCGGTGGCGTCCTTCACCAACTTAGGATGGGTGCTTCATGGTGTCGATGGAAGCGCGTCAAAACGAGTGAACTTCCTATGCGCACACGCATCGGAACGGGAAGACGCACTTGACATGCTCATGAAGGAACACTTCGCGATAGAATCGTTGGGAGTCGCGCCGAAACGGCCGAGTACCGACATGGAGGCGAAGGCCCTCAGCATTTTGGAGGGAACGAGCAAAAGACAAGAAGACGGAAGATTTGAAGTCGGTCTTTTATGGAAAAATGAAAACGATGTCTTACCGAATAACTACAAATTGGCCGAAACCCGATTAAGAGGAATAGAGAAGAAAATGGATAGAGACCTCGAACTGCGGATGGAGTACAACAAGCAAATAGAGAATCTCATTGAAAATGGATACGCAGAAGAGGTCCAGCATGAATCATCGTCAAGACGGAAGTGGTACCTACCTCACTTTGCAGTCACACATCCTACAAAGAAAAAGAAGAGACTGGTTTTCGACGCTGCTGCCAAATATGGAGGAAGAAGTCTCAACGATGCTCTTCTGCCGGGACCGGATCTGTTACAATCCCTCTTCGGTGTACTGTTACGATTCCGCCAGAAGCCTGTCGCAGTGGTCGCAGACATTAAGGAGATGTTTCTGCAAATAAGAATAAGAAACGAAGACCGTGATAGCTTACGGTTTTTATGGAGAGGAGAACAACGCGAGGACATCCCGAAGGAGTATCGGATGACGTCAGTCATATTCGGGGCTGCTTGTTCACCGAGCGCTGCTATTTTTGTTAAGAACAGGAACGCAGCCGATTTTAAGGAGCAATTCCCGGAGGCAGCACGTGCAATAGAAGCAAACCATTACATGGACGACTATCTCCAGAGCTTCGATTCCGAAGAAGAAGCCATCAAGATAGCCAACGAGGTGGACATCATCCACAAAAGAGCGAAGTTTGAATTGAGAGGATGGGCATCCAACCGAACAAATCTATTGAAGAACTTCGTGAATGAAGTTCAACAGATGGAAGTGGAACTCGGTTCTAAGGAAGAAAAAACATTAGGACTGCGTTGGTTTCCGGCGAGCGACGAGCTAGGGTTCCGCGTACGCCTGAGCAACGCATCCATATCTGAAGACGACCGGGCTCCAACAAAACGTGAAGTAACGAGCGTCGTGATGTCTACTTTCGATCCTATGGGAGTAGCATCGCCTATATTGATACAAGGGAAGGTGCTCATACAAAATATATGGAGGAGTGGCGTCGAATGGGACGAAACAATTGAAGAAAAGGACGTCAAAGCCTGGCGCGATTACAATGAAAATATTCAAGTCTTGGAGGATCTCCGCATTCCAAGATGCTTCACGCACTTGAATCACGAGGGGGAGCTGCACGTCTTCACAGATGCCAGTGAGACTGCATACGCATGCGCGGTATACTGGAGGCAACCAAGCAGCAATGGAAGCTACCACGTCGCCCTACTCGCCGGGAAAGCAAGAGTCACTCCTTTGAAGCCGGTGTCTATCCCGCGGCTCGAACTACAAGCCGCGTTATTAGGCACCAGGATGGCACGAACGGTACACGAAGAACTGGAATTGAATGTCAAAACGAAGACTTATTGGACGGATTCCAGTACGGTTCTATCATGGATCAAGTCTGACCCTAGAACATTCAAACCGTTCGTCGCACATCGCCTGGCAGAAATTGAAGAAACATCGAAGCCACGGGAATGGCGCTGGGTACCAACGTCCCAGAACCCAGCGGACGACGCGACCCGAGGCATACCGAAGGACTTCAATAACAAACACCGTTGGTTCAATGGTCCAGCCTTCTTAAGCCAGGACGAAGAACATTGGCCTAAGCCTCGTTCCTTCAAGGCGGAACCAACGGGAGAAGAAAAGGAGAAGCTCACGGTAGCAACTACCAGAGTTTCCACCAAGCAACTCACGCCGGACCCGGAAAGGTTCTCGAGTTGGACAAAATTATGGAGAGCAACAGCAAGAATGCTTCAATTCATTGAGTTGTGCCGGAAAAATAAGGAAGTTATCTGCACATCCAGAAAAATAGAAAAGCTTGACCCGACTTGGAAAAGAACAAAGAGGGGAAAGATTAGTGTAGAACCGAAGTATAACGTCAGGGCACAACGAAAAGAATTCATCGCAATTGAAGAGAGCTGCCTAAGAAGAGCCGAAACCTTACTGCTAAGAAGATGTCAGGAAGAAAGTTTTGGAACCGATGGAACAGGCAAGCTCAAGGAACGTCACGAAAAACTTAGGAGACTTGATGCAGTAATAGAAGACGGCTTACTGCGCTTAAAAGGCAGGATCGATGCAGCCGCATATTTGGACACGGATTTCAAGCGACCTGTCGTTCTAGATGGAAAGCACGCGATCACTAAGCTCCTCATCAAGTATCACCACGAGACGTTCAATCACGGAAACCACGCTACCGTGATCAACGAGATAAGGCAGCGGTATTGGGTGCTGGGGCTACGATCGGCGGTCAGGGTAGTGGCACACAACTGTCAGTGGTGTAAGGTGTATCGAAGCATGCCACAACGACTACCCATGGGGAACCTACCGGAGGAGCGACTGCGGTTCGGCGAACCACCATTCACCTGCGCTGCGGTGGACTACTTCGGGCCGATGACCGTCACCGTGGGCCGACGACATGAGAAAAGATGGGGTGCTCTATTTACCTGTCTTACAACACGAGCAGTTCACATAGAGCTGGCGGCATCTTTATCAACGGACTCCATGGTGCTAGCCCTTCGTCGGATGGCGGCAAGGCGAGGTATGCCGAAGGTCATATATAGCGACAACGGCACCAACTTCGTGAGAGCCAACAAGGAGCTGAAGGAATCCATGGAACAGTTAAACATGGAAGCAGTCGCCGCCAAGACCAGTCTCAAGTGGAAATTCATTCCACCTGGGGCACCGAACATGGGCGGAGCATGGGAGCGCTTAGTGCGTTCTATAAAGACGGCCTTAGCCGTTACATTAAACGAAAGAAGTCCGCACGAGGAGACGTTACACACACTTCTCCTCGAAGCGGAGCATATAGTAAATTCCAGACCTCTCGTCGCAGCGGAGCGGGACAGCAACGACGAAGCCCTCACCCCCAACCACTTTCTCATCGGGAGGTCCTGCGGACTACCCGGTATGGGAGGCACCTGCGATAAAGACCTCGTCGGACGGCGTTCATGGAAGGTGGCGCAACGAATGGCCGATCACTTTTGGAGCAGGTGGCTAAAAGAGTACCTGCCCACCCTGCTCCCTAGGCGCGTCGGCGGGGAAGTCACCACGAGGGATCTGCAGTGTGGGGATCTGGTCCTCATTGTGGACCCCACACTGCCACGCAATACCTGGCCTCGAGGAGAAGTGGTCCGCACTTACCCTGGACCTGACGGCCGTACGCGTATCTTGGAGGTACGCACTGCAGGCGGACTGCTGAGGAGACCGAGCTCCAAAGCGGTGCTGCTGGTTCCAGCGTCGACAGGTGAGGAACTACGAGCCACCGACGACTCTGCAGCTGCGTCGCCAGGACCTGAAGATGCGGCGGCGTCGCCAGGACAAGGAGTTGGTGCTGCGCACGAGGGGGAGGATGTTGGCGACGCGCGTGAACTTGCGACCCGCGCCACCTACTAGTTGTAAGGACAACTCGAGACGACGACATTTTTATAGTTTATTTTTAAGATTTCTGCATATTTCCTAATTAATAATTGAAATATTGAATTATAGAAATATGTTTTGAATAGATAGGAATGCAATACACAAAGAATTATGGAAAAATTATGAAAAATAGAAAATCGCATATCCGCGTACGTAAATGTTACGTAATTTATATTTTTTAGTAATAAATAGTGTAATAAGAATAAATAAAATATAGAATATAATATAGAATTATATAAAGAAGTAGAAAACATAGATTTAAGGAAATGTAACCACAGAAACCTGTGTAAAATTGAGTGTTTTTACGATGTAACTTTTTAAAGGGGATTATTATTGATTAGGAAATTATTGTATCATATAGAGTGTACAATTACCTATAAATTGATATATAATATGAAAGATAAAAGTTAATAATTAAATAAATATCGAGCGAAAACCGAGCCAACAATAGTAAAAATTAAATTAGAAAGCCACAAAAATTGGGTGGCTCTCATTATGGTATAGCCTTGAACTACTTAAGCTTCATCGGGCCAGTACAAAATCGTAGTTCGTGCAGTTCCAGTAGTTCCGGATATAACAAGTAGTTCAAGACGCTTCAACCAGTGATTCCATCGAGTGCGTTTTTACAAGTCTCTGTGACGTCATATCGACCGTTGGCTCGGGATCGCCGTTTCTTCGAGAACAACGTGTTTTAATTCGTCGATTCCTGTTCCGAGACATCATCGCCCGGTTCGTGCCGTATAGCACCCCTGGGGAGGCTACTCGACAAACACCGACATCCGACTGTCACCACCGAGACGGGTACCGGCGCTCTCTATTAGACCCAGAGAGAATCTACGCCCGTCCAAATAATATAGAGGGGGACGCCGTCGCACCTATCCTTCTCTAAAGGTGGTAGCGATTAGCGGTCCGCCCCCCCCAACACATACAAGAAATGTTTTGGAAATATTCTTGGTTAAAGAGTATTCTTTCCATCTGAACAAAAGTGCTAAAAGAGAATTCTAAATAAGTATTTTTAGAATGCCTTCAAAATTAACACTCAATATTAATAACTATTTACTATAGAATTTAATGTATTCTATGTTATTTACGTCCAATTATTCAGGCCTGACACACTAACAGCAGTCTCTGAAGCGGTATCGAGTCTTCTGTTCCCGTTCAAATGGCAGTGTCCTTACATACCTTTGTGTCCATTAGGTGAGACATATACTTATTTTTCAATAACATGTATACATAAGAGTTATATTTATATTTTGAATCTCTTATTAAATGGAATAACTATATTTTGAAGGTTTTTGTCAGTAATCCTAAAAAAATCAAAATTTGTTTGTTGTCATTATCGTGCCCGAATGTTTAAATGGCTTTTCAACCTTATGTGACAGGATAGAAAGCTCGTTTTTATCATAAATTAAAATAATATCATATTTAAATAACTATGGGGTAGATTAATAAGCCCTTATGTTCATTTTGTAGTAGAGTATTTTAAGAAAATTTACATTAAGTAGGAATAAATGAATTATACTTTCTGCTTGTCGATTTGGGCAACAGTTGAAAACACTGAAGTGAATACAAATTTGCTACTAACATATTTCTATTTACTAATTTGTAATCCTATATCAACTGATTGCTGAGAAACTTAATTGTTGTGAATTATTATTTTAAATCTATGTAAAGAGGGATGAAATTTTGTATTGAGTTTCCATGAATTTGGAAGTTGGAAGGGATGTAATATTGTGTAGGCATTCCATGTGTTTAGAAGTTGGCAGATATCAAATTTTCTGTAGGAGTTTCATGAGTTAGGAAGTTCGGGGGGATGAAATTTTCTGTAGGAGTTTCATGAGCTTGGAAGTTGGGAGGGATGAAATTTTGTGTAGGAGTTCCATGAGTTTGGAAGTTGGGAGGGATCAAATTTTGTGTAGGAGTTCTATGAGTTTGGATGGTGGGACGGATGAAATTTTGTGTAGAAGTTCCATTAGTTTGGAAATTGCGAGGAATGAAATTGGGTACATAGATTCTTGGTTGCAACTAAAGAAATATGTATTGCAGGTTATGTTACCGATTAAAGTATCATAGCATCTCTCATTTATGCTATTTACAGAGGGGTATATTTAAAAAGGTTCTCCTATTTGTTTGCAGGTTTGGCGGAAGTGCTACATGCGCCGTTGCCGTATCTCATCGGAGTCGACTCTAGATTTTTCGATCTCTACGAACCTCCAGTGGATGTGACGTGTGTCGATCTGGATACAAATAATATTACAGTATGTGTGCAAAAAGTACAATTATATTATAACGATCATTACATTATATCGTGGATGTCGAGTGGTTTGACTGATGTAATATCGATCCGGTATTTTGAACCACAGCATGAACCATCGAGTATTTCATAATTCACGTAAATTTACTAATTTAAGTTAGTTACATTATTGTCCGACGGCGAAGGAAAACATCGTGAGGAAATCAGAACTTGGGAAATGTTGTCGTAGTACCACTATATGTGAGAAAATATAGAGCTGTGGATTTCTTAGAGTTTGAAATCGACAATACGTCCTGGGCTGACGTGGTGTTTATGTCCATATCTTCCTCCTGAAACAGGCCTATGACATAGGATGACAGTGAATCTCTTATATGCTAATCATATTGACATTATATAAATTGTGTACGGTTTTTATTAAATAGATATGCGAATCGCAGCGTCATATATCATTGAAACTATTACCGAAGAGGCAAGCGAGGGCTCTGCGGCAAACGCTTGAAGTTTTACATGGCAGCATTCGACCAGGTAATGTAACTCAGGTCAAAGTTGAATTGATATTATCTTTGGTCTAAATATTTATGTACAACATATACAATATTTAAATATTATATGCAGAACTTTCGCTATTTTCACGAGCATTAAGTTTTTTTGCCAAGGAAATTTTAGTTCCTGTAGTACTACTTAATATTGATTTAAAAAGTTGGAGTATTATATTTTGACACATTTTTTTACAATCATAACGATGAATAAATATAACACCCATTGGTAACTAACTAAAATGGCGTATATAGTAAGAAATAATTTTATTACTGTACACGAAAGGAGAATTAACTAAATGTACTATTTACAATCCACTAGCCCTTAAGTATAAACGTACTCTACAACACTTGTATAATACTGCATAGAGATCGCACTACGCACTCGATCGCAGGTTTGCAATTGTCGCTTAATTGCTCTGATTTAAATTAAACTGTTCACTATATGGTACTATTGTACTAAACGGTAATCAATTTATCTGCTTATTAAAAAAATCGAGATAGGTATTCTTTAAATGATTTTCTGGCTTGTTTGCTGCGTCTAACTTACGTTATTAGAACCCATATCGTTCCGCCATTGTACTAGTCCTAGAATCATCATAAAGTAATAAATATGATTAGAAAAATGCTCGCGAATGGCGGATCTCAAACGTCCAAGTATAAGCATTGCTCTTGTAAGTAACGTTGATAAAAAAATCCTTACTAATACTATAAATGTACATGTTTGTTTACTTGCTACGCTTTCACACCTTAGCTAATCAACCGATCAATAAGACATTTTTCATACACGTTGTCAGTGGTGCAAAAAGTACATAGGGTACTTTTCGTACAGGAAAAAATTGCTGTACCTGAAGGATAGGTCTCATCTACATTAACGCCAACAAAGTTGTGGAGAAAAGCTAGTACGGTCACAAAATGTTGAACATAGTATTCTTGTGTAATGCTACTCCCATACCTGCGTCTATCTTCGCGAAGTTTTGTCTATGGTCACACTAACACCAGATGTAGGAAGATGTCATTATGCGTTACGTACTATCGGCTTGCCTGACGATACACGCAGCACGATAACTGGGCCGACTGTTTTTTCGCACATCAAAGCAATTTATCGGATCCTAATTCGAAGTTCTTAGAAAGACACAGGTGTGAGAACGTGTAATCTGCGCTCTCATCGGAATGATTTTTAACGTTAATTTTAACACGACTAGTAGTCGAAGCTTAGTCGCGCAGATATGGAAGTAGCATTAGTATGGTTTAGTAAATATCGACCTACTCTACGGGAACAGTACTGAATGAATGGTACAGTACATCCTTTTCTGTACCGTTGACATCGTGTATGCATGTTTTCATAATGATCATTGAGAAGTCGAGACATGAAAGCGTAACACACAAACAAACTGACGTTCGTATTTATAATATTATATTGTATATAGTTTTACATTATGAGAGATGAAAGCCATGTATGTGGAAAAGTTTTAAGTATGAAGGTGGTCGTATATAGAAGTAGAAGAAGACCTGAAGAAGAACGTATGGTTAGATTATGTGAAAGATGTATATACTGAGAAAAAAGGAAAACATGTGGTGCCATGTTGTATTTAGGTGGGATAAGGGTAAAAAGATAATGATTATAGTTTTACCTTATGAAAAAGTGTTAAAACTATGAGATGATAATTTTATTACTTAATATTACGTTATGTATTATGTTATATACATATACACATTATTTACAAAGTGTATATATTAATACATTTAATAACTATTTTACAGCATCACCAATCCATCATCCTAATGTTGGTAAATACAACGGGGAACCGACAACGAGCTTGGACAGAGACTTTCAAAAAAGAAAAAAAGAGGTATATTTTTATTTATTGAGCCCTTTATTATTTGTTTAATAGATTTGTTGTTTAATATTTTACATTGTAATTTAAAAAAAAAAGTAGATATTTTTTCAATAGTCTTGTATTAGTTGTTTAATCGTTTTTTTTTTGGTTAATATTCTTCGTTGTAATTTCAGCAAGCGATGGAACTGAAAATACAAGAAGCGTTCCTTCGTTTCATGGCCGTGACGTTGCAAGGTTATAGGAGTTACCTGATACCGATAACGAAAGCCCCAACAGTGGGAACGACCGACCCCCACGCCTTGTTTCATATGGAAGCCTTTCTGCGGTCTCGAGAGAAGGTAAACTATTAATTAAAGGAAAACCGATGATTAGTAAAACACGTTTTTTTTTTACTTTATAGGTTTTAGTCTTTTCACCTAAATCTCACCTGTTGTTGAGTAACGATGTGGTCTAAGATGGTAAACACGAGAAGCCTAGAGTGGGACTGGCTCTCAAGTGTAGCTGCCGGAACATACGAACAAGTGCTTGGTGATAAACTTTCAACTTGTAGGTAGTAGCTAGCCAGACTGGTTTAGAAAAAGCCCTGTTATCACGATATTTCCCTTTATCGAAAGTACCATTTATGATGACCTCGTTATCGATACATGTTGGACGGAAAGGGGAACTCTTTGATCAAAGCATCAATTTTGTAGGACAAACATTTTTCCGAATAATTCGGATAATTTTCTTTAGATTTAACAAACAAAAACTCATTTAGTCAAACATTTTTGAGAATCATCAAATCGACATACATTAACCCAGCCAATCCTGTTGGCTACCACAAGGGAAAATGTTTGTAAAAAAAAAAGTTGCGCGTCTCATCAAAATGAACCAAGTCACGAAAAATTAACTTGAAATAATGGACCGGAGAACCGGGACTATAGCGTAAATTTAGATTATAGGAGTCCCTTATTTAAAACAGAGCTACACAGTTACTGGTCACAGCACTTTTGTTTTATTGTAGCATTAGCTAATACCCGTGACTTCGTCTGCATCGTTTATTGTTTTAATAATATATAAAAAAAAAAACATAAAAATTGATAGCTATAATATACATTGTTTACAAAATTATTTTGTGTACAATAATTCTATTTGTCCTTTAGCCTACTTCTTTATGGCAAGAAAACTCTCAAGTAAATACAAACGTGTTTTTACGCATGGCGTTTATAAAAATCGTAGTTACCCAAAACGTAACTTTATATGAAATTAAAATATTATGATATTTTTTTAGATAAGGTCTAGCAGTAACATTAAAAAAAATTATAGAAATCCATCAAGTAGTTTCCGCGCACAACGGCAGATCTCTTATCATTTTATTTGTTGCCAGAACGTGATACGCTTAATTGTGCCACTTTGGCGGAAGTTACACTTTCTGTATCTTAATTGATATTATGTGCTCATATGATCTTCATTAAATCCATACACCTGAAGGAAATACAAAAAGTGAAGCTGCGGGCAAAAGCTAGTTGGACAATTATCGCTACGAGCTATTTGTGTTCATTTAACACGGTCCATGCCACGTGCACCACCGGTGGTACACATTATGCTTAATTATTAGGTGGCGTATAGCACCGGTGCTACACGTTAAACTTGATCTTTCGGCCACGTGTGCCACACACTTGTAATGTGATACTTACACTGCTTACATACTTACATTTATATGACGTGATAACTACTGAAAAAGAATGAATTACTTATATATTAATATTGTAATGTTACATTGTATGATAATATATCAATTGTTAGTCAAAATGTCATATGACCTGAACGACATGTCAGGCAAAAGTGCTTTGTCACGGAATGTGTTAATCATTGCAGACTCAGCAAAGGTTCTTTAGCCTGATGATGCGGACGCAAATGTTCACGCGTTTCATCGAGGAGCGTTCGTTTGTATACGACGCGGATCAAGGGCTGACGTTCTTCGACGAATGTATAGAGAGAGTCGCGAACGGCGACGAACAACTGCTCGGAATGGACACGAGCAACGCATCCGAGAGGACGGTCTTCGTTCTGCCCCCGGACCCACCTGATCCTGGTGAATTGTTTTAATTATTCCCTTTTGATTAAAATATTCACCAAAATACTCTTTAAGTTTAAAGTTAATAACTGCATAACTTTAATTTGATATCATAAACAGAACGTCTATGCGTCATTTATGTAAACTAGTCATTTCCGGTAGTCGAAGTTCGGTCATATTAAACTTGCAATAAACAAACTTTTTTCTTCACATATATAGACATTACTCTTTATTGTGTATTGTACAAATATTGTGGATTACTGTTTTTTTTTTTGTTTTCACGACTTTCCCTTTGTTGCTTGTTATTTTAACAAAACAGTTTCTATACACAAAAATATAAATAAAAACAAAAATATTCTTCGCTTTCAACATTTATTTGTAAATAATATTATCCATTTACTTCTCCTGTCCTGTGTTTGCGCACCACATTGCTTTGTCCACTTCTCCACGGCAAGAAAACACACATCGCGGAACACGTAGTGCTTCTAAAAACCGTAGTATTTTAAAACTTTAATAATGTTATATCAAGCAAGATATCGTGATGATTTTATTAGATAAAAATCAAGTGTCTAACAAGTAAAACTAATAATAAGTGAACGAAATATATCCAATAGTTTTTGCATTTTGCGAGCATAATAGCAGATACTATCATTGTTCAATATCATTTAAGAAGATTGGAAACGTAATGATCGTAAAGTAAGACGAATAGATACTTATATATAAAGGATTTGACTTGGTAGTTGTTGGAAGATAAAACGAAAAGTTTCATATAATTTTAACTTTGACTCTTACTTTTGAAGGATTCAATTTATCAAAAACTCACAAAAGACCTTTTTTGTAGAGCGTTAAATTCTCTACAAACATTTGTCAAGAACTATACAGTACGGTTTATCATTCGTTACTTACAAAAATCATTTTCCCTATGTTATTCTTATGGAAATTTGAAATTAACATCTCATGTCTTCACAGGTACATTTTTGTACCTAAACGAAACTTTCGAGCGCTGTTTCGAGAAATAAAAAGTTTTTATTTCAATCTCCCTATTGTTAATGTTCGATGGATTTATAATTCGTGATTGAATTGATACGGTGGCTCGCAGAAAATGAGACATAGCGTAACGAGGTAAAATTTTGCGCGAGACGCATATTATGTGAAAGTCCCCTAATCTAAAGGCGAGTTTTAACATTTCGTATTCAGAGTGCACGTATACGTACGATAAGTTCTCGCTTGACCTGGAGCTGATAAGCGCGTGCAGCGGGCTGGGACGCGGCCGCAGCGGCACTATGCAGCTGCCCGCGACTGCGCTCGCGTCTGCCGAGTCACTAGCGGACGCGTCGCCGATGGCGCGCCGCACCAAGCACGAGATAGCCGCCGCGCAGAGGTTACATCATTCATTATTTAAATTTCATTCCATCTAGTAGTCTCTTTCGCATATTAATCGTAACCGTATTAGGAAACGTACCCATTCTACATGATCCATTTACGATCAATTTTTCATCCCCCCTCCCACCTGTTGGTGACCATAAGTAGTATATCAGAGTCGATTTTTATAGAATTACAAAAATTGTAGTCTCTTAAAACTTTAGTAACTTTTAGTAAAGATCAGTTAAATAGTTACGATGTGAAACCGTAACAAACAAAGACACTGTCGCTTTTATAATACTAGCTAGGATAAAGATATCGTAATATTTTTTTCTAAACTAAAAAACGTGATCGTGATACGAGCATACATACCTTTTCATCATCATCTTTTACCCCTATCTCATCGAAGTAGGGTCAGCACAACGTGTTTTCCTTTTCTACTTTCCCCTATCAGATGTCATCTCAGTATTCAGAACTTTCGTACATATTTTACACACACACAACATTTATTGCATACACAACAATTAGTTCATTCTATTTATCCATACCTTTTTCGGTCTTCCTCTACTTCTATACCTATTCATACCCTTCATACATAAAACTTTTCTACTTACATGTCTTTCATCTCTGCTCATAACATGTCCGTATCATTCTAACCGATTACTCCTTAACTACTTTGCCACTGGTGCTATTTTCATACTTCTGATATACTCATAACTCATATCATTTATAAGGGCAGACCTGTTATCATTTTATTTATATAGATTTTGTGATGTGGTGATATAAAAATAATATGTTATAAAGGCTGGCGCGCAAGGCGAGCCTGTCTCCGGAGTCGTGGGCGAAGTGTTTGCTGGGTGCGTGCTACTCGCTGTACTTCCTATCGCTGCCATGCCGGCTGCAGCTCGCGCACGGGAGGGAGCACGCGACACTCCGCGCCGCGTACGAACTGCTCGAGCGAGCCACCAAACTCCGAGTACCCTGCGACGAGGTGACGATATCAATGTTTTTTGTGCGCTCGTTAATAACGGTCCCAGAGTCAGAGATAGACAATCCATGCTATAACTGTGTTATTACATTACAAAATGAACCGAGTCCTTTTTTAGCCGTTTGTAAGATTTTTGTTTTTTTTTTTTCACTTGCATATTTTTCCCTTCATACACAGACCAATTACTATGCTATTAGTCAAAGGTCAAAAGCACGTTTGACAGGTGTGAAAACTTCTATGACATTTTAAACAAAAACTATCAAATATAAATTAATATCACCGTAGTGATAAACATAATTAAATGTAGTCAGTTGCTTTTTTTTAAGTTATACCTTTTTTTATATCGATACATTCATTTTTTCGTCCATCAATCGCATGTCGCATTACAGCCGGCCGCGTAGTAAGGGTTAAAGTGAAAGACGCTCGGCAGAGCAACCAAGGACAACAAGATGGCGTCCTTGGCTCAATTCAAAATGATTCAATGATTTAAATAAATATTATGCTCAGTTTCTAATATCAACTGAATTATTGTATTTATTATGTATTTCGTACTCTAAGACGCAGATTGAGAAAGGAGATTTTAATACCGTAAATCGAATAATTTAATCAATCAATCATTGTTAGGCAAGGCCCGTCATTCACATTACCGTTTACAAATCGGAAAGAAGTTATACTCCGGTGTTGTCACAGTGCATTTATTTATAGTACATACCGGAGGCAAGATAACGAGAAAAAAAAATATAAAACTACGTCTTTTACGGCAGATACGTAACAATAGGTAATATTTTCGCTTCAAGGTATGTTATCGCGTAATGATGCAATTATGCGGTATCCACTCACTGCCCGTGTTAGCGGTACAACTGTTGTTCCTAATGAAACGTGCCGGCCTACAACCCAACGCGCTCACCTACGGCTATTACAATCGATGCGTTCTCGAGGCCAACTGGCCTAAAGATATGCCCAGGTAATAATTATAATATTTGCGAAATCACTATTTATTTTTTATTTGTACATTATAGGATTAAACATAGAAAAAGATTATTTTTTGTTAGTAATGGAGAAAATGAGACCAAATCTTCCTTTAGAGTATGACCATGTTATGACATAAAATGGCGACTGAACGTCAATCTGTCAATATTGTTAAAGATATCCTCTTACTAGTTTCTGTCTCACTTATTCACTCATTTTTTATATGGAGATTTTGTCTAAACCAAACAATAAACTTTGTCTTTATATTTACATCAAAAACATAACAACAGAATAATTAGCTAAATAGGTGTAGACGTCCTGAAGTGATGCGCTTACGGACATTAGACAATTGAATTTTATTTATATAAGTTATAAACATTTGAGTTTAGTCAAAAAGGTAGCTTTTAATGCACTTTCATTGTTGTGGGGATTATTGAGAGTTATTACAACTATTCGTTTCCATAATGCTAGTCCCATACCTACGCGACGAAGCTTCGCGTCATTTGTACTACTAAAAAGTAACCTTACAATTAACTCCGATAAAGGCGTTGAATAACGTTTGCACACCATTGTCATTTCAATAGTAACTCGAAGTTAGCGTCTCCAAGTTCCTTTGATGTGTGTAGAAACCGCGGCCCCAGTTATCATGCTGCGTGTACCGTCACGCAATCCGATAGCTCGTAACGCATAACGATAATATCTTCCCACATCTGCGTTTAGTCTGACCATAGACAAAACTTCGTGCCGATACACGCAGGTATGCGAGTAGCATTAAAGACATATATTTTTATACATTATAGATTTTTAGTGTACGATTACAACCTCACCTGATTTTAAAGGACTGATTCTCGAGTACAGCTACTGAAACACACCAACAGGTGCTTGGTGATAAAGTTTTAACTTGAGGGTAGTAGGTAGCCAGGCGGGTCTATAATAATTCATCTATTATAATACAGTTTAATCCTGATGTTTTCCTTCGCCGCAAGCCCCTCTAACTAATTCGCTAAAATTCGAACCCACGTATGTCGACGCGATGTCCGTTCACACTAACACTGTGCCAACATCGCTTCAAAATCTGTATCCTTACTCGTTATCTTATTAATTAATTAAGAAATGTATTTCCATTGCAATCCAGTGGTTCTCAATTATTGTGGAACAAGCTTCGTATAGCGGTGATGGGGGCGGCGCTCTTCCGTAAGGCAGGCGCACAACGAGCAAACCGAGCTACCGGTGCTACACTAACATCTGCAGCCGGTGGAGGTAAGCATAGAATATCACATACCATTCATTACACGTTATAAAAAATTCACATGTCACACCTGTTACATATCACGAGTACGTAATTTAAATTGACCTTCACCTTACAATATAAAGGTCACCAGCTAGAACAAATAACTGAGTGAAATTGAGCATGGAGGAGAATTGAGAATCTTTCTCAGCAGTATTTGGTTTTGCTATGCTTATGCTATTCCCATACCTGCGTGTATCGGCACGAAGTTTTGTCTATGGTCAAACTAAATGCAGTTGTGGAAAGATGTTATCGTTATGCGTTACGAACTATCGGATTGCGTGGCGATACACGCATCAGGATAACAGGGGCCGCGGTTTCTACACACATCAAAGGAACTAGGAGACGCTAATTTCGAGTTACTATTGAAATGACAATGGTATGCAAACGTTATTCTACGCTTTATCGGAATTAATTTTAGGGTTATTTTTTAGCGGCACAAGTGACCGAAGCTTCGTCGCGCAGGTATGGGACTAGCATTAGAGTTCTTTTCACTCTGGATCTTTGTGAGTGTAAGATGTTATTTGTGGTCGATTTGTTTTCGTTATTCCCCGCTGCAGTTCAGACATATTATTAATCGTCGTATGTGAAATATAACTGCGACTCACTCGCGATTTATGAGTGACAAAATATAACTGCGGAACGTTTTGCCGAATCATAATTTTCATGCTTAGCTAGATATATTATGCCACGTTAATATTAATCTAATACTCAGTACTGATAATATAGGTAAGAGGTGTACTAAAATGGCCAGCGATGTGTAATTATCTAATTATATTTAGGGTAAGCTTTATGGGTATGCGTTTTTTTTATGCGTCACTTTTAACAAATAGTATGTATAAAGTAACTACTGGATACGTGAACGTTGTTTGTAGGTAGCGGTACGTTACCTCGCGTGCGCTCCGCTGCGGCCGTGGGCGAGTGCGGTGAACTCGCGAGCCTTGCCAACCTTGCTGCCTGTGACACTGCGAACAGCCGAACTAGTCTCGACTCGGGTATAAACATATAATACTCAATTACTTATTTACATAATAAAAAAAATTGAAAGTAAACGTAAACAAACCCCCAAATGCAGTCCTCTTTAGACCTCAGATTTGCATAAAATATATTATTATCCTAATCCATAACTAATATCATAAATGCCAACGTGAGTTTCTAGTTACGTCTTCACGCCTTAACTACTCAACCGACTATCATCAAATTTTATATACATGTTGTCAGAAATACAAAAAAAAAATTAAGGTGTAACTTTCATGTTGATCGGTTTATTAGTTACGGCGTGAAAGCGTTACAGACAATCAAACTCACATTCGCGTTTATAATATTAAGTTTTGTTTGTTATTTATTTGTAAATCACAAAAAAATCCGAGAATAAGAATGTATATGATGAGAGATGGTTTTATAAAGAAACTAGTCGAAAACATAAAAAATCAAACATTTATATCATGTATATAATGTAGTACGAAGGATGAGCGCATAGATGGCGTTAAACAAACCTGTGCATGACTATATTTATAATCGGTTTTAC
The DNA here is from genome assembly GCA_035772565.1 of Antheraea assamensis. NCBI lineage: Eukaryota > Metazoa > Arthropoda > Insecta > Lepidoptera > Saturniidae > Antheraea > Antheraea assamensis. Next base: position 1,250,552 of record JAQQSE010000014.1, read on the forward strand.
CACCTATTTAATATGAAAAAAATATATATTGTTGATGGTAGTATGCGGTCGAGAGGCGCGGGAGGCGGCGGAGGTGGAGGCGGCCGCAGAGGTGCGGCGCGGACAGTGGGAGGCGCGCTGGCGCCGCGGCACCATAGTGCGTGCGCATGCGCACCACCCGCAGCGACCGCAGGCGCACGCGCTCTCCGCCGCCGCCGGAATTCTTATCTCCGGTATATACCTCACTACACTTTTTAATTTATGAAGGCGTTACTTTGCGGACAGTCATCAATTGGAAACCAGAAGTAGTTCATAGACATGGCTTTTGTACATTATTATAGCATGTTAATTAATCACGATCTGTTTTTATATGTGAAGTAATAATAATAAAAAGTTTTTATATAGATTTCCTTTATAGATCCCTGTCTATACAAAAATATATTAAACTTTGAAATGTAATTTCAAATATCGTTTGCTTATGAGTCATAACTATTAATGCATTCTTTAAAAAAAACTGCATTTATTATGTATCTTGTCTATAATAACCTAAATATTTGATAAATATATACATATATATTATATCAATAAGATATGTCAAATATATTTCAGGTGTTCCATCCAATCCCGATTTGAGTAATGCTCCGAGACCGAGAAGTAACTCTTTAGAAAACGATAAACCAGCTACAACTTTAAAGATAGCAGAAAAGAGACAGGTAATTTTGTTATTAATAAAGTCAATTGATATCATTCTTACATGTACGTACTCACTAAGAAAATAAGTTATAATATGCTGATGAAAATTATATTAATATTAAAATTCTTTATATTGTCTTCACATTAAGATAAAGCGTTATACCTCCTCTCTGAAAATATCTTTCTTTCTCTGTCTGTAATATGTATTTTTCCTGTAATTTTTTCAATACAAATAACATAAAGTTAATGACATCACAAAGTGATTTTGATCTTTTACAAAAGTAACTATTTATTAAAAAAATGGATAGATTTATAAATTATATATAGATTGATATTTTTATAGACAATAAGAGATGTATTTGAAATATCTTATATATATATAAAAACAAATAATAAAAAAGTTATGATGAAATTCCCACGCCTTCAGTATTGATGTTATACAACCGGCAAGCAACACGCAATGTCAGTCTGTTGGAATTTCGATACGCACGCACGCACGCTCGCACGTGTAGCACGTGTACAATTGAAAGGGATAAAGAGAGAGAATGACGTATGGAGGCGGCATAAGGCTCTTTCCTTACATGATAATTTCTAGCAGTCAACTCCTACCGCAAGCCGCGTTTAGTAACTTCATTCGAAAACCAATATTTGTGTATATTAATTGAATGATTATTAAGAAAAGTATCTTTGTTATTAAACTATATATACAATTTTCAGACAATACACGTAAGCCCTGACAGTCCTTCGGACTTACGTATACTCACAAGATCGGAAAGTTTTGCCGGCGATGCGCAAATCGTTCAAAATCTACAAAGATTATCTTTTACTGGTATGTAAATATTAATTTATACTCTTATATAATTTCTTTGCTACGATGAATTTTACCCAATATATTTAATTTTATATGTATTTATGTTGTACAAGTTTAATAGACAATAAATGTATATGGACAAGTTCTTTTGCGACGCCTAGGACTGGAAATAAATCAATCAATTTAAAGAGTTTTGACCTTTTATTTTAGAAACTTTTTGTGGATTCTTAAACTGTTATTTAATTAATTTTGTTGGTTTTTCGTAGACCCTATTTGTTTATTATTAGCGACATTTCCTCATAGCTTGGTTATTTTGCACGAGTAAAAAGGACTTAAAATAACATGGAAAATGTATTCTGGGATGTCAAAAAACCACCTGAAAAGTTTTAATAAGGAAGCCACCATTTTGTCACAAAACTGAGGTCATCACAAGACATTTTATAATAATTATTTGCTCAGTTTTGACAGTAATGGTCTGCAATTGTGAACATTGCCAAAATACAAAAAAGTAGACTTATTTTTTTTCTTAATTTATTAAGACCACTTGATACACGTCCTTTAAGCAAATATGACATCGATCGTAACTATATGTAACCCTATTACAAATTCTTATATATTTATTTGTATAGACGAGATAAAAGCGTAAAATAAATGTTTACAGGTACACCGAACTTGAAATCGCGGTGTTCGAGAGCTCTCAGCTTTCCTGAGGAATCTGAAAAGGAGGACTTGGGAAGTGACGCATTAAAAGCGTCGAAGTCTTCGCCACTTAGGTATTTTTACACAATCTATACATGTAAATGTAATTGAAGTGTCTGTTTGTAACTTCAAAATAAGAGCTCTAGATAACAAAAAACAATCTTTTAAATTTTTGTGCCTATTTGTTTCCGGCTAATTTCCGAAACTGGGTTGCGCGAAAACATAATCCTTTGACAAGATATAAACGGGGAAGAAGTCACAGCCGGCTTCTAGTATTACTGCATTATCCAGGACGTTAAATAAATATTATTAATTTATATTATTGTGATATAAAGAATCTTCATTAATTTTTATCTTGATTTCGCAAATGGTGATGACATGTTAAAGTTACAAGCACAGCCTCAAATGAAATAGACAGTTCAGGTCTATAGGTGCTTTGTAATAGATTTTGAATTTAAATTAGTGTCCTACCGTACTATTGATTTCATAATATATATTTTTTTTTGACAAAAATTTATAGTCCAATATAATAAAGTAGTAAAGCCAACCTTTAACATCGATATTATTCACTATCCCTTTAGTCGAAAATTTTAATAACAGTAGTAGGTACATATCAAGCCGGAATTAGTGTGAGTAATGATTATCGTGCAAACTCTAAAGTAAAATAATAAGTTATAAAAACTGGTCGAGAAAAAGAAAGCTATTCAAATTTTAAGACATAAAATGTTGGAGCAAGTGGTGTGTTGTGCATGCGCAGGAGACAGAATAAACAGATAACATTGTTTATATAGAAATTTTGTATGCAAAGCATATTTTTGCTTTGATTTTTTTTTATATTTCTTCCTCTGAAATATATTGTTAAAATAATAAACCACGCAGACGAATTCGCGGATATCAGCTAGTGTATTTATATTTTCAGAGTATCACCTCGCACACCGGTGTTGGCAGACGACCCCCTGGGAGCACTAAGTGACCCGCCCCCTGCTGAACCTCAGCCGGAGGGACGACCGCCTCCCGAGGACCCCCCGCCTCCTAAGCACGAGCTCAGTGTCAGTCCGAAACTGTTCCATCGTCGCAGCAACTCCTTCCAGGACGATCTGCCCGAACATCAACAAGGGTAAACATATTCCTGTACCGTTCCTACTAATCATATAAATCCGAATGTAAGTTTGTTTGTTTGTTACGCCTTAACTATTCAACCGCTCATAAAATTTTGCATAGAAAAAGTACAGAAAAGGACATAGAAATACTTCTACAAAAAATGTACTATTCCTCAGGGATAGGTCAAATCTACATTAAAGTGAGCGAAGATGCTAGCAAAATCTAGTAAGTTATATATACAGAGAAACCATAAAACGTTTATACTGTTTTTTTTTCTTCTAAGACTACACCTAGCACATTGAGTGCTACAAAATAAATATTTTTATACCATCTACAAAATTGGGTAGATTTCAATTTTTTTTTTGTTTTATGTATGAGGGAAACGAGGAATTCCTTCTCATTAAGCGAGTGTCGTAATAACCTGCTGTTCAGTTTGTTCACTGTGTAAACATTCAGCTAAAATTCATTTTTCCATATTTTATTTTTATATTATACTTTTATTGGACTCTTTTATGTTTAAAACTTCAAAACGGGGTAACAAATTTGGCATAAACTATGTGTCGTAACAGCGGGGTTGCTGAAGATAATGCTGTTTTTATTGATGAAGCCCCGTAAAATAAAATAGTTTATCTGTGAAATTTTAAAGAATTTGATTAACATTAGAGGTTTTTTTTAATTTTTAGTTTAGTCATGCTTGCCTATGCACAAAATGCTTTGCAGGTGGCAAGTTCAGTATGGATTCCATAAGCTGTTTTTTTACATATGTGCAAGAGAATTGGGTAGTTCCTAGAAATTCATTTTTTACCCTAATATTATTATTTTCTTAAAATCAAAGGAAAAAAGATAAAAATTCTTTTTCTTCGTCACTTTTATTACTAATACAATAAAATATTGGGTCTGAATTGCGTACTTTTTAACTATATATATATATATATATCTAAGCTATGACCCGTAAACAACATTTTAATAAGTTATTTGCGTGTTGTGTATTAGAAATTTCTTTTGTATAAATGTGTTCTGTTCTGTGAATTAATGTTATGCACCTTTAATTTGTTATATTGCTTTACTGTTTTTATTTGTGAATAAAAATCTATTTTAGTATATTCCTTGAACAATCTAGCAACTATATATTTACAACTACTATTTTTATTACACAGATTGAAATAAATAGAATTTAGTAACGTCTTCCTGCAGTGTTTGAGTTTTTATATTTACTTATTGCATTGTATTAAAAAAACATAATAACAGCTACAAATAATAAACATTTAGCCTCTTTATAATAGTGTGTTTATCTGTTTGTGTTTCAAACTTTTACGCTTGTGTACTCTGCTAAAGAAAATTTTAGCAGACCAATTTGTGATTTGTTAATAAATTATTTATTCTCACCTAATAAAATGATTCCTACCTCCCGTAGCAAAATATGTAGTTAGTTTCTCCCATAACCAAGCATTTCGTGAAGGCCCTAACAAAAAAGCTCGTGCTTCCCCTCGCGAAAATTACCCTATTTGACCTGACAATAGTCTACTTGTCATGGCAATAGTTTATGCTTCTCTTGGCAATAATTTGTGCTTCCTTTGACAATAGTCCGCGCCTCTTGTGGCAATAATTTGTACCTCTCCTTGCAATATTTCACACTTACCATGACGTACACCACGGCACCGCTAGAGCTGGAACTAGAGCTGTGCGGTTTCGTAACACGATAACCTCGATAGTTTCCTGTGTACAGGAAACTGCATAGGAGTGAGACGGCTCCCGTCGGAACGGTCTCCTCCAGCCTCGCCACCCTAGGGAACACCTTGAAGATCAGCTTCGGGTGAGTACAGCAACCGATACTGCCATCATGTTACATGTTTTCATTTGCATTTTCAAAATTATCAATCTTGTTAAAAATGCTTTGTGTTAACAATATTTAATAATATTTATTATAATATAGTATTTTATAAATGAAACATTAGATATATCGTTTCTTTTGAATATATAAATGATGTATTTAAACTAGCATTTTGATACAACTCTACTTAGTTATTTGTATTCTGTTTTATGTGCATATTACCCATTTTTGTTTTGTGTCAAAAGTCAGTGAATTGCAAGTCATTCCGAAATGCAGAATAATAATACCTATAAATCTGAAAGTCACATAATACATTCTGGCTATTAATTACACCTGTGTTCAGGCTGTGCTGTTTCTTTAAAAAAAGAAAATCATAGTTCGTAAATGTTCGACATATAATTGTCATAAATTAAAAAAATTGCAACTATATATTCATATTCTCACCCCGACTCTAGTTCTCTTTTGAACTCTATCTCAACTTGATATATCTTTTAGTTATACAAAAATATTAATTGATATATATTATGTCATGTATTGCTTATAGATGATATAACGAACTGTGACAGACACTGTTATTGCAAATATTCTATAAACTACCTTTCAATTTCGATATTCCCGTTTAACTTGAATATGATTTTCATATTAATTATTCGACCAAAAATAAATCCGCAGGCTATATCTTAAATATTTTTTTAGATATTGTTCTGTTATTATTATTCTACTTTTCTCAATTTGTAATACTAGTTTTCTTAATAAAAGTGTAAAAAATCTGCTCTAACGAGCATTATATCTTACTGTTTGTTGTGTAAAATATTAATAATAAATTACCTAAATATCAAATTTACAAAGTGTGGAGTGAATAGATAAGATAATTTTGAAAGACTACTAAACATCTTGGTGTAAATGTACTACCTACTTAGATATAATCATATAACATAAATATATTTTTTAATTTGTTCCGAATTAACTGCGAATTTATGTAATTATTCATTGCAAAGGTCAAATTACACCAAGATGAATGTAAAATTTCATATCATATAACATGAATTTGCATTTTTAGGATTGCCACACTTTTTATTTACTACACAATGACATCGGTTCGATGTGAAGCATGTAATGTCTTATGAGGTGTTTTGCTAACTTTTAGTTGAAGCCTATTTCATTTTTGTAGTGCTCAGTTGCTACCTTCTATACTCATTTAATAAAACCACACGAACACTAGATTATTAATGAAACGTATATATATATATTTAATAACTATTAAATTATAAATACAATGAAAGCCTCTAGTGTTATTCAATGTTACCAAATAGAATTATTGTTTATGTATAAAAATCAATAGGTATTTGGATGTTGCCAATTAAGTAACTTTAAATATATATACATAGATGATTTTATAATAGAATTCGTCCAGTATTTTGAAATTGAGCTTGAGTAAATTACTTCTTTCGAATAGTACTTAAAACATTAGTGCTAATGATAAAATAAAATACATTTGGTGGGCAATATAATTTTTATTTTGTTATACCCATTATTGTATATTTTTAACCAACTTCAAAATGAGAAGGTTCTTATTTTTTTTTTTTTATTATTATTTTTTACCTCAGTATTTTGTCATTTATAAACCTTCTTAAAAAATTCTTTATTTTTTATTGGGAAGGGGACATTTTTAAAGTGGTTCCATTTTATTAGCATTGTACCTTGAATTTCGAAGATTCACCAAGTAACTTTTAAAAATCGAATAGTAAATGTATATATATCATATGTTGGTAGGTTACGACTAGATATACCATACCTACCTATTATCATAGACGTTCTGTTTCATTGTTTTTAATAGATTTCCTTGATGTCTGTTTATATTTTTTGTTACAATTTTTATAAAAAATAATTATGGTTGAAGGTGGCAACATTGATGCATTTTTTTTAATATCTCAATTGCATTTTTTATATAATTTAACCGCACCACACAACATCGCAGTACGCTAGCCTGTTTGTTTTCTTAGACGCTATTCGCCAGCGAGACTGTCGTTGCGCAAGGATAACATGAAAATCGGAAAGGCTATGATCGAGAATTACTTCAGGTCAGTAGATTATCATCAAAGATAACCCTTCTCAGTCTTTTCATCAATACTAAGTTACGTTTTAGTCGAAAATCCGTTTCTGTTCATTATACAACTTGCTATATTATATTTGTATCAATCACCGATCCTCAATGTGTTTCTATGTGAAAATTTTAACTAATCATACCTAACTGCATGTCCAACAGCACTTTTATAAATCTGCATGTTCGTGCTAATTGTTCTTTAAACCGTAATATTGTAATTTTATAAATATTTAATATTAAATGTAATTAATGAAAATGCTAATACATATTGTCATAGTAATTCGTTATAGTCCCGTGTTACATTTCAGAACATTTAGCTTCAGTTCAATTCGTTATGTACTTAATATTAGGTCCTTTACATATGAAATTGGCGTATTGTACGAACTGGCCACTTTGATCTTAAAATATGACGTTTGGTTCTGAATTCCAAATTCAAATATAGGCTTGTGTATTTGTGTTTCGAATATAGTGATTCATTTCTTTCCGCATCATTTGATTTTTCTTTGACATCGTTCTTTCACAAAATAGAAAACTTCAAATATCACGTTAATAACGAATACGAGTTTCACCGTGGCATCAGCGCTGCAGAAACTGCTCGAAGGATTAATTGTATTTATGGAGAAGCTATTGTAAAAGAGTACTTTTTTGGTTACAACGTTTTCGATCGGGAAATTTTGACCTGCGAGACAAACCCCGTGGGGACGGTCGGAGACCCTAGTTGATAGTGAAGAATTAAAGGTGTTTGTGGAAGCGAATCCATCGCAAATCACGTCAGAGTTAATGGCAGGCTTCGATGTGAGTGATAAAATAAAATAATTTTACTTCAAGCATAAACAAATTAGTGAAAATAAAAAAGCTCGAGAAATGGATACCGCATGAATTGACTAAAGCACATCAACAAACAAGCATTGAGTGCTGCGTTACATTAGTCAACCATCACAATAATGAGGAAATTTAGAATCGTATTATTATTTATGACGCAACATGGATCCTTTACGACAATCGGCAACGTGATTACGGTACATCACGGTGATTATACCCAGAAGAACCGAACAAATCCTGTCCCAAGCGAAATTGACTCAGAAAAAGTTACTGGTGAGTGGTGAACCAGTGCTGATTACCATACACTGACAGCCTCCTAATATCGTGGCCACACGATTATGGCGGAGCTGTATTGTCAACAATTGCAAACGATAATAGGAAAAGCTATCCGTTAAACCACCGGTGCTGGTCAAACTCTTTAGCCAACTGCTGCTTCAGGACAACACTAGACCCCATACATCACGGCAGACGGTTGCTAAATTAGATGAACTGTGGCTGAAATATCTCCGATAGCCACCATACTCCCCGTACCTTGTCCTAACAGATTAGCACTTATTTGGCAATTTGGACAGTTTCTTGCAAGGAAAAAAAAAATTCCGATGAGGCAGTCCAAACCGCCTTCAAAGATTTTATTGATTCTCGCTTTCACATTTTCTTCGGTATTGGAATCAATGAAACACCTATAGAATGACGAAAGTGCGTTCATAATATTGGTACATACTTCGATAGATTAGATGTTAATTTCGTAAAAAAATTCGTTTTACTTTTTCTGTATAAACCGCTAATTTCATATGTAAAAACCTAATATTTATACCTTCTAATATTCTATTAGTGAATGAGGTTTTCATTTGTGCCTTTAGGGTTGTAAATTGTAATCACAATTGCTTACAATCATCTATACATGTAAATAAAACTGAAGTGTCTGTTTGGATTGTAAGTGTCGGTTTTTTACTAAATGTATTTGAAAGTATATACAGTACTTAAAACAAAAAAAAAGGCTGTTCCAGCTTATCTCTGAAAGGGCTTTAACCGATTTTAATGGAACTTTTCCTGGCAGATAGCTGATGTTATAAAGAATTACTTTGGCTACTTTTATATTAAACTACGTCATAGAATCTACAAAACGGTTGGATCGATTTTGACAAGATTTTCATTGGTATTTGATGTTACAAGGAATAACTTAGGCTACTTCTATTTTAGAAAAAAATGTAGGGCTCCGCGCATATATAAATTAAAGCAGTGTCTAGAACAGCGCGCATCCCTTGCACACGTTTACACTAAACATATTTGTTTCCTAAATTCTACACGATCGAAGTTGCGGGTAACAACTAGTTAACACGCATGTAACTTTAAAAGGTATTTAGCAGGTACAGTGAAGCCTATGAAGAAAATAGAGTTACCACAAAAAGTTAGCGTTGCTGTCCAATTAATGTAAGAGTTTTCCTGATATGGGATACTACTAGTAGAGTCGTAAGGTGTCTGTACCACCACATATGAAGTGCTAAATCCGGCATGGTGACTTTCTTTTGGTTTGTCGCTATTCGTATTTAGCCAATTTATATACAGTCATCGAAAAATTTGCAAGCGGAGGTTCCGCTGGACTGTAGACTTTGACGTTTTCCCATGAAAAAATGATTCCTGCAGGCCGGCATGACATATCGGTGAAGGGTGGACATTTTTTTAAGTTAACTATGCAGTTTTCACTTACATTTATAATTAACATAGTAATTATGTATCTCTTCCAGTCCCACGAGCATAGCTGGCAAAAAGTCAAACGAGCTGTTACAAAGCGGTCTTAGTAGTCTGAAGTCTGCAGCGAATAGTATGGCTAAGAAGTTTGATGAAATGAAAGAGGTGATATCAGCGAATTCGACACCGGTGAAGGGAGCTATCGGGACCGCCACTAACGCGCTCAGCAGCCTCATGGCCGATGACGATTCCAACGACGGCTCCTCTGAAATTAATCCTGATGGTACGTATAAAATAATCTGTAGAATATCATAGACTAGATGCCCGGCCCGGATTCCCACTGGTGTAGACAACCACAGTAAAGAAGAAAAATAGAGCAATTCTTCTAGTTTACAGTACGTCCATGTAAGTAATTAAAATGGTAACTTAACAACTGAACATTTGTCAATTCTGTCAATATTTTTGATGACTCCTTATTGTCTTTGTCTCATTCACCACTTGACTTACGTCCATGTAATCAATTAAAATGACAACTAAACAACTGAACATTTGTCAATTCTGTCAATGTTCTTGTAGGTCTCCAATATCTATCATTTCTCTTATTCTCAGCTCCCGACTTCATCATATGGATAGTTTTTATTCAAAATTATGCATTTTTCCCGTACGATTTTTCAAACATTTTCATTCATACAACCTTGTCCTTACAATTACAAACAACAACTAAATATTATTCAAATAAGTGCAGGCTGTTCTGAAGTGATGCGCTTATATACATTTTTATTTCTATAGATAGATAGATTACTCGAACAAAATAAAAATATGTGGTTGACGTATCATTATTTCATTTTATGGTTTATTCGTGTATTGTAAAATTACTTAAATCTTTTGTACAAATTAATAACCACTAAAATTCGGATTTTAATACATCGCAATAGAATAGAGAGTTATTACGGAATTATTATTGTTGTTGATGTATTGAAGATCTATAAACCTTGTTTGACTAATCGCCAAGACATTTGGCACATATGCTGGTTTTAAGTCATCGCTTTGACGAACTTATTTAGTTACTTTTGAAGTAGCCTCGGTATTTTATTGTTATTACATTTTTATTGTAAATTAATGAAGACAGATTTGTTGGCGGTTTTTTTTTTCGAATTCACTAACGCTTTTGGCATTATTTGCCTTCACAGCTTCACCGGGATAAAATTTATTGGTTATTACTAGTCTATGTATATTACCAATATCCATTTTCAGATATATAGATGACTATAGTTTAATTTACGCCCCAAAGAAAGGGTCTGTAAACTTGATTTGAACCTAATAATAAAAGTGATTATAGAATAAATAAGTTTAATATTGTTTCATTGTTCAGAATGGGTCGGTGGCATGGGGTTCAGGCGTGCGTCGAGCGACGCGGAGCTGGCCTGTTCTATGGAGCGTGGCTCTTTAGCTACTCTCGTATCACATCTACCTGACAACCTCTACCCACACAACACGGTAAGTTTTATTTACACTATTTTGACTCATGAGAGGCCATTTATTAATTACGTGAGGGGTTCGAGGGGGGGTTAAATTCTCTACATGCCCTCGTCTTGGAAGGAAGGGGTATAACTCATTATTACAAAATATTTGTATGTTGATATTTGATATTAGAAATGTAGTTTCATTTCGGATGCCGAATAGTTTTTATTTTATTAATGATTAACGTCAAACTGTGACTTTTAGTGTAATTGATCCATTTCTAACAATATTTTATTATTCTGAAGAAAGATATAGAACCATACGTAAAATGAAGGAGGGGGAAGGGGTGTTCGAGAAATCGTATGTGCCCTTATATGGTATTAAGCGTGAGGGCGGAGGTCAAATATCACCAAAATCGCCCATACGGAAATAACAAATGTCTCCTAACGCGTGAAGAGAAGTATAACTGGAGAAATGTAATGTCGTAGACGTCGTCAAAACCGGAGAACGTGTCGGTGGTGGTGCACATGTCGTCGTGCTCGCAGTGCCACCAGTGCCTCGCGCTGCTCTACGACGAGGACATCATGGCGGGCTGGGCGGCCGACGACTCCAACCTCAACACGAGGTGCACCGCCTGCGGACGCCACACTGTGCCTCTGTTATCAGTACAGGTGATTCCTCTCATTCATTTCTCACCCCACAGTCAGCACCCCTAGTGCGCGAATAATGTTCGAATCGAATAATGATGTTCGATTCTAATTTCCAATCGAATATTAGAATCAATCGCATAATTCCAACTATTCGAACTATCGAGCTATTCGAATAGTTCGATTCGCTATCGAATAATTCATTTGAATTATTTCCATTCATAATATTGTTGTCACTTATTGAAAATACATCAGATTTTTAAAGTCTCGTATAAAATATATTTCAGATAATGCGTACTGGTCAAACACAAGCTGAAACCGTTAGCGTGCCTTATTTGAACCCTCTGGTTTTGAGGAAAGAATTCGAATCTATTTTGGGTATGTATCTTTTAATTTACGTTAAATCAGTGCAGTAAGTACTAAGTTTAATGCATATTTAAGAATATAAATGTCGGGTTTTATTTATCAGATGTGGGATGAGTGATAACACAATGCAATCTGGAGAAATAATCTTTAATTCGTGTTGCTACAGTTCACAAATCTTTGTCTTAATGTAATATTTTTTTTCATAAACTCTCAAAACACAAAAGTCATTCCCCTTTCTATTTTTTTAATAAAGCTACTGGATATAAATCATTTGAGCCATCCTTCACTGTATGAATTAAATTTATATTATATTAAAAAAATTTTTTCAGGGTGTCTTGATTTATGTGATGTATCTGAACTTTAATGTAATTTTTTTTTATTTTCATCTTGCAGGTAGGGAGGGTGATGCATGTTTGGCAGAATCCGAGTTTGTAGAGTCCCATCCGATAGTATATTGGAACTTAGTGTGGTTTTTGGAACGGGCGAACATTGAAAATCACCTGCCTGATTTGTTGTGTCACAACTTCCAAGCTAAATATCAGAGTCAGGACACATTGGCTGATGCTGATAAATCAGGTTAGTAATCTTGTTACAATTTTCGAAAGAAGTATAACTCTTTTGACGTTATGAAGTTGGAAGATAAAATAATAAAATTTTGTTTAAAATGATCTCTTAACTATTTAAATATATCAAAAATTTTAATAATCACAAATGTGAACAGTAATGCATTGACGTGGAAATCGGTGATAATTTGTAAAAGTGCATGTCCGCGCAAGCGCATTGGTGTTCCGACAAGAGAAACATTGCAAGATCAAAGTGAGCTCTTTACATAAAGTTAATACAAATATATTCAAAGTGAGAATGAGAAAAAGAAAGAATTATGGGTGGCACAAAGACAAGCGAAGTGTTAAACAAAGACGAACTGTATTATTTATTAAGGATTAATATGTTCATATTAAAGAGTTACTTCACAATGAGTAATTAAAATTTTAAATACATTTATAAGTCGCTGAGAAAGTTTTAGTTCTGCGCATTTTTTTACGATTTTTTTTATAGTCAGTTTAATTTAAATATTAGCAGAAATAACTTAAAATCGGTTTAAGGGTTATAAGAGTTTATTTAGTGAAAATAAAAAGAAATAAAGGCAGTCCACAGGTAATATAAATAAAACCCGCAGTTGCCATGAAACTAGAAAACCATTATAATAAAAACGAATGTGTATAACTAATATATAAATGTGAGACATATGTTCTGTGTGATGTTAAATTGTGGTTATGTGTTTACTGGGACCTACTATGTTGCCACAGTAAACAAAAAGTGGTGTATCTAACAAAAACACAAATCAGAACAAATCTAAAAACTACTTTGAGCTTTTAACTAAATATAACTGAATCGTTTAGCCCGGTGAAGCTGTGAAAGCCTATTAGGCCAATAGAGAAAATCAGAAAAAAATTAAATCTTTTTTTTTATCAGTGTAATCTGACTACAGAAACTTTTTTTTTTCGAACTGACTACACTGTTGACCTGGCAAGGCCTCTACAGTTTCACCGGACTACTAAGGGGAGCGCTTAAGGCACTCACCCGATTTTATATAGACGACTAGCACAAGAGCACACGGTGCGCCTCGACTTGGACTGTGACCGAAAAAACAATAACTCTTAGGCGAACGAAAACATACTATTGCTAACTATAATTATACCGTAGCGCCATCTACATCGTCCAATTGTGATTCTAAATCATACTTGAATCCACTTGAACACACACAAATAAAATTTCAGTAACATCTCTCCAGCTACTTAGGAGTTGGGCCATACAGACACACACACGTGCACAAGCACGCACGCACGCACGCGTCTACACGTGTAAACACGTACAGAAGAAGTATATATATAAACATGGCAATTCTTTGGAAAATAGTTTTAAATAGTAATGAATTACTTAATATCCAGGTTGTCGTGTGGTTTGTGGGTGGGAGTGGTCGCGGAGCGGCGCGGAGTCGGAGTGGGGTGCGCCGCTGCACCGCGTGTGGGCGCTGCGTCGTCTCAACCACCAACGCTCGAGAGCGCTTCAAGCGCTGCTGCTGACGCACCACGACGCTGCGGCGCATTCGTAAGTCATCGTTACTACTTTAAAATTACAATTTGTATTTATAATTAGCTGTTGCGCGCGGTTCCGCACGCGTTTTATAAATTGTATTAAGGGAATTTAAAATTGTGAGAAGATGTAAACTTACAGGAACTGCTTTATCAAAAACATTTGCTTGTACGACATGCTCGCCACCCACTGTAACATGTAACGTGTACATTAAATATGTAAATATGAACAGTGTGCCGGATAGGATTTAGCATCAACAACATATTTGGAACTTTAACGCACAATATAATCCCCTCAGTGCTCACTTAGACTATATAAGAAAGTACTGAAAATTTCAAGCTATACAATATGACTTAAAAATGTTATTATATAGACATAATATGCCCATATTGTCAATATTGTTATGTTCTTGCGAACATACAAATAGTTATAGTTTGTCTGTTCCGCAAGAAATTGTATTATGGAACTCTTAAGGTAATACAGGTACATTTCTGGTCTAATACTAAGATCTTTTCTATCTTCAAAATGTACTGTTAAGTATTATGGTGAATTGCAAACAATGAGTTAATAATATATATTTTTTAATTAAAACTACAGAAAAAGTATATAATACGAAACAAAGTAAAAAAAAATTATAAGAAGAATTTAAATTTGCATATATTTATCCTTAAATTGTCTCAATATCTAAATTTGTGTTCTACGCATCTATATTCAGAGCGGTCAAAAAGATTCGCGAGGACAGTAATATCAAGCAATTTTGATAAGTGAAAATATTTACTATATAAAGAAAGCACAGCTTAATATGTATATCAACAGTTTCTAAACTTCTTTACATAAACTTAATAAATCTTTTTTTTTGTTTTATATGAAACCGCATATTAATTTATAACATAGTAACAGCAGTCTGCGACCTTATTCACGTTAATTAAAATGTAAGACATAGTAATAAAATATAACCGATGCTACTCAAGTATAACAAACCTTTCCATCGATAAAAGAATTTTCAAAATAGGATCAATCAACATGCAAACTTATCCTTTTTATACTCATAATAAATATCGATAATATTTACTTTAATTAATGAAACAAGCGTCAACGAAATGTCAATGACAATCCAAAATTATTTTATACAATTTACAGATTAATGTATAATTTGAAAAAAAAACTCATTTATTTTTATAATTATTTGTTTTGTGTTTTTATTAATAATGGTAAAAAACGTACAAGAAAAGGGCCAAAGAATGCCATTGAACCTCCTGAATCAGATTTGCAGGACGAAATCCTCATGGCTACGACAGACCTGGAACCAGAGCATGTGGAGGTGCAATACACGGATACATCATACACAAGCGCGTTATTTGGGTCCTTATCACCTGTTATAGAAGAATCAAATATTCACGTTTAGCATCCGTTTGAAGTTAGGAAGTTGAATTTATAGTGGTAGTAGAACATAATCTCAAGGAGAGATCATATTAGGCAGGAGGCTAAATAAATTTAGCCAAATCATACATAACAACATGACAAACATGTTGTGTCGACCTACTTAGGTAGGATAAGGAGATGATGATAAGGAAACAATATTATGTTTTACAGAGTGGCTCTCGCTGTGTTGAATGGTTTGTTAAGTAACGATCCTATCGGACTCGCTGCGAAAACTAGCCGAGTGGAGAGAGAATACGAGCCGCGATAAACGATATTATTCCTATTACAGGTAAGTACAGATTATTAAAATAATTTTGCTAAAAAAAAGATAAATGTACGTGTTACTGAAATTTTTCCTAACCGATGAACCTTAGTTTTCTTAAAATGTGATGATGCATGTATATATGACTACCTCTGCATCGTTTATCACCATAACAATAAATTTGATATACAGAGGCAAAAAGATTTTAAAAAATGAAATTTATTTCTAAACAATGTTATCAGTTTACTTCTCCTCTCCTTCGCATGCGCACCACGCCGCTTGACCCACATCACACATCGCTGAACGCGTAGTGCTTATAAAAATGGTAGTACTTTCTGAAAACTTGTGTAACTATATATTATATAAAAGATATCGTTTTTTAAAATAAGGACCAAGTGTTTATTAAAAAAGACAAATACAATCGATCGAAATCTATCCATTAGTTTTTACGTGATGCGCACACAAAAGGTATATGGAAGCAATGTAGAGTTGATCCAAGTTATATATGAGTACAATAGTTCGACGAAAAATGGTTCATAGAATACGCGAATGAACGAAAATTGAACAACACTCCAAGATTGTATTTTTTTATCAAAATATCGATTATGTGACATAACGGTTTACCAGTAAATGTTTACGTGTGAATTGTATTTTTTTTATCAAAATATCGATTATGTGTCATAACGGTTTGCCAGTGAATGTTTACGTGTGAATATGCTTTTTTATATTGATTACATCCTTCTTTGGATTATCATTAAGACATTGACAGACTTGACTCGATATCCTTTATTTCGCTTAATATGTCGTTCGTAAATTTTTGAATTTAATCATTTACGTGAAATGAATTTAAAATAAAGTCAAATTATGGTATATGAAATGTGCTAACGTATTTTTTTATTAACATAAAGTATAATTACCACATATGAAGTTCAGTATTTTATTATAGGTGGTAACTCTAGAAACTCTATTTTAAGATTTCCGCTCTTGATAGAAAAAAAATTAAGCGCCGACTAAATTAAATAAAAAGAAAAAAGTGTGGTGTACTTATGACCTCACGATAGAAGTGAAAATTTATAACAAGATACATAATAGTATTTATACAATACGTAATAACAAAAAGGATAATTATTGGAACGATACACTCTTCAGAGAGTAAACGTGGTTAATGAAGACAGGAGCCGAGTAAACCCGATTCAGCGGCACTGACCTGAGCATGACGGTTCACTATCGTCCACTGTTCAACGCGCCTAGTTTTCCATTTTTTTTTATTTTACGATTACAGGGATATACTGTTCCTAGCGATGGCAGCACTAGGTGAACAAAACATCGACTTTATAGCCCTACAGCGTGAGTACACGCGCGCACTGGACCAGCTCGACGGGGAGGCTCGCCCCCAGGACCTGCCGCCCTCCCCCACCGCCGTCTGCTGTAGGCACTACTTCAAACGCTTAAGACTATCGCTTGACGAATAAACTATTTCTATTTAAGATTGCTGCCACACGAATATTAAACCCCAAATATATCCCATAATCACAATTTGTTGTGCCTCATTGACGACATGTTGACAACGTGTATCGAAACTCCCAAAATTGCTAAGCAATTTAACGCCAAATGCCACTATAAATTGAGGGTTAAATAATGTTACAAATTATCGTCAAATTGACATCAAACTTCAAAGTGCAATTTTTTTGTTAATATAATGTGTTGTGTAATTTGTGATAATAAACTCCAAAAAAAATAATTACATATTCTGCATTTTTACACATCTGTTTATTTGCCATGATATCGCAAGGCAATGATTTCCTACAATTTACTCTCTCATTTTGGTCCTACTTTGACGTTAATTTATAATGGAGTTTGGTATCAGTTTGCTACCAAATGGTTATTGGAGTATATGGCGAGAAGTGGTTTATGCTACTTCGGTTATTATGAGCAATACACGTTACGTTAAATATGTTGGAATTATTGTACAATGGTGTTGGAAATGCGAATGTTCATTGTTACGTCACATAATATAGGCATTTATTATAATAAAATGAAAGTATATGAATTTTTGAAGTCTTCGTTATTAATTATGCAAATGTTACGATTACTTTGTTAATTGAATCAGAAATCCTTAATTTTTTATCTCTACGAATAAAATATCTGCATAGATCATATGTCGTTTGTGCGTTAACGAGTATGGTCAAATGAATAACTCTTCATTTAAAATGACTAAGTACAAAACATTATTAAGAATAAAATGCATATCGATTTTCGCTATCATTACAATCAACTTATCGATTATGTAACAAGTGTCAGATTCTACCGTCCATTTTAAATTGATGACTTTGACTGGTCTAGTTAAAAGAGAAAACAGTGATTTTACAGTGGAATGTGTAGTTTATTTTCCCGTCCATGAAACGAAATCAATAAATCCGATCGATGTATTGATTTACAGTATAAATTATTTTTATTTTGTTTGTTAAAACAATTAACGGCACCTAAGAACAAAATGTCAACAGACAATATTTTTCTATATTTAATTCTATTTTTTTTTAATAATCAATTAAATAATGTAAATGAAAGATAGTTTTATTCTTCTTTACTACAGAATGGTGTTTTTTAAATAACCTTTATTATCAACGGCCATCGAAATAGATAAATTTGAATTCGAAGTTTTAATGATACTGATGATGATAATGCCTAATATTTCTGTTATTTGAAATGTTTAATGTTTACATATTCATTATATAGAAATGTGGGTGCTAAAGATAAGTGTCGAATGTAGACAGTAAGGAGACTTGTATATATATAAAGATGTATAGAAGATATGAAGCTTTGTCGATTGAATTTGATTTTGAATATGGGTATTATGTAACACAATGAATATGATAACATTTTAAAACAATTATGTAATTGATTACAGATTTTTTTGTGATTTAACATCACCAGTATTTATAAATTAAGTTTTAATATGTATACTGACTTATTATGTGTCTTATAAAAGACTTTATGAAAATCACTTCAAATTTTAAATGTGTGACATGATTTTATTGAAATAATCAATAGTACAAAAGTTTTTAATACTTTTTGTTTGTTTGATAAAAATTAATCAAAATACAGATGTACACTCTTTATAGCGTAACAATAATTCTTGATTATGAAGCAACATACGGTAGATTTCATTTATAACGACCTCGGTTGTAACGACTCTTCGGTTATAGCAACGTCAGACCTACATACTTTGAATTTAAAGCATATTTTCGTAGGAAATTCATTCAGCTATAGCAACTTCGAATATAGCGTCAATTTCGGGTATAGCGACTTATGTTATGGACCATTTCTGACAGATTTCTAGAAATTACATGCGCATATTGTGACTGAGTGGGCAAGGGCACCAAGACTCAGTTCATAATTTTATTAAGCTTTCCTATCCTTTGTTTACATTTACAGATGGCATTATATGCTTGCTTTGTTTATAGATAGGACTACATAGCAAGTGTACAAAGCTGAACTTATGAATCAGTTACATAGCAATTTCCAGTGTGTAAACAGAGTTTTCGTAAACTTGTGAATACGGCTCCTAGATGCACATTTACTATTAAAGAAAAACATACATATTTCGATAAATAAATAGATATATGGGGATAACTTTCTGCTATTTTGGATATAGCGAGTTCCGGATATAACGACGACATTAAAGTGGTTCCTCCAACGTTGTTATAACCGAAATCCACTGTATTTATAATTTTGATGTCAGTAAATATTCACAATATATATTATAAGTATTATATTTTACGTTATCAGTTTATAACAGGGTCCGACTAATTCGATGCTTTGTTATTGTAAATTACCAAGAACACTGATGTCCTTGCTCTTGCATTACAGTATCTCTAGGCAATTTTGGTCTCAGGCACCTATCAGTCACAAACCGACTTTAAAACTGTTAACTTGGCTACTAGAGAAAAGTATTATATGTTAACAAAACAAAATATTTTTGATATGTGCAATAAACAAGAGAGAAAATAAAAGTGATATAAGACTACATAATGCAAAAGTTGGGACCCTTAAGGTTCGTTATTAAGAGTGACCACTGTATTTTAATATTTTATTCTAACGACCTACATATGGAATGAGTAAACGCTAATCGGTATTGATACTTGATGCCAACATGACTTATTGCAATCGAAACTAGTAGAAATGGTAAATAAAAACACCTTATAAAAAGTGTTTATATAAAATTATGTGATGGTCGAAGTGGGCATCTTAACATGCGTGTTGTAAATAATCACTTTACAAATGTATTAAAATATGGTATAAGTATATATTACAAAAATAATTATTGTTTACTTATAGCGAGTTACTGAGAAAATGGAAAAGTTTTTTTTTTATTTCTTACTCTCGGTTCTAGATGTTTCCAAAAATAATCATATAAAATAGAAGATCTAGTGAACCTGTTTATTGAAACTGTTTTTAAATAATAATTAATATTATAAATTGAAATTGCAATTTACATTTTATTTGGTTTCATAAAGTATTTTATATGGCCATAAATAATTATGTGTTAAAATCATTTCAAATTTGTGAGCAAAAAAAAATGGTTGTCTGTAAAGTCGGTTTACGAACGATAATTTTACGTGATAACGTCATAAGAAAACAATTATGAAAAATTTGCATACTTTTATGAATTGAATTACCGATGGAGTGGAAGAAAGATAGATGCGTCATAAGCCGAACGCTTAGGCCGGTCGCACCTCTATATCGCTTGGACAGCGCTCTCGTTAGCACGCTAGGCTCAGGCGGAACGTGCCAATGAGTCATGCTTTATCGTGCGTGCAGCCGACGGTCATCTATCTAAAGACATTACCACGTAAAAGATCCTGTATTCTTGAAATTTATTTATTTTAATTGTATTAGTATCTACAAAACTGTTTACAGTGTATTTTTGTTCATGTGTAAAATTATATTATTTTTGTTGGAGACATCTTTCCTATAAATCTATTTAACGTACTCGAAATTAACAACACGTTATATTATAAAGGCTAAAGTGAGTCTGTTTATACGCTTCCACACCTTAACCGATCAACATGGGATTTTGCAAATACATTCACAGGGGTACCGAAAGACACATAAACAACCTTACATCGAGAAAAAATGTACTATGTGTCTCTTACTTACATCGAGAAAAAATGTACTATCATCGAGGGCTTATATCAAATTTACATTAACGAGCGAATCCGCGGCCAAAACTAATATGTACAAGTAAAAATTCTCGGTTTACTAACACGTAATAATGTGAAAAGATGCTAACTCAAAATATTTAACAATATTACTGACCATCATAGTCGCAGAATAAAGACATAAAGGTTACTCTGTTAATGTATTTACTGAATCTTACAAAATGCTTTCAATATTGATTGATGTAATACAATGGAATTGTTTAAACTTTAAAAATGTCTATAGATGTGACTTGAAGACAGATACTATGGTGTATAACGATATGATATATTGAATATTAAAAATGTACTACGCCTCTAGTGATGATTTAAGCCATATATTATGTTCCAAGCTTTGTACAATATTTAATAGTCAGATTTTTGCTTAGTTATCCTTTATAATTATTAAGCCATATATTATGTTCCAAGCTTTGTACAATATTTAATAGTCAGATTTTTGCTTAGTTATCCTTTATAATTATAATATTTAGTATGTAATAAATATATATATTTTTTTCGTTTTACTGTAAAAGACATGCAAGTAATTATGTGTGTTAATGTAATATTTTAAATTATCATCAATAAACATGTTTACAAGGTATAATGAAATACAAATAATTTTTATAAAAAATATATAATAAAGCTTATTTATAATTGTTTTATTTTTCATTATTCAATCATTTTCTTTAACAGAGTATACAGCTTTTCTCTCTAATCTACTATACTACCGCTTAAAACATCAAGTAAAAACATCTACTTTAAAGGGAATACTTGCAAATGACTACATTTGCATTTAGTGCAGCCCTATTTATTAATTAGTCATACCTAATACTCTATACAAAAACTTTCCATCATGATCATAATAGCAATCATTCACTTTGTAAGTGGCATCTTTTTTGTAAGCTTTCTTTGGAATTCTGATCCTTTCAGGGTAATCTATCATGTCTTTCTCATCATTATTTTCTTTATACTCTGTAAGTGTATGTTCTTTATCATCAAATGGCTCTACATCTTTGCTAAAATTGTCTGGACTTTTAGCCGTTGCAGTGTCGTTCAATGAATTAATAATAATTTGATCAGCCATATCGACATTCTTCCCTTTTTCTAAATGTTTCTGGATCTTAGTTGATAACTCCTCTAAGGTCATTCTAGCAGTATCTTTCTTAAGAATTTTCTTAGGTTTGCTTTCACTATCTAAGTGTAAATCAGAATGCTCAGAATTGCTTCTAAAATTTTCATTGTCTGCACATCTACGCACTATCTTTTCAAACTCTCCAATCCTATCTTCAGGCGTGATGTCAATTTTTATTGAACTCTTACTAAGTGGAGGCAAATTTCTATCAGAGAACTTTAGGAAATGTTGTCTTAATTCCTCTGGAATATTCAGACTGCCGTCTTTGAGTTCTCTCCAATTCCTCATTACAGAGGCATCATGTCTTGCGATTCGCTCCACAGTTGCCGGTTTCCAAGGATATTTGAGCAATTTCTGGAAGTATTTAGAAGATTACACCCTTGATCAATTTATTATAGGTTAAAACATAACAAATCAGGATAGGTGTTTCACCATATTGAAATGACAATGTAGTCCTAACCAAAGAATCACCATATTTACCATCAGGAAATAGCTACCAGGTGCTAGGTGAATGTTAGAATTGACAAGCTTATCGTATTAGATATGCATTTATGACAGATTTCTTCCACAATATGTAGATTTGTTTTTTCTCAAAACAACATTCTTTGAGATAACGCTGAGGCAAACTATCATAACACTGATAATTTGATTGTGGAACAGGTTAGTTTTACTTACTTTAACAATAGGCTCTGTAACAGGGAAACTTTCTGCAATTCTTGTAGGAGTCCATTCACTGGGTTCAGTAGCAGCTAAATGTCTGATTTGTTCCTTTTCACTCCAAGTCAGGAGGTTCGGCATGTTTTCTTTAAAATATTTCTCTTTTATGATTTTGTGACGTATATCATACTTGCCAATTAGTGTTTCATTTAGATGTTCATTGTATGCTTCCCCCACCTGTAACAATTATTTTACAAATGTCAGTAATCTCTATGGTTATCAATTAAGTAGCTGTTACCCATGACGTCTTCATATGGAATTTAGCAAAAAGTTTTGTCGAGTGAGCATGTCAGATACTGGACAGTGGTTCTTTAGTTTATTGTATTTGAAACTCTAATTTATTTTCCTTGATATGAAAGTAGCCGAGTTACTCTTCATAGCATTAGCAATATGCCAGTGAAAGTCCCATCAAAGTCACCTCAACTCTTTCTGAGATTAGCGAGGTACAAACATGAATACATTTAAAAAATTGTTATTTTTAATTGTTGTTTTATTATAATAACCAGATATAATTTCATATTTATTTAGTAAAAATCTATTACTTTCACATTTAGACTCAATTCAATTTTATTAATTCTATAGATATTGGCCTGTATAGTTAAAATTATAAATAGAAAAAAGGAGCTTTAAGTTAACACCTACTACATATATTTCATATCAGCTATTGATAACTACTTACAAATCTAATTAAATATTTCCATTATATAGTGGTCAACATATTTATTTTAATTTTACAATAAGTGGTTGATAAGTTGTAATCAAATTTGTATTAAAAATAATTAATCACCTTATAGAAGTCGCTGTAAGACTGTTCTATAAACTCTTCAGCATCATCATCAGTAATTTGAATACGATCTTCTTGGAAAGCTTTAATTCTATTATCCAAACCCGGGTTAGGTCCAGAGGTTTCGGACCATTTCTTTCTATTTCTTAAATTTCTAATTACAATTTTATCACAGGTACGATATAACTGTCTTAAATGCGTTGCAAACATATCTACGTTACGAACAACAAATACAGTAAGTATACAACTTCTACAAAATCGCGAAATAACACATGTAAATACTTTTTGTACACACTAATTCGTTCCCAAATCTCAATTTCTAGAATTTGACGTTTGTGCGAGTTGCCTTTTGACAGACACAAAAAAGTATCGATACTTTTTGATATCGACTATTTTTCTTTAGGTGCCGTTTTTCTTTAGGTACTATTTTTGGTCATATAAGTACTTTTTGGCAAGTATCGCGTACTTATGCCACAAATAAAATTTAATTTCATATTTATTTTGTCACCAAACATTTTATTTTTATTCTACTAGAGGAGAGAGGGTGAAAATATTTTTAAAAGAAGCTGTGTATTAATTATCACCACTAATTTATACAGTAATATAGACGAATAAAAAAAAATTGAAGCGCTAATTACCTAAAAACAGTTTAAGATACCAATGAATAGATAGAAGTTAAATAGAATGATTTTTAATAAGAAGGACGGTCGATAGTAAAAATAGATATAAGTGGTAGCAATAGAAAACACGTGTTGATAAAACTGCGTCTCTCAAATTATTTTATATGCATTGTCTTACAATTTTTATAATCTAGGTAAATTAGAAACAGCGTTGTTTTTAACATTCCCAAGTAAGACACCCTTGTGTAATCGTTTGCACCTGTAAGGAACACTTAGAATTACTATACGAATATCACATTAGGAAATAACAACACAAAGTTAGAAATGGTACCCTGCAATATGTTTGAATAAACATGTAGTATATAGCAGCGAATTTTTATTATACTCCTGCAGTTCCATTAAACCTTTTCTAAATCCACTGTAGTTTCAAAATTCACTTCATTTAATCATTCTCATTGCGTCTATACATTCTTTAATCTTTGTCGTGTTCATTTAAAATCATTCTGGATTCATAACTAAATAATATATTTACTGTACTATTATTATTACCCACTCTATTCCATAGAAATAATTTCACATTCTACTAATTTCTTGTTACGTTGTTTACTTCGTACACTATCGTTTATTTCAGGGCCTTACTTCATAGCACGAAATAAAATAAAATTTAATCTACGCCTATATTGCAAGATATATTTTCTGTAACAAAAATTTACACGATAGTTTTACATTTTGCAAATAGTTTTTAAACATTACACATGTATGCATATTTCGTAAAATGTATCACAGTTTCCAATATGTTCAGGATTAATTTAAATTATCCTTACAATTAATTATTGGAACTCCTTTATTATAACTGTCTCACGACTGTCCATACGAGTATGGAAGACGTTACTCTCCAGTGTCCGAAAATCAAAGCACAACAATAGAATATTCAAACAGTGCACAAATTAGATGTTGATATGATTTAAGAAGCTAGTTTTGTATATTATTATAAAGTGAGTATTATATTAATTTGAATGTTCGTGAATGACTGTCCAAAAGTCCAGAATTTGTGCTGTGCTAGTTATTAAATATTTATTTGAATGTTCGTGAATGACCGTCCTAAAGTCCAGAATTTGTGCTGTGCTAGGTATTATTTTCTTTATAATCTTAATGGTGACGATTTCTAATAATGATCCTGATTAGTTTTCAATAAGAGTTAACTGAGATTCTTGCAGTTTGCAAATAATTCTTGTTAATAAGGAAGTGAAGTCATCACTCGTTATGTTTAAATAAATGAGTGACCACGAAGCTCACTTTTCCGAGTGAGTTGACAAGTTAATTCTGGTGGGCCGATCCCGGCGGCACTGCAATGCCGGGCCGACCCGTGACAGGAGTGGAGCGAGCCCCGAACATCCCGTCAGTTTACAAAAATCAGTTTAATATACTGGTCCCGCGATGCGGGAACTTTCAGATATTAAGCTGAAAAGAACAGATACTACACTTTGATCTTAGCCAAAAGGCCGAGAAGCGATAACAGTGTTATAAAAGTCTGACGAGGTCATTATTTCAATAAGAATCTTGACAGCGCAATGTAAAATATCATATCAACATACAGCGGCATCTATTGTTGTATAAATGAAAGGTATTACACTAGCGCCTCTAGAAATGTAATACTCTATATAATGGCGACATAGTACGTTGTATACATTTTTAATTATTAATCAGATAAGTTAAAATAAAAACAATAATATTTTCTTGTCTACAAAAAAAGACAATATTTACAAAAAGTAATGGCAAAATATGTATCTCGATGATTTTGTTTAAGTGGGGATTTTAGAAGACTACAGACACAGAAAAACTATATCACAATGAATACGAAGACAATATAAAACAAAAACCTTTACAATTGTAGAAATTTTATCTGGAAAATAATAAAAAATAAACATTTGTCATAAAGTTGTGTTGTTAAGTTATAAAGATAGACTGCTACTTACGCTATCTATTGAATATTTTAAGAACTAATTACAGTAGTCGTTTCATTTAGCGACATCTAGGATACGTAATGGGTAACGCATCATAATATTTTAATTACTAATAATTTACAAAACGAGATACAAGCTGTCAAAAATTTAATATTACGAAAAGCATAGCGAAATAAAAATTACAACTACCAACATAAAACATGATTAATGTTCTATTATAGCGATGCAAAGTTTTGGATCTAAATTATGTAAGTAAGCAACAGTAAACTATTTAAATTATACCTAATAATAATAATATGTACTAGTAGCACTTCTAGCGAAAAAAAAATAGAATTTTAAATGCCAGTATAGATATTAGAAAAGTGAAAACAAAATGTTTGAAAACTGTCATAGTAAAATGTAAAAATATCGTGTAATTCCTTGTTATAGAAAATTTTATCTCTTGTAAGGTATAGACATAGGTTAACTTTTATTTTATTTCGTACCAGATACACTATTATACTGTACAGTAAAGTAATAACGTAGTAAAATAAAATTATAAGTAAGACCTAAAATAACAATAGTACAATACGAGATGAACAACGCAAAAGGAAATTAATAGAATATAAAACTAGTACTATGCCATATCTTATTAGTTCATAACAAATGCACAATTAATATATTCTTTAGTGAAGACTCCAAAATTCTTTCAAAATTACAAAAAATAAAGTATGTCTAGACGTAATTAGAACGTTTAAATGATGCTAATGAAAGGAAGTACAGTAGTTGGAGAAGATTCAATGGTCTGGAGTAGAATATTACGGCATATCTATGTTGTAAACAATTACAAACCATGATGGAAAAGCTAGCTGTCACACAACCGAAACTGGTCATTCTCTTTAGCTCACTGCTGCTGCACAACAACGCTAGACCCTTCATTCGCTAGATACTTCACGAAAGACGGTCGTTAAATTAGAGGAAGAGCGGAGCGGAAGACTTTCTCCAATAGATTACAGCTTTTTTCAGAATTCGGACAATTTATTCCAAGGATAAAGATTCAAATATGATGAGGCAGCCCAAACTGCCTTCAAAGATTTTAGTGATTCTCGTTCCCACAATTTCATCAGCAAGGGAATCAATGAACTACTTAAAAAATGGCGATAGTGCATAGATAATAATGGTACATACCTTGATTGATTACATATATCATTTAATTTTGTTTTACTGTCTTCGTAACGCTAAACGCATAAACGCTAATGTCATATACAAGCACACAATATATAAAATCAAATTTTCGATAAAAATGATTAAAATCGATCCAGTAGTTTTGATTTATTCATTACTGCCCGTGGCCCGCACGCGTTAAAATTGGAGTAAAACAAATCCCCTTTCGCTATACCATGAAGATTTCCTGCTATCTTTGGAATATCTAAATTCATACACTACATTTTTACTTATTTACTTTTTACATTTCTACCTATTTATTTTATTTTTACAACAATTAATATATTACAATCGCTTCGAAAATTAGCCATTATTTGTCGTAAAAAGTAAATGACAAAAAAATGTTATTTTGGGATATCCATAAGAGATAGACATATACCATCGTGGAGTTTTCTGTAGACCTTTTCAATGTGTACAATACTTAGTACATTATTTTGATTTTGCAATATGAGCGGAAAAATGTAATTATTTACGACATCACATTAGAAACCTCAAAAATAATAGTATTTCTCCACTATTTAATGGTTGTTATTATACATATAAACCTTCCTCTTCAATCACTCTATCTATTAAAAAAACCGCATCAAAGTCCGTTGCGTAGTTTTAAAGACTTAAGCATACATAGGGATATAGGGACAAAGAAAGCGACTTTGTTTTATACTATGTAGTGATGAAGTATTAACCGTAGTGAAGCTTTTACTTGGAATTCAAAGAAAAACAAAAAAACTACATAAGTTCGTTTACTATTCAATATGACATTTAGATTAATGAATTATTTTGCGCATTATTGTGCATTATTTTGGAAAACGATATTATCTCATAAAAAAAGAAAACATGAATAATAATTGTACCTACAAACTATGTTTTCTTATTGTTTTATAAACTTTTATAATACAATATAAGTCTGGATACAATATAACTTTTTTGGGGAACAAAGAAGAAATTCATGCTTTTAAGGATTAATGACTTAATATTTATCTTAGGGGTCGGGAATTATATATATGTTGTATTGTTTTAGCTTTTATTACTTATGGAGTATGCTACGGTAAATGTGTATTTCAATTAATAATTGGTTTTTACATACAAAGTAGAAGAAACTTCGTTCCCGTGGCGTTTCACACAATTGAGTTTTAGAATTATTTAAATTAGATATATTTACCTTCAAATTTAAATGTGGCTACGATTTATAAAATAGATTTATTATTTTTTAACAACACAACTTCCGTTTCTGTGAGAATATTGTTATAAAACGTCTTTAACCTTAATAACAGCTACCTGATGTATAACATATGTTAGGTCTGTAAAATATGTTACCGAGCATAGCTATCCTCAAAGGTTACATGAAGCTCTACAAAAAGAAGTTAAAAAATACGATTTTGAAGATCGGTAACTTCACAATAGTACCTCTCTAGTCTGGAGATTGTTACTATTTGACATTAAAAAAAATTGTTAAACTGATTGCAAAAGTATATTCTAATAGTTTTTGTTCCTGTCTTCGCTCTCGTTAATGTACATGTAATCTAGTTATCTCCGGGTGAAAGGTACTCTATGTCCTTTTAAGTATACCTGAGAATGTGTGTGCAAAATTTCATCACCATCGGTTGAGTAGTTAAGACATGAAAGCGTAACAAACAAATCCATTTTTACATATATGATCTCAGAGTAGTTACTATATATATAGTAGTCTCGTCTAGACTAGGGTACCGGTTAAAAAATGCTTTCAGTCCATGAGGCATTCAATACGACATGTACACGCCTTCGCATTTTGGTATAGCCGCAACAAAAATTTTGTATTTTCGTCTATTGCAATATTTTAAAGTTCTTTAAAGTATATAATTCATAATAAAAAATGGATGTTTTAACCTATATACGGCTCCAAACCAATCTATCGGCGATACTTTTTGTAATTTAAATAAAAGTACTCGAAAATATTACACAAGCTAATTCTTTTATTGCAGTTCACATTCATATTTTTTTCCAACAACTTTGTTATCATGGTAACCTAATTCGATATCTCATGGAAACAACAAAACGCTTTAACAACCTGATTCAATTATTTAGGTAGATGTTTTAGGGTTAAGAACGGTATATAAATAACAGAAATTGTAACTTGTTGTTTATATACAATAAGGTTATTAAAAAATAAATGGTAATAATAATCTTGAATCGAATCCTCGATCGACAACAAGCGATATAATAAGAAAAAAAAACTTGATATAAAAGTTAACCAAGTTAAATCGAAGTAGGCCAATATGTGAATGCGGCGCACGACTCGCTCCGCGGCTTTGGCATAGCAGACGCATTTGTACTTGAGCGCAAAGTACGAACGAAGAATTATATTATCACTTAGTACATCGTGATTCCGTGAACGGTCTGGGTGTTTCAAAAAACATAATTCATTCTATTTAAATATATTTTTTATTTCTGTGATAAAAGTGTACTCGGATATATGTAAGTAAATGAAATTCTTCTACTAGTAAAAATACAATAAATATATTTTTTATTATTTTATGGATTTAGGTCCCTTATTTTATAAGCTTTGTTATATTAATAACATTTACTTAGTGGAGAAAGATATAAGAATATTTTTTTATTTAAGAAACTTTTTATATCGCGATATAAATGTAGACTAGATAAATTTCATCTAATTTTTTTTTTAATTTTATATTCGTTAAAACCTACTATACAATACATCTATCCAAAACTTTTCCACTGGGGTAGACTGAAAGGATAATCTCTACTCTTTCTCTTTTTCATATAATACTACGGCTTGAAAATTTCGACAAATATTCATTGTACACTATTCAGCTTCTTAGAGTCGTAGCATGAAGTTAATATTCCTTCTTAAAAGGGCTAACAAGTACAATAACCACATTAGAAGTAGAACAGGTGGCTCCTGAGATTAGAGGTTTCAATCAAAATAATTTTTACCTTCATAATATTAGTATAATTTTACTCTACTCTAATGAATAGCATAAATACCAATGAAAAACCATTTCCCTAGATGTGCGAACTTACTTCGTGCTCGATCCAACAATATTGGAGTTTAGCAATCTTTAGATATACTAATACTTATTTTCACATATCTACAAGCCATTGCCGACGGTTTCGAACGTATTTTCAATGCATTCATTATTTCTACTCTTTATATTCATAAAAAAAACATAACGATTGAACGGACAGACTGACTGAAAAATGACAGATTTTTTTATTAAAAACTTTCAATCTGTTTTTTATCACTTTAGGAGTTGAATTTTCAAAAGTCCTTTCTTAGCGCTCACCTACAGTGTAAAAGGAACCGGCATGCAAATTTTCACGCACTAGGGCTAGCGGCTAGCTACAGTAGTGTGGACTTGTGTTTTGATATTCGGTCAGAGGTCTGACAGTTCATTACTCTTTTATATATTTAGATATAACAATATAATTATATAACGGTTTATATATTGACTACTATAGAGAATACAATATTTCTGTCAGATGAAGACAAAAGTCTTCAGTTCTTCTCAGTATAAGTTCAGTTATATAACGAAATAAAATACTACACTGGAGCCCGAATACTAGTTTACAACTTTACACATTGACAAAGCTTACATTACTAATGATATTAAATGGTTAATTTATATAACAGTAACTTTTGTTCACTATTTCGCTCGCGTTGATGTAGATTTGACCTTTAGCGAGAAATGGTAGAGTAACAATCACGTTACCACTTTCAGAAGGTTGGAGATAAATGAAAGATAGGACTCCGTTTGTGTACACTAGTAAACACTTTGGCAGCTAGTTTACGAATCCATTTTTTTTAAATTAACAATACAAACCTGGACAATAAAATAATAGAAACAATGAAAAAAAAATAGATGATAAATGAGTACACAAAAATAAGCCGGGATTAGTGGAGTTATTTGTCGCAATGTGCTTTATTCTTTGCACGTCTCAGGAGCGTACTTAATTCGGCTAATGTGCGCGCATTTTGCATTCCTAGAACACTAGATCTTTTCAGTGCCGCTTTTGGTTTCTCAAATAATTGTTGTATTGTACACAGTAACGTTGTCTGTCAGATATGTGTCGTTACAGACCCATACCCCAGGAATAGCACTTTATCTGGATGATCACCTAGTATCCTTTTCTGTACCCGTGACAAATTGTATGCAATCATGACAATCGGTTGAGTAACTAAGGTGTGAAAGAGTAACAAACAATAACTCACACTCGCATCTATAATTTTAGGTAATGATATTGTATTCTGAAGTTTAAGTTATATTTGTACAGTTTAATAGTATTTGCATGAAAGTGTAGCAAGCATCCATCCATCCTCAAATAGTTTCTCGTGTGTAATATTAATAGGATAGGAGTTAGATAGGTTTCGAATACTAATGTCTCGTATTCAGTAATGATAAGTCCCTACATATTTCTGCTATAGGCGCTGATAGTATAAAAAATAAAACCTTGATGGTATTAAAAATATTGAAATCGAAAACTTGTTGTATCCTCGAGTGTATTGCAGAGTAACTGTCAGTAGATACTATTTTTTGATATTTTGCATACATCAGCAGCCCACTGCAACAGATCGCAACGTTTCTTCATACTAATGATAGGATAAATAAATTCAGTAGTATAATACCATTACAAATGCGAAGAAATCAAATTGATCTTGTATTTATTCATAAATTACTGTATATTTCATCTTCGTCGTTGCTAGAGTCTGTAAATTTCAACACCACTTTTAAATATCGATCGCGTTGTATATCGACGATTTCTTTAAATACATGTAATCAATTATATATTCAATATTCTATTTAGCTTTTAATTGTTATTTTTTTCTCAGTGCTTAATCTTAGTTTTATTATCGAATTAATCTTCATTAATTTCAAGGTTAGGTCAAATTTACATTAAGGCAAGCTAAGCCGCGAGTAAATGCTAATGGGATAGAAATTAATTATAAAGATATTGCCTAAATTGGCTAAAAATTACTATCAAGTATGCTTAAGCCTTACTGGTCTCGTGGTTTGACTAGTGGAATATCGATCCGCGATATAAGTTTTAATTATTAATTGGCGTACATTTACTAATATAAATTGGTAACACTATCGGCTGACGGTGAAGAAAAACATCATAAGGAAACCGGAACCTGAAAAAGGTTCTTATAGTGCCATCGTACATGGGAAAAATATAGAACTTTGCATTTTACAGAGTTTTAAGTTAGCCAATACGTCATGGGCTGTCGTGATGTTTATGCCCATACCTTCCTTCGGGAAGAAGGTCTATGGCCTTACAGTGGGGCTCTTACAGGCTGATGGTGATGATGATGTTTGATAAATTCTGTCATCTGGGAGTTATCTCGACGTACCCTGTATAAACCGTTAAGGTTTCACCGAACAGAACGCGTTTTTAGCGCGCGTCAAGGCGCACTAGCGTGTAAACGTCTTATAGTAGTAGTGTAGTAAGTCTAGTGAAAAAATTACAATAAAAGATTAAAGAGGGTCCACAATGAATCTAAATGACATATTTCCCATTAAAAACAAAACCGTTTTCATGCGAACGAAGTCAGGGTTGATAGCTAAATGAAAAATATAATAGATATACCAATAAATAAATAAAAGAAATGTGAATGAAGAAAATAATTGATTCCCAAGGGATGTGTATATCAGGACGGCTGAGACTTCGACGTAACGCGGTGTAGTGAAGATTTGAAAGTTCTCAAGGTACTCGTAGAGCCCTATTCTTGGTGTATTATGTTCTACGAGAATATGTCTCGAGTATTTAATTTTCTACAGTCTTGCTTATAATGCTTTAATATATTTGTATTATTAAATATAATATACATGTATTCCGAACAGATTTTTTGCATGTTACAAAATATCAAATTACGCAAAATAAAACAGAAAACCAATATAAATTGATTAACTAATTTTTATTGCTTAAAAAAACCACAAATTACATATAAATTATACCCATTCGAATGACGTCACATAATTATTCTGTGTCATACTCATAACTTTGGTATGTTCTGTGTCATACTCATAGCAGAGAAAATTTATATACTTTATGTTCTACATATAAATATGGGTACATAAAAAATAATCCCGTACCACTTATTCTCCTCGGTTTCTATACCGTTTTTCTTTATTTATATATACAGATATATATTAAAATTAGTCGCCATGGCCGAAATCGGTCGGAATCATCATCATCATCCTTTTAAAGTATTGGCAATATTTACTGCTATCAAAAAAAAAATTGGAAACATATTTACTTCTTTACCAGCGACGATTCAATACCTTCATATATGTCTCTTTTCGTTATAGGTACCTACTATATAACACTAATCTACAAAATGTGCAAACTCTTGAGTAAAAGAAATGTCAATAATACTGAAACTTAAGAAATTAAGGGATTGTGGTCGAATTTGCAACACTAGATTTTTGTCTGTAACAAAACAGACATTGGCTACAACAAAGAACATACGTAATTATTTCCTAAGTGATCCTAAATATGTTTATAATAAATAAACATAACAATAATAAATATACAAAAGACTGTATATATATATACACACAATTAGCAATTGCCCAAAGTATCGCACGTGTAATTTATACAATAATGATTTATTTTGCCGTGTGGTGCCGGCAGAATAGAATAACGCTACCCCGTATCTTCCTGTGTGTATCGTAAATGGCGATTAAGGGGGTGTGAGGTAGTAGTGACTCCTTGTAACTTTCTCGTCGTGATATTGTACCTGTGGTACTGTCTGTTTGAATCTTTTTCCGGTCGTCACGGTCCGCGTTCCACTGAGTCCGGAAGAACAAGGATAGGTATGTGCACCTGTCTTTTTTTTTTTTTCGAAATGGCCTACACCGTTAGCCTGGCAAGGCCGCTACAGATTCACCGGACTACTAAGGGGAGCGCTTAAGGTACTCACCCGATTTTATATAGGCAACCAGCACAAGGGCGCAAGGCGCGCCTTGTCTTGGACTTTCGAACTGACTACACTGACCTGGCAAGGCCTCTACAGTTTCATCGGACTATTTTTAGTTTATTTATGTGGATTCATTTATACTTTATATGACAGACTGGTTACATTTACAAACTCTCACGCTTTATACATATTAACCTAATGGTAATAAAGTTAAACAATAACTTAGCAAATATTGTTCAGTAATAAACCTGATTACATACAATATAATAATATACTGTTTTACCAACAACTAATCGTATATAATAAGGTTGGAATTTGTTGATAACTATATTGAAGTACCATTGATTGTATTCTCGCCACGTTGTGTGCGGCCTCACGTACAATGATTCGCAATCATTCTTGCTGAACTTGGTCTGTCTGACGATACGTGGCAAACATTCTGAAGGCGAAAGATCCCCAGTAATTGAACTACTGTTTCTCACTATATATTTATTTTTGATATTTTTCGTTACATGTACCGATAATTATATTATTTGAATACGAGCTGCTGCCCGTGACTTCGTCCTGTATTGTTTATTACTTAACAATATATCTTAGGTACATAAGACAAAAACATAATAAAAAATTTGAAAGTAAAAATATACATTGCTTACAAAATAATCTTTAATCTGTTGTAGTGCTTATAAAAATCGGTAGTTTCTTAAAACTTAAATCGCGTCATATTAAATAAAGATATCTAGAAATTTTTTTGACGTGATAATGCTCTATCAATCGATGAACGCCGGCTGCACGCACGAAAAATCATGTCTCAATGTCACGTTCCGCCTGAGACGAGCGTGCAAGCGAGAGTACGGAACAAGCGATAGAGAGGTGCGATCAGGATGTATTAATTTATGTTTTATTATGACGTTAACTCCTAAAATTATCGTCCGTAAACGGACTTTACAGACAACCAATTTTTTATATATAAGGATAAAGTATCCGAGAAGTAAGATTAAAATAATTCGATCAAAGTCTATCTAGTAGTGTTTGTGTGATACGCAGAAAACTGCAGTATATATGAAATCTTTATCATTTTATTTATATATATATATATGTGGTACAATTAGGGGGCAGAATTCAGCGTAGCCATATAAAAAATATTGTAGACATTTATACGCCGCCTAAGTACATAGAGGAAGTAGTCGTGCCCAAAACTGTTCGAAGCCACCTATCATATGTGAGATGACAAATAAACACAGCAACTTATTGCTAGTAATGCGTTGCAAAATCTTCCAGCCAGTCAAATCTTTTTAAATATCGGAGTAGCTGTAGATACGTTCACATCTCAACGGTAACAGTTCTTCTAGTACTGTGTCCTCCATTTATGACCAGAAGCTGACCGCGACTTTGTCGACGTTTGTATCTTGGAAAGGATTATATTTGCGCGTTACCCTATTCTTTGTTTCTAAAATAAAAGTAGGCTCCTAGATTTTATAATATATAATTTATGGAAAAAATAGAAACAGCATCATGACTGTGTTAACTTGTAGATTGTAGAGTATAAAAATATTTGTTCTAGTTCCATTATCGAACGATAAAACAGAGGAAAAGTTTTATATGAATAAAAGATTTTATATGGAATTCCCCTTAACGAATCTTGGGCATTTCCCATGCGTCCGTCGCCGGAAGCATCGTCAGGCTTGATGTCGCTGTTCTGATTTTGATCCTAATCATAAGTGTTATATAATTACAGTAAAAAAATGCAATAGAATAATAACATGTTTATATAGGCACTCGGAAAATAAATCGTATTGTAGCATTGCATTGCGTCGTCGCACCTCCTGATATCGGAACAATAGAAAATGTATAGTAGCTATTATGACGTCAATGGTTTAAATATGTTTACAAAAACAGTCTGTTCAGAGTGAGGTCCAGTCAACACGAGTCTGTTAACAAATGTATTTAAATAAATCGTGCAAACATTCCGATACATTTCTTCACCTATGAAGATTATATAAAAAGTGAATGTCCATCTTAAAATTCAAAGTCTTTACATTTTACGTTATTTAAGACGAGTATTATCTGCATTTATATTTACTATTTTGTGTAAAATCCATTATTTAACGCTATGTACCATTATAAACCACACAGGTTTATTTATGTTTTTTTTTATTAAAAAAAATACTGATATGCTTTTAATTATCGCGTATTCAAAAGAAGTATTTAATTTCGAATGTTAGCAATTACTTTCGTTAACCTAGAAGTAAATGTTGTGAAGAAATCATGTGATTTTACTCATTTTACAATGTAACACTTTACAAAACAACAATAGATTTCTGTTACGTTGGTACCAATAAATGTATTAAACGTGACAACTGACTTTTCACAAAATTACAACCGTTGTAAACAAAGTCACACGATTACGCATATTTTACAATACCGGCGTCCCAGACGTATATAGTTTCTGACACCTTTTAATACCCTCTACTTATCTTACCTTTTTTTTTTTTTTTTTTTTACGTGGGGAAAATCCGTAACGGATACCCACCCCGTCGGGCAGCGGGGGGTGGGTTATGTCCGAGTCCCACGGACTAAAAACCCCACGGTGCCTCTCCCACCTATTTGGCCGGGGAGCAGGAACTGCCAATGGCATTACTTCTGTTCCCCGGCAGGTGTCGGCCCCTCATCAGGGGCCCCGTCTGCGGTCTGAGGGGTCAAGATGGTACACCCCTCAGGAGGGGGTGGGTGTTAAACCCCCCCCGACGAACTGTGGGAGTCGCTCGGCACAAGCGCCTCCACCACGCGGGCCTGTGCAGTTTTACGCTGCTCAGGGTGACGGACGTGCCCGCCCGTCCCGTCGCCCACAGGCCCTTTTTACGGCGGCATGAGGTCGTCGCCGACCCGTCGCCGCCGTGTTCGTCGACCGCGGGAGGGGAGCCTGGTGGTCTGCTCCCTCTCCCTCTCCGCCGCCTCCTTCGCGAGCATGACTGCCTCGCAGTATGAGGCGACGGAGATCCACCCGGTCTCGCTCTCGACCATCTTGACGATGACAGTCGAGAGCGAGAGATCCGGGCCTATGGCCGCGACGAGCTCGCGGCGTGGCTCGTCCCAGGCGGGACACTCCTCCAGTGTGTGCTGCGCATTATCGGCTGCGCAGCCACACTGGTGGCACCCTGGCGTTGGCTCCCGGCCAATGCGACACAGGTAACTCCCGAAGCAACCATGCCCCGAGAGCACCTGTGTCAGCCGGAAGCTCAGGGTGCCATGCCGCCTGGTGAGCCATTCGGACATGACCGGCCGAACGGCTTCTATGGTAGCCACGCCCCAGCTCGGTCGCTCAAGTCGTCGTTCCCATTCTTCAATGACTAGGACCTGGTGGAGCTGGGACCGGAGCACCTCGATTTCCTGAGGTGCGAGTCTCCGGCCCTGCTCCAACGCCTCCACGCGTCGTTGGTACAGGGACGCGTGGGCTCTCGCTTCCAGGTCCCAGGGTGGGGATCCGGCTAGAAGGGAGGCCGCCTCGAAGGAGATCGTGCGGTATCCGCGGATGGCTCTGACGGCCATCACTCTCTGCGTTTTACGCAGCTGAGCGTTGCTGATGGCCGTCAGGCCATACGCCCATACGGGGGCCCCGTAAAGGGCCACCGACCGCACGACCCCGAGGTACAACTTCCGGCAGACGGAGTTGGGCCCCCCCAAGTTGGGAAGCAAACGGGCTAATGCGCCCGCTACTCCCATTAAACGGGGGGCCAGCTGCCGGAAGTGTTCCTTGAACGTCCATCGGCTGTCGAGGAGGAGGCCGAGATACCTCATACTCGACCCGACACCGATGGACTCGCCTCCCACGACGATCTGGGACCCTGCGGGTGGCGCATTCCGAGGCCCGTGGAAAAACAGGGCCTCGGTTTTACTGAGCGCCACCTCTAGTCCCAGACGCCGGATCCTACCGACGACTTGAGCGACTCCTGCAGTTGCCAGGATCGCGGCCGCGCGGTGCGTCTTCCCCCGGGATAACACCAAAGTGTCGTCAGCATAACAGACAATGCTGACGCCCCGGAGGAGCGCACCGCGCAACACCCAATTGTATCCGATGTTCCACAAGAGGGGGCCCAGGACAGACCCCTGCGGAACACCGGATACCACGTCTCGCCGACTTATCCTCCCTCCCTGACCCGGGAAGGTGACGTACCTCTCGCAGAGGTACGCCCCGACTACACGGCGGAGGTAGCGAGGCACTCCATGATACCGGAGTGCCTCTTCAATACAGGCCCAGGGCAAGGTGTTAAAAGCGTTGACGATGTCAAGGGACACCGCCAAAATCACCTCGCCCCGGGCAAATGCTTCCTCCGCCTGGATCTTAACAGACATCACCGCATCAACGGTGGAGCGCCCCTGGCGGAAACCGAACTGGGTTTCCGCCAGGTCCGGCCCTACTCCTGTTAAGTGCCGGACGAGGCGGCCTGCGATTATTCGCTCGCAGAGCTTTGCCGCCTCGTCCAACAGCACTATGGGCCGGTAGGCGGACGGACTGTCCGCCGGGCGCCCCTCCTTCTTCAGCAGGACCAAACGGCCGGTTTTCCAGATGGTCGGAAACCGGCCCTGCTGAAGCGATGCGGTGACGATCCGCAGTAGTCGGAGCTCGAGGGCCTCGTAAGCCAGGACCCAGATACGGCCAGGTATGCCGTCGGGTCCTGGGGCGGTGTTTTCCGCCCGGAGGCGTTTCACCGCCGCCCTCGACTCTTCCCGGGTCACCTCGGGGACCACGTTGTCCTCGCCGCAGCCAGCCGCGTTGGGCGTGGGCGGAGCCATCCTGGGAGGCGTATGCTCTGTCCTGGAAGGGAACAGAGCAGCCAGAATCTCGTGGAGGAGATCTGGCTCGAGACTCTGGGTTACCGGGGGGCCGCCCTGACGTAGTTTCCCGCGTACTACGCGGTACGGGCGCCCCCACGGATCCCGGCTGAGGGTCTCGAGCATCTCCTCCCGAGCAAGGGCCTTCCCCTGCTCGATAGCTCTACGGAGCGCCAATCTGGCTGCTCTGTACCCTTCGTAAAGCTCTGCCTCCCTTGCGGACGCGACCTGCGAGCGGCCCCGCCTGCGTCGCTGACGGGTGTACTGGCGACGGACCGCCGTGCACGCTACGCGCAACTGCGCGATTTCGGCGGTCCACCAGTACACCTGACGTTTGGCGGGGATCGGCCCCCTAATCCGGGGCATCGCCGCATCGCAGATTTTCGTCACGTCCGCTCGGAGTGACTCCGCCTCCAGGTCGACGTCGGCAGGCCTGTCCGGTAACTCTCCTGTCACCCAGGCCTGCACGACGACGGCCTCCTGAAGCGCCTCGATGTTTAGGCGCTTCAGTGCCCAACGCGGTCCTTCCGCCACGGGGGTCCTACGGGCTGGTCCGTCCGAGGTCTGGGTGAAGACGTCGAACCGTATGTAACGATGGTCCGACAACGTCTCCACCCCCTCAAGGACTCTCCAGCCCCGAACACGCCGTGCTAGAGCAGGGCTAGCGAACGTTAGGTCCACTATCGACCCGCCCTGCTGTCGCACGCACGTGTTAACGGACCCCCTGTTCAGGAGGAGTAGGCCCGATGTTATGGCCCACTCCTCCAGCACCCTACCCCTGACGTTCGTGGCCCGGGAACCCCAAGCCATAGACTTGGCATTGAAGTCCCCGAGCACTAGGACGGGGCGAGGGTGGCTGCGGCCTACGACGCTTTGTAGGTCCCCGAGGAATCCCTCGAAGTCGGCGAGACTCATGCTTGGGGGTGCGTACACCCCCACTACCACTACGCCGCTGTGATGCGCCGCTACGTATCCCCGGCCCCTCAAGATGTTAGAGAGGGGGGGGGAGCCGGCGGCGGCCTGGGACACTAAGGCCACCGAGCCGTTGAGGTCACCCGCCCAGTTATCCCCGGGCGGGATGAAGTACGGCTCGGCCATCACAGCGACGTGGATCAACCACTGCGCCATGCTTTGAAATAGAAGATCCTGGGCCCTGGCGCAGTGGTTGAGATTGCCCTGTAGGAAGTGGAGTGCCGCCATTAGGGGCACTCCACATCCACCTCCAGTGCCACCGGCACTTCAACAGCCGGAGACGGCGTGGAGGATTGGGGAGGTGCCTTGCGGCGGTTTCGCCCTCTCCCTCTCCCTCTCCCTCTCCCGCTCCTCTTTCTAGTTTTGGTCGGGGGGCCCTGCTTGAAGCAGGCACTGCCTCCCACCCGATGGCCGGCGGGTTTCCCCGCAGCCGCACACACCGCACAATGCGGGTCGGCGCTGCAACCGCCGGCCATATGCCCAGGTTGACTGCACCTGTAACACAGGAGACTGCAGTCAACCCGGGCGGTGCATCTTGTGCCCAGGTGCCCGTCCCGCAGGCACCTGAAGCACCTCAGGGGTCGGGGGGGCAGAACCGTAGCCTGCGCAGAAACCCACCCGACCAGGAGTCGGCGTCCGTCGCCAAGCTTCTTGGCTGCTTCCACCGGACAGGTGATGACGGTCGTCCATAGCCCCCTGACTCCAGGGCGGACGCCATTTGACCTCACCTTGTCCGGTGGGCAGCCCGCAGTGCTGGCCACGGCAGCTACAACCTCTTCGGGGGTTACGGACTCGTCCAGGCCCGAAATGCGCACATTGGCGCACTTTATGGGCCTGGACACCTTAACCCCCTCCGGCACAACCTCCCTAATTTTGGCGGCCAGCGCATCTGCCTTGTCTCCGCTGTCCGCCCCAGGTATCTCCAGGAGGTAGCCGCCCGTGGCCGCTTTCCTCCAGCGAATGCCGGGAGCGCCGACGTCAGCCACGCTGACCCCGGCCTTTATCTGTTTCAGGACCTCCAGGTAGGAGAGCCCTTTCTCCTGCCCCCCCCGTTGCAGCGTCAACGTCACTGCAGACGACTTGGGGGGGCGGAGGTCCTGGGTTCTCTCCTTCCCGGAGGCCTGTTTCTTCGTCTTCTTCTTCTTGGTCCGGGGCCGTCCATTCTTGCCAACCAGCACCCATTCGTTTCCCCGCTCGGGTGCTGGCCGCACTTCCTTGGCAGTGGCCGACGCCGGTGCCTTGGCCCTCCGTTCTTTTCGTCGTCTGGGCGGCGGCCTAGACACGACTACCTCCATGGGCCACGCTCCGCCCGGAGAGGCCGCTCCAGATGGAGTTGGAGCTGGGGCTGGGGCTGGAGCAGGAGCTGGAGCCGGAGCAGGGGCGGCTCTCCTATCACCGGCCAAGGACGGCCGCAGGCGCTTAGCCGGAAGTAGTCTGTCCTCCAGGGCTTCGAGGCGCGCGCTCATCATATTAGTCATATGATCAGTTAGTGAGCGCGCCATCAGTTCTAACTTCTCCTCGAAGCTCCCTGGAGGCTCCTCGGCTCGCACCCTGCCCTGGCGCCTCTGCGGGAGTGGCGGAAGGTCCTCCAGCCTTTCCTGATACGGAGTCAGGGGGGGCTCCAAGGGGAGGGCGGCGCGCGTGGCTATAGGCTGAGAGCGGAGCCTGTCGAGTTCCACCTCCATTCGCGCAAGCTCTCTGTGGACCTCGACAAGCTCACGCTCCTGCCTCGCGTTCGCCTCCTCCAACCTGGAGTAGGCCGCCCGGAGCTTCGGCAGCTCATCATGCGCCTTACGGGCGCTCATTTCGTTCACTGCATCCGTTATGGATGCAGCCGCCTCGTTGAGCGCCCGTACGAACGGGCCCTGAAGATGCCCCGATTTCTTGCCAACGTTGACAACAACGTCAACGTCGGCAAGGATCCTTTTCCGGAGATCTTCCGTCTGTTGATCTCCGGTGTTGTCGGGGACAACTATTTTCTTTTTTCCGCCCGTCCGTTCTTTGCGAGCGCGCGACGCCTGCGCCTCCAACTCCGCTTCCGCTTGGCGTCGCAGCTCCTCCTTTTTGAGGCGCTCCTCGAGTTCCTTCGCCGCGGCTATGCCGACATACTCGCCGGTCGTTGCCGGCCTGCCTCGCCCCCTCTTCCTCTTGGCGACCGGAGTGCAACGACCCGTCACCTCCTTTTCCGCCCCCGAGCTCGAGGAGCGTGATCTGGGTCGAGGCGACGGGTTCGGCCCACGAGGAGTGGTGTCCGGCTCGGCGTTAGCGGGGTCTGGAGCTGCGTCAGCGGGGACTTCGTCCTCGCCTTCGCTCGCCGTGTGCATTCCGGGCTGGCTCGTCTCGCTACACTCCGAGAGAGTCTCCAGCACTTGCTGGCTCCCTTCCGGTTGAGCTTGTTGGCTCCCTGCCAGTTCGCTAGGCAAATCGGTTGTCCGTACACGTGTTGCCATGGTCTTCGTTTTTTGAGCAGAATCGGTTATCCGTTGTGCTGCTCTGGTCCTGGTTAAAATGGGTCGCGAAATTCTGCCCCCCCCAGAAAACGAGGGGCTGCCCAGGCCAGAAGGCCTGGGGAGGGATTCTCCTCCCGCGGAGCGGGAGGTACCCTCCTGGGGTAATACCTTTTTGGATTTCGCTTTCATCGTAGCTCCCTACCTACGTCAAGTTTGCAGTACGCCCGCCGAGGCCAGTGTTGAAACACCAGCCCCGCCGGACGCTGTCCGGGACTGGGCCGTTGGGGCTCAAACTGAGCCCTCATCCGCCCCAGCCCGGTACTGGATGCGCTGCGCACGTACCACATCCGAACTTATCTTACCTACCTATCTATACCTAAATGAAATACTTTCGTGAATGGGAAATAATTATAAGGATACTTGCACTAGCAAATCACAAACTACACGAGAGATGCACAAATCTCTTACTATGGAAAATCGGTTAAGTTGCATGTTAATAAACTTATACTATAATTCCTTGTTGGTATCATTTATTGATGTAGAACAAGCATATTACCCAGTAGATATTGATAGTGTGAACCAGATAAAGTTATTAACTAACACATATTTCTTTAGACTATCATTTTTACACAAACATACCTGATATTCATACTCTTAATTACTATCATTTGAAGCGCAGATACAATATATATAATCTTTGCTGATCTGAGCATCAGCTTCCTCTTTTATTTGTAATCATTTCTGCAGTTTCGATAGTGTCTACGTATATGACCGTGATATACAATTCTCATATTAAATATTACAGGTCAGTTTCTCCTTATGTTTATCTCCCTTGTTATCTACATCATTAATTATCTGTTCTTCGAATGAACCAAACGTTCCCGTTTACTACAACGGAGACGTTCAGATCTATTTTCAGTCAGTTATTCCCACTGAGAGGCTTTTATGTAATCCATGTTTTTTATGATCATCTCAATATCGCAACGAGGTTTCTGCTTGCCATTCTATGGTTAAGAAATGAAGACTATATTTTCAATGAGCTACCACTTAGCTAATGATGCATCCTAGGCAATTAGGGTTTTTACAACTTGCAAAATATACTGGTTTACCTCAAAGTCACTATAATTCGAGTCCACGGCTTTTGTGGATAATTATTAACTTGAGATGTGTGCGTAAATTCCGGTATCATTTTCTTGAATAGTTTATTTTTAAATCTGACCTAGAACTGAATGAGCTATCTGCAAAAGTTATTAATTAGACAGAGTAGAAATCCCTGAATATATACAAAAATTCCATCCCAAATACTATCAAAAACGCTTTAAGTATTGTCTAATAACAGACTCAAGGTGAAATTCCGTATCCAAGCACATACATTTATGTTTCGACAGTTGCTAATTATAGTCAGCCCTTGCCGTGTGTAATGATCTTAAATGCTATCGTCATTTAACAGCAGGTGAGCTTGCGGTCAAACACTAAGCCGACGAAATATAAACAACAGCTTTTAAGGCTAAAAGATGTTCAATAAATACTTTATTGCTGTGTTTAAGGCAAAACAACATAAACTTGCGCATCCAATTGAATACACAGATGTATGCAGTTAACCTTGTTTTTCGTAGGTGTTTATGATACCTTAAAGCATACC
Organism: Antheraea assamensis; assembly: GCA_035772565.1. Taxonomy (NCBI): domain Eukaryota; kingdom Metazoa; phylum Arthropoda; class Insecta; order Lepidoptera; family Saturniidae; genus Antheraea; species Antheraea assamensis. Next base: position 1,294,961 of record JAQQSE010000014.1, read on the forward strand.
TGTACTCTTTAGTCAACTACATATATCTGTAAGTATGTAAACATCACGGTTCGGCTTAACATGTTTCTTAGCTAAAAGTTAATAGAGATTTGTAAATTTCATTTCTTTGGTATTCCGGTGCGGACCTATAAAGTTTTCCAGATGGTGTAAGATCTCATTGTGATGTCCTTAAATTTTAGGAATTTTTAGTAGTCGAATTAGTGCTACGCTTGCCATCGTGATACGCTCGCTGTTATACTACGCTGTTTTAAGCCTTATATCCTGGAGTAACGAGGTTAATTAATTTTTAATTTGTTTCAGAATTATGCCGGAACAAGAAGTTGAACAGATCAAAGCTTTAGCAACGATAAAGGATTGGCTTTTCAAACAGCCACATCTTCCACATGATGTTGGTGAGTTTCTTTTGGATACTTCTATTATATACTTATACTTGGGTATTTATTTCATTACAACTAAGTATGATGGCATTATTAGACAAATATCCAGGTTTGGCATCCATACGAATTTAGGAATTTAAAGTTATAGTGGTACTACAAAATAATCCTAAAGAGGGTTGATGTCAGGCAGCCGGCCGATCGTACAAACTAAGCCACATCAGACATCATAACATGACAAATATGTTGTGCCGACATACTTAGGTGGTATAAGGATAAGAAGATGATGATAAGTGTGATGGCATTATATGAATAACTTTTAAGGGGACTAATCTCGACAATAGTATTTTACATGACGCTACGATTCTTAAGAGGAGACAATTATTATACAAAGTACAGATCAGAAAAAATATAATAATAATATATAAAATAATAGTAATATAGGTGCAGTTTGTGATGTAGGGTGGGCAGTTGTAACGTAACAAAGACGAAAAAAAAATTAAATTCGAATAAAAAAAAAACTGCGAGACATGCTAGAGAGTCCTTGGCAAAAAGATTGCCGTTCTCAAATATGGATATAGCCGTAAGTTGCGCATAATAAAGTCAAGAGTTTAATGCAAAACCAAGATGTTATTATAGAAATATAGTAAAATTGACATTTATTTATATGATGTATTTATGCCGAAAATTGTGTTATGCGCACTTACGCAACGCTACTTGTCGCAGTGGTGAAAAAGTTTGGCAAACAGTGTGCGTGTACGTGTGCTATTCGGGTTCACTTTATGAAAAGGAATTATTTACTTCTAACTGCATATACTATATATATAAATATGTACAAAAGTAGCTATAGAAATTATGAATATGTATGAAATGTATCGTATCACGCGCAACACCCAGTGATTGCTTATACATTAACGTGTCAGGTCTCACGATGTTGTTCGTGCCATATGAAATCTTTTCGCAACAATAAAAGTAAAAGTTACTTTGTAATGTTGTATGTTGTTGAACTTGAGAAGATACTGTTATAACAATATTTGAATGGTAACGAATGGTCGCTTAATTTGAAGTCTAGTAAATACCTAGTAAATAAATTATATGTATCAATAAAGTAGCGCTTGTTCGTGTCTTCATTCGCCTTAACATAGATTTAGTATATTCATCGGAAACGGCAGTTCGAACCCGCGTGTTCATATACATTAGAACCAATCATTAGGAATTCATACGTAATTGTATAGTTAATTCGGCCGTTATTTCTTTTTTTCGTTTGCGTGTTTGCACCCACGCCCGTGACCTTCTCTGCTCATGCCGCCGTGAGCAGGGGGTCAAGATAACCTTGACCCCTCAGACCGCAGAAGGGGCCCCTGATGTGGGGCTGACACCTGTCGGGGAGCAGAAGTAATGCCATTGGCAGTTCCTGCTCCCCGGCCCAATAGGTGTGAGAGGCACCGTGGGGTTTTTAGTCCGTGGGAATCGGACATAACCCACCCCCCGCTGCTCGACGGGGTGGGTATCCGTTACGGATTTTCCCCACGTAAAAAAAAAAAAAAAAAAGGGGGTCAAGATACGATCCAGCACACATGTCGCGTTGTCTCTGGTAGCGACTCAAGCGTAGGTTTGTCCCTGGGTGAGGAACCCTCGAGTACGTTACTCGCGCGAATACAGTGACTCACGCTAGTTGTACATATACACAGATCACCCCACACACATGCACACTGTAGGTACACATAGTGGTTGGGTTATTTTTCACCCCTTTTTGGACTGAATCAGGTCACACAACTTCAAAGTCAGATATAAAATACACGCATATTTGTGAAACATATATGGTTGCACATGTATATTTCACGAATTCATATATATATGAGGTAAATAGCTTGGCTTAGATTATTTTAGTTAGATCGGGAAACTCGGCGACAGTTCAAGCCGAGGCGCACCGTGTGCCCTTGTGCTGATCGCCTAAATAAATCGGGTGAGTGCCCTAAGCGCTCCCCTAAGTAATCCGGTGAATCTGTAGAGTTCCTCCGGGTCAACAGGGTAGTCAGTACGAAAAAAAAATCATCGGAAACAGCACATTTATCTAATGGTGGGTTAAGGTTAAGTTAAGGCGTGAAACTGAAATAAGCTCAGTATCACGTTTATAATATTATAGTAAGGATTAATAATTATAGACGGCATTCGTTTAGGTTTTAACAATTTTTTGCTCATTAATAAATTCACATATATCTTAGACTTTTAATAAATTTATACGAAATCTGTTCTTAACATTTGATACATCATTAGATGATTGTTAAAAATGTTTTCGTTTTATTTATTTTATTAATTAACGTTTGGTTTAAAAAAATCCCATTGACCTGTGATATTTTGCACATAATAAAAATAAAAGACTGTGTAAGTCGTTTCTATGACTCGGTGATTAGACTAATCTAGCGCTTGCATGATCGGAACGCGTTGATTGTTGTATTATTATTTCTCTATGTTTAAATTAATTATTATCTAGATAGAATTAAAATTCATAAGAATATTACAAAATGCATATATGAGCGTGCATCTCAGTATGTGAACTAAAATTTTGACATGAGATAATACAATACAATACGATTACAATACAATACGAATACAATATAATACAATACGAAAACGTGATTATTAACTATATAGAAGAAAACAAAATCGTAGGCATACATTTTATTTACTGATGTAAATAATACATAAACACAATACTAGCTGGGTTATTGCCATTATAAAACTCTAGTAACTAACTTAACAACAATTATTACGAAAAAAATACCGAATAGTTCAGAAGATTTGTAATTTTTTGAAAATAAAGAAAATTAAAATGTATATTGTATGCATAAGTTTGTCTCCGAAACTGCTGAATTAATTTTGAAGAGACTTTGACTGAGGCTGATAGAAGATTTTATTGAGCGTCAATTATTATCTTCAAATTATGTATCCACGTATTTTCAGATTTCTCCGTGATGGTTAAATAATTTGATGAAACGTAACAGTAATTTAAAATCAATATAAATATTCTAGACTTCAAATGATAACGAGAAATTTCTAAAGTTATGGTAAAAACTAAAGATAGCTCAAAAAACTATTCTGATAATATCTACAGTCCTCATGAAACGTTCAAAGTGTATTCATCAGAACGGAATGGCGGCCACAAAATCAAAATAAAGTCCAATTAAAAATATAATAGATAAGTATATTTTTTTATGACAGTAAAAAACAATTAGTTGTACAAGCTTCTTCGTAAAAATACATTTGCAAATCATAAAACATTATTTCAATAACACAAAAGTACAATATAACTTGTCAAAAATACTTATCTATGTAGTAGGTACGTGCTCTGTATACTCATGGAGCTGTTAAATAATATTATCTTTTCCCTTGTGCGTAGTATTACATCGCTAACAGAATAATAATTACAATGTCTAAATCCGTTCTCATATAATAATCAAAGACATATAAATATGTAAATGTTTTCATCTTAAGTTATTTTTGTAGATTTTTTTTATGGATACGTACCTATGTAACCGAAGTTTGTCATTTATTCATTGTCTTCGCATCTTTTCTTGTATCGAATCAATGTTTGCCCATTTTAAGATCGTTGTTAACTCAAACTACTCTTAGTCATTTAGTGTGATAACTACAAAATACAAATACAAAATAGTTTGTACAAATACAGATTTGTATACATATTATTTATATTTAAAAGTATAAACGATATGGTATCATAATACACTTTATGATTCCGTAATTGCCATACTAGTGTTCCCTGTATTTTAGTAATTGGTATGCCTCCGAAGGAATAAATTGTTATGTCTGTCGTCGCCTTTATTGATAAAATGTGAAAAAGAGAAACAAAATAAAATATAAATTACTGTTTGAAAATATTGAGGACAAATTCAATATAATATAATAAATAAATAAGCATCTGGTAACTGAATCTATGTACTCGTAGTGTGGTCTGTATGTTCTTGAGAAAGTTTGTATGCGAGTATCATTATGTTTGCGAGCGTGTGTGATTATGTATGTGTGGAAAATGTGCGTGTATACAAGGCTGTTTGAAATATCAAGAGAATGTTCCAGAGCTTCCACAAGCATTAAACGAAATAATGTTGGTACATAAGGTAAACCTAATTTTTCTTTACGTATTAATATTAATTATTTTGTTTTATTCCTCCAAATAGCTTACATGATTAATATTCACAAAAGTAAAATGTCACTGACGGCGCCAATTTAAGCTCACGTTGCCGTCTCTACTAGTCGTGAGACTGTATCACAGACGCCAGCGCAAGCCTATAATAATTTTATGAAAAGGTTTAGTAGAGAGGATTAATTATTAATAACGGCTGTATTTGGTATTTGTAATGTATTTTCCTACGATTATGATTGTTAAGCATGTTTGTCGTCTGTATGGGTGTAAATGTGGGGGTGTGTATTTGTAGATGTATGTATATGATAATGGTTACATACGTGTGTATAAAAGTTTAACAAATATTAAAAAATCTAATTAAATTGTACAAATCAAAAAACCGAAATTTTTCATATGTTCACAATTTCTTTACCTCATGCGGAACGTCACACATGGTAACATAAACAATAATTATTCATAGAGTAGTGGAAAAGTTACAATTTCTTATAACGCTCGATAAATAATAAAGCTATGGACGAACATAGCTGAAACTTTGGAATTAACATCTTCGATGAATCGTTTTTTTGCGACGCGCAGCGGTCGAAGTACCTAATCACTACAATAACTACTTAAAAATACCCATGTACTTGAGTGTCTACTCGAAGTGAGTACCCAATTATATGTGGTATATACTTGAAATTATTGAACGAGTCATCGTAGTCAACTATCCGGTTGAGTAACAATTATAAATAAAACTTAATAGTAACTAGTTGGCCACTCGGCTTTGCATGAGTTTACTACCAAATAAAGTGTTATTTGATTTATTTGACTTTTCTAGAAATTTAAAATGTATTCTTTTTTTATACATTATAGGTTAGCGTTTGACCACAATCTCTTCTGATATTAAATACTGATGGGGTCTAAGATTGTAGTGACGCTAAACCTAGAGGGAGACTGGCTCTCAAGTGCAGCTGCCGGAACACACCAACAGGTGCTTGGTGACAGATTTTCGACTTGAGGGTGGTAGCTAGCCAGGCGGATTTAGAAAAGGCCCTACCACTATGCTATGATTTCATCAGGAGGTTTTCCTTCACTGAAAGCTCCTACTCAGTTGCTAGGATTCGATCCTACGTCCTTCGACACTGTGTCCTAACTAAGCCATCATCGCTTCGAAGTGTATTTATATAGCTGTAAAGTAATCGAATACGAAAAAATAACCTATTCGGCAGGTAATTGAATGGATTCCCAGTTATAAATATAAAATATTTTATAGATGACATTCTACTGCGCCGTTTTCTTTCGAGCTGTCGTTATGATATGCATCGAGCAAAGAAGACGATCGACTTGTTCTTTACCGTCCGACACAATGCACCAGAGTTATTTTGCAAGAGAGACCCTTGGGCGCCAGAAATCAGACGCGTTTTTGAAGTAACGTATGTAACATTTATTAACATATTATGTAGTTTATATGTGTGATTCGTATATAACACTTTTTCTTGAGTTCGTAGTATACTCGTGAAGAATATCTATTAGACTAGGTCGACTTTGTCCTCGCAAGTATATAATCAATTCAAAGTAGGAATTAATGAATTTCATCATAAGTTCAATATTAACATAATTCATACTATCACCGTTCACATCTATTTCTTAACCATTGGTATATATTTTTGTTTTATGTTGCATTAAATGTGACAAGGCGAACATTCAGATCAATGCCTTGAAATGGTCAACGACATTATAATTATTTCACTATTACTTTTATTAATAAGGTTATTCTGAAATGGGTGTAATGTTATTGGTCTAGGAGATATATGTTTCCAGAAAATTCTAATTTTGAAATTTGAAGATGAGTTTGAGTTTTGAGATGAAAGTTTTGAATTTTTGTTTTTTAGTTCTAGAAAATTCTAATGATTACAATAAATTATTAATTTAAATTTAATATTTAACTTAAATTTCCGATTTCATATATGAAAATTGTTATATCTTATACTTTGTACTTTACTAGAAATTATACAATATATACTAGATTACAAACCAATACCATTATAATTACGTAGTTAATATTATTATATGTACATATATAATATATTACAAACATTTAATATGTATTTACTGCATGGCCAATATATAGTTTTTTATGGTGGTAGGGCTTTTTCTAAGTTCGCTTGTCTAGCTACCATCCTCAAGTTAAAAATCTGTCGCCAATCACCTGTTGGTGTATACCGGCAGGTGCACTTGAGAGCCAGTCTCCCTCTAGGTTTAGCGTGACTACCATCTTAGATCACACCATAATTTAACATCAGATGAGATTATGGTTAAACGCTAACCTATAAGTATAAAAATAAAACTTCTAAAATTATAAATATTCGTTACAGAGATCTATTACCTCTACCGAACAGAACCAAGGAAAATTATAAAGTGTTTATATACCGATTAAAGGATCCCAACATGGACCTCTTCAATTTCGTTGACGCTGTCAAGACGTTCTTCATGTTGGCAGACACCAGGTTAATGGAAGATCCAGATATACCCGCAGGAGAAGTACCAATATTTGATTCGGCGAACGTAACTCTAAAGTTTATAGGAAAGATAAATCTATCAGCTTTAAGAAAGTATATGATCTACACACAGGTTAGTTACCGAGTACTCAATATTTTAAGATGTAAGATTACAATGATATATGTTATCATTATACAACTAAATATGTCTATATATGGCCTTCTCCTTCTGCCTAACGTTTTCCCGGCTTGGTGCCAGGGTCCGTTTTCCTACTTAGCTTTCTCTACTTTGCCCGGTCTCACTTTGCATTCTTTATTGTGAGATCATTCTCCTTCATGTGCTCCATCACAACGTTCAGCCAACGTTTTTTGGGCCTGCCGCGAGATCTAAACCCTTGTACGGTGATGTTGAGACATCTGTTCACGACGTAATCTTATGACCATACCAGCGGAGACGACATTCCTGTAGCTTATCCGCGATGTCACGGACTCCAAGACTGCCACGGATGTGTTCTAGGTGATCTAGGCTGGCTATATATGGTAATAATATATTTGTAAAGATTTATAATAAGTATTATAAATCGTTGACATTTAAGAAGCTAAGGTGGTAAAGGTTATTTGATGTTGATTCAAACCGTATATACAATAATGAGAAGATGTAATAATAATACGTTGGCAGAACATTTTCAGTGCCTTTTTAAATCTGTCATGAAATAAATGTCTGTGAGTACCAACATCGGCATCTGAGAAGCAGTCCCTTTTCTAAGCTTACCGACATCCTAACATCGATTGTAAGTTTGTTTACAATTATAATTGTAGTCAAAGGGTAACTAACACAAATAGTCGAAGTTATAAAATATTAACAATGAAAAGAATTTCGTTCTTTCCGCCGCGCTGGTATGTAAAGTCCTTGATAGATTTCGCTTATTAAAATATAAGTGTCTCATGGTATAATATATGGAGTGTAGAGGTAAGGAGAATCATCTGTGTATGAAGATGAGTCGGTCAAAATGTATTAAATTATAGTGGCGCTACAATTATCAACAGGGTTCATTATTGTTCAATTATTTTAAAAAGTTTTATAACAGTAAATACGTACACCAAAATCTCTAAACATATTATTATTTAACGTTCGTAGAAATTCTATCACTCTCCAAGTTTTGTCACAGCTGTTATTTAAGTTATGTTTACAAAATTATTTCATACCCTATTCCTACGCTAGCGCCATTTTGGAGAGTTTTGGAACTGTTATTTCGTGCTCAAAGATTGTCAATTTTTCAACATGTCCCCCATATGAGATGGTACTCCTTACCTCTACACTCCATAGTGTAAATAATATTTATGCGCAGATAATACATGGTAACACATTCCTTTAAATGAAAATAATACATAATAAACAAATGTTAAAGGGTGACCGTGACCATTGATAATTCATAGTTTAGATAAAAGATGACGGCCGTGACCAAAACTTCGGTTTAACCTTGAGCACTTTCATAACATTTTTCTCAGTCGTTTAAAGTTATCAACAAGCCAACGGTACTTCAATAAAATACACGTAAAACCAGTTTGATCATTTCTGTCTACGTGTGTCCGTCTGGTATGGCGAAAGCAATATGCAATAAAACTAATTCGAAACAGATAATAATTTCATAAGTGGCTTTTATATAGATTCAAGGCTAACAATAAGAAACAATTTAATACAAAACTTGTTTCATTAAAACTATCTAAATGCACTTATTTACGTAAAAACAGAAGTCGGTTGAAACATATCGGATGGTCGATAAGAATTGTCCGAGTTAACTAGTTTTTATTTTCTTTGAAATTATTCATTGAATGTAGTAATTTTATAATATTATTTTACTATAATTGCATTCTTTAAAACCTCTTTTATTAAGGACCGTAAATATTATATTTATGCATGGTGGCAGGGCTTTTTCTAAGTCCGCCTGGCTAGCTACCACCCAACCAAGGTGGGTTTGGGTGGACCAGGTTTAGCGACAGGTTTTCAAGTTGAAAACCTGTCGCTAAGCACCTGTTGATATGGGTCAGCAGCTGCAACTGAGAGCCAGTCTCCCTCTAGGTTTAGCGTGACTACCATTTTCGACATCATCATCATTTGACATCAGATGAGATTGTGATCAAACACTAACCTATAGAGTATCAAAAGATATATATATTTTCAAAGGAGTTTCATAATTTCTCTGACGAGTTTACTTCAACACTGTTTTATTTTAATAAGTAATAATCTTTTAGAACCAACATTTGCTGAAAACCTTATAAATTCGGGATTCACTGAAGATTTAAATCAGTCTCTAACAAAGTAGTTATTAATTTGTAAAACCTAATGTATTATTTTATGATTGTCTGTAGTTATTTTGTTTTAGTATAATAATATAAGTCAAATTTCTTCGTCGAGTATATTTTAAATAGCAGTAGACGTGTTATTAAATATTATCAAATGTATTGTAACAAATCATCTTGTAACTAAATTTATAGTTAAAGAAAAATTATAGATTAATTACAATAAAAAGTTAATGTATTTATTTTATTCGTTTGATATACGCCAACTATAGACACACTGAGTGATTACTTGCATCGTATTTTATCTGCTTATTTATGGGTCACCGAGAACGTGAACAGATTTGAAAGAGACTTTAATCGCTCAAGTACATGTATGAGTATGCGTTATTAAGAAACATGAGCTTATTGTACATTAATTATTAAAAGTATTTGAAATTTAATGCATAAATATTATCGTTGAAAAAGGTGTGAAAACGTAGTAAACGAACGAGCAAACTCACTTTCGCATTATCCTATTAGTATGTATGATATTTTTATATGAGAGAATCTGATAACTGTTGATAGGTAATTACCATTTTCATACATTTTATACAGTCTCTTGGTAAATCATTACACAACATACCGTGTTCAGTATTGCACAATATAAAACTCCAAAATATATAAATCTACTACGCGTCAAGGACTAAGAATTTATAATACTCTTGGAATTTTTGCCTTTCAAATTTTAGTTAGTGTGATACCCATGACATTGTGTTGTTTATTATATCAACATACATATTTAAAGGAAAAAAAATTAAAGCAAAAATATACTTTGCTTACAAAATTTCTTTGTAAATAGAACTTTAATAAGTTTATATCAAATAGACGATATATCCTGATAACTCTTTTGTAATAAGGACCAAGTGCCTAAAAAGTAAGACTTACAAAATTGATCGAAAACTTTGGAGTAGTTCTTCCCTGATCCGCGCAGAACCGTAGACCTTTCTTATTTTATATATATATAGATGTTTGACGTCACCTTTTATAGCAAGATTCTATACAAATCGCCGTTATATATCATTTGATGTGCCAGAAATACGTAGTGCAATTTTATTATTTCACATTACAATTGTTGTTGGCTGAGTACTATTTTGGTTTATACGAAATTTTTCATAGTTGCGAAAAGTAGTTTAGATTTTGTTGCTTCGCACTGGATAGTCTTTGCATTATTTTTGTAATGGATCTTATTACGCTCATTTAACTAATATAATACCTTTAGTCTATTATACTAAAATTTAACATTTATTCTAGAAAAATCGTCATATGTTTCGTGGTAAGGTAAAAATGAAATCGAAATAAAAATACTTTATTATTCAATTTAGGCCCTATAAAAGTGCTTAAGAACGTCAAAATTGGTACCGAAAAACAACCTAGCAGAAACGGCAAGAAACTCGATCGACTTTGTCTTTTTAACGTACATATCCTTTTGTAGGTGGTAGAGCTACGCTGAAGCTATTACTGCTTTCAGCATGAATGGGTCGGCTCGCCCGGGGTAGTACCACCCTCTCACAGAAAACCAACGTGAAGTAACAGTGGTTACACTGTTGCGTTTCGTTCGGTCAGTGAGAGCGCCGGAGGCCCACATATTTAAAAGGCCGGCAACGCACTTGCGACTCCCTTGGTGTTGCTAGTGTCTATGGACGGCGGTGATCACTTGCCATCAGGTGACCCACCTGTTCGTTTGCCCTCTATAATATAAAAAAAAAAAAATAATATATTAAAGTTACAATCGTTTTTAACGGATGCACAGAGAGAACGATTTACTTCAAGACATCACTATCGTTCACATATTGATGATCCATCCTATAATGGACCCTAATGCACCTTATAATAAATCCACCAAAACTCGCTTGGCATAGCGCCACCAGTCCGACAAATCAGTAATATGCTATGTTGTAAAACCTAACATTATTGCCTAAAAAACTGGTCTTCATAAGTCTGAAACATGAGACGACCCCTTTGTCACAGTATTTAGTATTTATATCATAGTTATATTTAACGAAATCCTGCTTTTCTAAATTTTTGGGGACATACAATAAATTATCAAGATGATTACAACGTCCAAGTATGAGATAATAGTAGAAACGTGGCAAGGTTTGGCAGCAGATATCAAGCAATTATAGCATAATATGGAAGGATATTAAATTAAAATGTACATATAAATAGACACAGAGAAATAGTTAAGAACCTCTTTCTCCTCTCTTTCTCAACCGATTTTCTTTCAATTTATTTTGTTTAGTAGGCATTGACAAACTTTAGTGGTATTAATAAACATCTTGGGCAAAGTTCGTGTTTTTCCTTAATATTAAACCTGGTCGAACTTCGACCATTCCTAGACGACCACTAGTATCATTAAATTAGATCCCTACAACGCAAATTCTGCATGTCATATAATTAACATATGATGGTACGATAGTCGCGTGTTCGGACATCGGGTCGATCTAAGTGGTTTCATATTTACAATAAGTGTCCGTTTTAACTAGATACTACCCGCGATGGAATTTCATAGGTTTTAGCTTCTGACCACAATCTCACCTGATGTTAAATGGCGATGTGACCTAAAATGGTAAATATGCTATACTGGGTCTCAAGTATCGCTGTTGGAACATACCGACAGGTGCTTGGCGATAGATTAGCAACTCGAGGGTGGTAGGAAGCCAGGCAGACTTAGAAAAAGCCCTACCACCATGCTATGGTTTCATCACGATATTTTAACTCGCTAAAACCTCTGGCTTCGGGCAAAGGACTCGAAGCTATTTTAATCGACAAGTTGTCCGAATACGCTATCAACGAAACCATCATTGCATCAATAGGTATGTTCTGAAAGCACTTCGGTTACTTAGTGTTTCTAGGCTTACATGATGTAATTTTCAACCAAATCGTTACCGTGGAATGAAATGAGATTGTAATCTTCTTCTACCAATAATAATAAATCTATTCTTACTAATATTGTAAATGCGAAAGTGAGTTTGTTTATCTAAATTATCAAAATTATTCCAATAAAATTTTGCACACATGTTCTTACTGGTTCAGAAAAGGATACCATATAGGGTACCATTCATCCAGGAAAAGGTACTGTGCCCGAGCGATAGGTCAAAGCTACATCAGCACAAGCGATGCTGCGGGCAAAAGCTTATATATAATAAACAACAAAAAAATTGCCCTTTCTCATTAGGGAACATACTATATCTTTCCAAGCGTGGTCACAAGAGGGGAGGTGACAATCATATTTCTTAATTAATACATCAAAACTGGAGATGGGGTTGGGGTCTTGTCATGTACTAGGGATGGTGCACCAAGGGAATGAAAAGGCTAAAATATGACAAACATGGGTCATGTAGTATGGGTACGTTCCCTTATGTGTTAAATGTTTCATCCCAACATTAGGCGGCGTAGATACTTAGTAATAAAATAATGTTTTTTTACTCAGAAGTGAATGTATGTTGTTACGTAATAATACTATTTGCTTTTACATTCATTGCAAGAGAACCACGTTTGTAGTTGCGACACTGAAAGTTAAAAAAAGAACGGTACTGGACTAAAAACAGTGTAAATCTATATTAATAAAAATTTATTGCCAAATGTATATGTAAGCACATCATTTTAGAACGGCTGCAACTATTCAGCTAACCATTTTTTGTTGTACTTTTAATTGTCAGGCCAAGGTATATATTAAAGAAAAATCATAAGGGAAAAGTAAAAATTTTAGGTTAACAAATCGCTATATAAAAAGGGAGGAGAGAGTTAGACAGAACGCAGTAATGGAATCTTCAAATATTTGACAGAATTGAATTTCAGTTGTTCAGTTGTCATTTTATTACATATTCGTAATGTAAATGGAAGATTCGGTCCAATCTTCTCCATGCGAAGTTTGAATTAAATTAAAAAAGATATTGTATTAAATAAATTCCCAATTTGTACATTATATTAAATCAGTTAAACACAGAGAAAGTTCTAGCGTATAACGATTGTATTTTTTTTTAAATAAATCGATAATATTTAACTTTCACTAATCTCCAAATGTGATAGAAACTTTCATTTAATTTAATACCATTTTATTCTCTACTAGTGTTTAAGTTTTTTTTAAATACTCTTATAAATTTTAGCGTTTGACTACAATCTCACCTCATGTCAAATGACTATCTGGTCTGAGATAGTAAACACACTGCATCTTATTACAAAAAAGCTAAATAGGCGTCAAACACTTAAAAAAAAAATGTGATGACAAATAAGTGCCTTACCCTTGATTAGAGAAATCGTAACATTGTTTAACACTTTTCTAAATTGACAGTTCCTAAAAGACGTTTTGTGTTCAATTATAGATTTCGTGAGTATAATTAATTTGAATGATGTAGATAAATTAAACAATTTTAGAATTTCACAAGTAAACCGTAACTACTATTGCATGACATTATTAACATTTGTCAATGTATTTAATCTGATATAGTACTGTCGTTCTTCTGTCTGCACTTAGACACTGGTTAGTAAAAACTCGTGTTCATTTTTGTTTTGTAATAAGATCGACTATGTTTATAGGGAGCCTGGTTCACAAATATAGCTGCCGGAACACACGTATAGTTGTTTGATGACAGATTTTCAATTTAAGGATGATAGCTAGCTAGGTGAGGTTAGAAATAGGATTCTAACTCTGAGCCATGACTGCTTGACTCGTTTTATTTTATTTCGTTTTCAGTATTCAGTTAAGTGGACATGTAGACAAAAACTCTGTCATGTATAAAACCATTCATGTTATTTTTAGGAAGCAATGCCAATTCGCCTAAAACAAGTACATGTGATAAACGCACCATCATACATTGGCAAATTGCATGCAATCTGTAAGCCGTTCCTTAAGACGGAAGTCGCTAAACTGGTAAGTACTAGAGTTTTCGACTCTTGAAGTATTTTCGAATTAAGGAACTATTTGAATGTAGAGTTTAAGATTCATTTTTACTGATTCTGAGTTAACGTTGTCGGCAAATTGGTAAATTATTTTCCTTCAAACTATAGAATTCATTTGAGTTAGGTTGTAAAATCTAACATTGTTGTGTTCGAGATACATATGCCCAAGTTATTTTTTCGAATTATTGAGGTAAAATATGTACCGAAATGGCGTGTAAGGGTGCACTGACTATTTCTACTTATCGAGGTTCAACTTAAAGAGTTTCTACTGTACTATGGAAACCTTGAACTTTCCCAATCGTTGGAGTTGCGTAGAATTTCAACATCTCCTTATAATTAAAATGTGTTACCACTTTTACGAATATATTAGAATTAAGTAACGAATTACAAAAGAATCAAACATTTCAATGTATTTAAATAAATTAACTTCACAGATTAAGTTCCACGAACCTAATTCCGATACGTTGTACAAAGATATACCACAGGATATATTGCCACATGAATATGGCGGGAAAGCTGGTTCTGTGGATCAAATCAAACGAGAATGGATTAAGAAGATCGAGTCTAGGAGGTGAGAATTGTTTTACAATTGTTTATACGAATAAATAGGCAGAGACAGAACAGTTAAATACATCTTCCTCCTCTGCTTTTGAAATCGATTAATCGATCCCATTATTTTTTTGTTGCTTACGATACAATGACGTGCTCTAGTCTTATCAAGGATGGAAAAAGGAAGTAGTCCTTTTTTTCGTTATTTCTCTATTTCTCATTCTTCATGATCTATATTTGCACGATACATGTTAAGAAAAAGTTTATAATGCTCATTATGATCGAGTTTCGATTATCGGACGACCATTGATACCTATAAATATTCAATATGTGTTATTTATTCTTTTACGTAAATCTCTTAGACATAAATCATGAATTACTAATTTTAAACACAATTTAAGTTCAGCTTTGGCTTGGCCGAGTTTGGTCATGACCAACAGCGAACAGTTAACATCGCACGGCAAACATCACGTATCTTTTTCAGTTTTAACAAAACCGTACTTGCTTTTCCCTTGATAATGATTATAAAGAGTGTTTTTTATTTTTTATTTTCAGAGATTGGTTCCTGACAAACGACAAACGATGGAGTGTGGATGAGTCGGCTAGACCGAAAAACTGTCACGATGATAGAATAGAAAAAGTAAAGGACCTCCCAGGTTCATTTAGGTCCCTTGCACTTGACTGATACATAATAATGAAACTACGATAATACTATGGTATTTGAAATCATCACACGGCTTCTTTGAATATTTTAAAACCCCTTAATAAATATAAGCACATTTTTATTTTATAGTTTACGTTGACATGATCGGTGATTATTTTATTTTATTACATATTATTA
This sequence comes from Antheraea assamensis, assembly GCA_035772565.1. Lineage (NCBI taxonomy): Eukaryota > Metazoa > Arthropoda > Insecta > Lepidoptera > Saturniidae > Antheraea > Antheraea assamensis. The sequence goes on from JAQQSE010000014.1 coordinate 1,310,600, forward strand.
TGGGACATGGATATTTTCAAATGGCAACTTTTCACTTCACTTCTTATAAGAATGAGTGTTAATTTCTTAAAATAATTTCTTCTGCGCGAAAGAATTCAATTGATAAGTTTTGTAAGTAATACTAAATTAGTTTAAGAATGTGAAAATTTAAAGATATAGTTTTTGAAATATGCTTGAATACCGCTTCGATTGGCGTAGGTTGAAATCCATGCTAAGAGTCGAAGATTTCAATGAAGGAAAACACCGTGACGAAACCATACCATGGTGGTAAGGGTGTTTCAAACCACGTCATCTATTTACCGCTCTCAAGTAGAAAATTTGTTACCAAGTACGTATAGGTATGTTGAGACAGCTGCAATTGGCAATTAACCCCCATTTAGGTTTAGTATATTTAATATTTAAGACTATCTCATCATATAATATCAGCTAAGATTGTGATACAGACGAAAAAATCTTGAAGGTAAACAAAGGTGTAGATTATAACAAATTATAATAAAAACGTTACACATAAACGTTTTGTAAAACACTTGTTATATATTAATGAAAACATTAATATAATAGCATTTTACGTATACAAGAATGTAAGGCTTAAAATCCTCCTTTTCCTATTTTAGAAGTGAAAACTTATTCGGCCGCAATGAGCGATTTTTTGTACGAGAAAAACTTATACGTTTACGTCACCGATGACCCCGACACGTTCGTGACCGTATTGCGCTTGCGCCAGACTAGCGAATATTGAAATTTTGTATTGAACTTGTGCAAACATATGATATGTTTAATGTATGAAAACCAGACTAATGTTAATAATTTCAGTTTACAAGTTATGAAAATAAAATAATTCAGACTGTAATTGATTTCGAAATTTAAAAAAGAACTCTGTGATTCCATTGTTTTCGGTTTTCACTTCTGTTGGCAGTTCTTACGACTGCCACGACTTTTTTATTTACCTAACATTTTGGGGAGAATCATTTTAAAAAGATATTCTCATATCGTTGTTACGAATATAATTTAAGTTTACGAAAGTTATTTAATTGAATATTTTTGCCATTGTTACTAAAACTAGTATACTAAGTTCGGTATTGGCACAATTCTTTGTATTAAAAACAGAATTATTAAAGCTTTATTAAATTAATTAAGATATCATTATTGTATCAATTTATTTTATTATGTCATGTTATTTTATTATATCATGCAAAGATGACCTATAATTTAACACTACATGGTTTTTACGTAAGAAATTATATAAAAAAAATGGGTCAGAAAAATAAAAAAATGTTGATTACGAGAACAGGTGTTTACAAGAAAAAGAATTACGAACACACACACACTCTGATTATATACAAAGGTAAATCGTTAAAGAGATGATGATAATTTAGCAAGCCAAAATCTTTTTTTTTATATATAAAGTTAGATAAATAAACGTGAAGTTGTTTAGGTATTATACTTATCTGGTGGTATTGTGTTATGTTGACAAATTCTCGTTTAGTTAAATGCTTTATAAAAATATGGTATCTACATTTTTGCAAATAATTGAGTAGTCCGGTGAATCTGTAGAGGCCAAAAACAGCCAACAGGCTATGTCAGTTCGAAAAAAAAGCAAGTAATTGATTTTTCTAATTCTAATCTCAAATTTGTCGTAATTATTATGACGATATCAACCCCTCGGCTGATTTTTTAAGAACCAAATCTCAAAATGGCTGATTATGTTTTTAATTTCATAACATCGTATATTGTAAATTTCATAGTTTAGTGAAAAATAATTCTTACAAATGAAAAAAAAATAATTTAAAAATACATATTACATAAAAAATATAATTTACAGTACAAAAAATTGTACTTTTTCATAGTCTATACATATAATAAGAATGTAAATCTAACGTGTCTGTACTTTTTTAATTTTTGAGAAAAAAATTGTTACAGGAGTCTAGGAATAAGCAACAGAATCCATTTCGACCATTTTTTAAAATATCTGTCTGTCTGTTTGTTTGAACAGGCATCACTGGTAAAGTACTAGGTTTCTGATAAAACACTAGAAAGAAAATAAACAAGCATATTCCGGAGCAACACACTTTTTTTGTTTCATTAAAATCGGTTAATTCTATCAAAAGTTATTGTAATTTTAATGACGAAGGAGTTAAGTACGAGAGAAAATAGATAAGTAAATGGACTTTAGTCTCATCTAAAAACCAGGGTATTTTATAGTATAAATAACATTGCCACAGTATTATATTACTAAGACATAGAACAAAAAGAAAAATGGTTAATATTTTTTTTTCACATAAATAAATATTAATAACCTAAGATGTTCAGTAATTAATTAATATGCATAGTTGTTAATAGATGGCGTTCAACCGCCATTTTCTAAATCTATTGCTACTATAATATACAATCTAAAAATTGGCCTATTACAAATATTACATATTTCTATAAATTGAGTAACTTACTTTTTATAAGTAAAATATGGATTTTATTTTTCGATCGCATAAGGTTTATGATTAAATTTGTACATTTCTATTTAATTTTGTGTTGTAAATATTACAAGTTATTGAATATTATCACATTTTAGGACAATTATACCTATATTCTTTTTTATAGTATAAAAATGATGAGACTAAAATTGTTAATTGATAAATGTTACGAAAAATCGTCTTTAGAAGCATTAGCAGACTACACTTTTTCACAACAGATGTCGCAAAAATTATCTTTTTATTGGTTACAGAATATTATTGAAATGAAAAGTATAGATAACAATGAGATTATTTCTGTGTTTTACAGAAAATGGCTCATTTATAAGTTTCAATTGATAGTTTCGAGAGCTTGCATCTCGATCATATAAATATAAGCAGGTGTCTGAAGCACAGCTAACTGTTGTTTTGAGTACCACAGGTATTTAGAGAATCGGATTACAAATATACAATATAAACAGATATACATTCAGATGGTTGTATCATTCACAGTTTTTTTGCATTAAGTTCTACGCGTACGTAGTCGCGGGCACAGCTAGTTTTGTAATAAATCAGCTATTTTTAACCGAGTTCGAAAAAGGAGGAGGGTAGTATGTTTGGCCGTATGTATTTTTTTTTAGTTAAGTTGCCAACGGTGTGTTTACCTGTGGCCTCATGAGATCTACATTCGTTTGTATGGAACCTAAACTTTTATGGTTTTGGACAGTCCACGGGTTAAAGGTATAAATTATATCAACATTTGACTTTGAAGTACATAGCGTCTTCTGTTTATTCAATATATGTTGTATTTTTATTGTAATAATCAAATTTGTAATGTTTATTTTGCTAGCATTAGCAAGTAGCACGTTTCCCAAACTTGAAGTGTTTAAAACACAAACATTTACCATTGAAAGCATGAAATACTTGTAAAACAATTTGAACGGCATTGTGCTACGACGCGTTTTATTAGAATACTAGCAGGCCCGGCGGACGTTGTTCTGCTCTGAAAATTAAAAAATATACGAGTATACTTATGTGCATGAAACGCTTAAGGCGGCTTGACTTTTTCCGATTCTTTCGACAATTATTATTATATTTCAATGAATTTACAAAAAAAAAAACTTAACAAATTATATACCTAAATATTCCCCGCGAATTACTCTATATATTAGTGAAGACCGCATTATAATCCGTTCACTAGTTTTTGAGTTTATCGCGAACATCCAGACAGACAGATGACTTTGTTTTATACTATGTAGTGATATTATTTAAAGTTGATAATTAGCGGAATGTTTTCACGGTGTATTTTTGTTCGTTTAATAAATGAATAACCGAATTGTCTAGATATAATTGACCGGATATAAAGCACGTGTTTGATGAATCTACGCTTTGTTCTCCAACTCCAACTGTGTACTCGAACATAACAAAAGGTTTTATAAAGATAAATCAGGGAGCAGTGGATACTATGAAATATTTTGTAAAATTATACGAAAGTCTAGACGTAAAGTTCCTTACTGATATTTTTATTTATTATTTTAATGTGTAATTTCCATAACGTATAACATCAACCATGACGTATATATCAGCTTTCTCTTAAAAAAAAACGCTATAAGTTGACCGCTATTAGAGAGAGAGAGACATGACGTTCATATAGTATTCGCCCAACTTTGTAACCGCTCTTAATATAGAGGCGCGGAACACCAATTTTAGGTATAAATACATATTATATTATATGTATAACATCGAGACTAGTTAAGGATAAATAAATGCTGGTTTCAGATTCCTATAATAATATTTTAACTTTTGATTTAAATTCTTGAGTATGTTATGAGCAAGCGTCAACTTACAGCTAATATTCAGAGAGGTCCGAAAGATTTTGTAGAGAACTTAAATCGTATATTATCTTGTTTATTTGACGGCCTGCTACTATTTGGTGCACTTTTATTATATTAAAAAAAAAGATAATTTTGAGTCGGGGAATACGAATATATGTTGAAGTATCTCTCATCTATCCACGCAATGTAATTGTATCAAAAATATTAATATAAATCAACGCTCTTTAGGCTGTCTCATGTTCAACTGACGCCATAACGTTCCATGGCCGGTCCAACAGCGAATTATGATGACACGTACATTGATAGGTTTCACTAGGAATGGTAGTGCAGGTTTTGGTTTTTTATATGCGGCATACGTTCATAGCACGTTCATGGTATTGACCGGTGAAGTTGGCCGAGATCTGAAGCGATTACTTTTTTAAATTATGGATATCATAATTGTAGAATGAAGTAAACAAAAATACGAATTTTTAACATTCTTTAATAGTGTAAAAGTATTTCAAATTCCAAAAAAAATTAACAAATAGTATTGATATATCTACTTTTTCATCCCAATATAAGTTATAAATCGATTATTAATAATCAGTCTATAGCAAGGCTTCGAAATGAACCGTTTATAGAATCCTGAGATACATTTGATTTCGTTTTCTTCGTAAGATCTGCTTTCCATAGATTGTCGTCCAAATACATTTTTCTATTAAAACAAAAACAATGGACTGTTAGAGGAATTACGTTGTATTTACAAAAAACATAAAGATGAAAAATATAATTCTCTTCTCTTCATTCTATAATTATGCAATTACTATTAAACTTTCAGAGAATCGATTCTGTAATTGAGAATATATTTTTTTATTCATAAAACATCACTGTACAGACATATGATTTTGATTTATTGTACTGAAATTATGAGCCTTCTTAGCGATGGAGCAGAATAAATAAAAAAATTCCGTCTACGTCAATTGCAGCCTACATTAAAAAGATTTCAAAGAAGGCCTTGTTCTCCTTAAAAACAAATATGTAGTTATGTACAGGAGATTGTAAGGCGCACTATTCTCAGCGTTATATAACTACGATTAATACATCAACTATTAGAAATAATATTTCGAATGTTTTAACTGTCGATAATCTGCGAAGACAGTCATTGATTATTTATAGCTTTTAATCACTCACTGTTCTCTTTTTGTATGCTCCTCATCTAAATCCTGACCTGGGATTTTAGTGTCACCTGTGACTTTTACAATGTCGTCAACCCAATGAGATGGTGAGCATACCGCGCCTCATTTTCTAGTACGTGGCCATACCATTTTGATCTACCGGCTATCACTATGTTTGGAAACAAGTTCCGTCCTACTCTATTTTATTGAAATAATTACTAAATATACTAAATTTTTAAAAGTTTAAGACTCTATAAGTAAAAAGAAAGCATAATATAGGTTAAAATATAGGTTATCCAACATCACATATCTCTGTAAATCGTGACACTGTTACCAATGTTCCCAAAGAATACCTTAATACTAGTGACATTTCTGGTATGCTGAGTATTGCAGCTTACTGAAGTAAAATTTCAAAAACAGTTTCGCGACTTTCTCACCTGCATCGGACAAATTCCTTAACCCAATGATTTTGTTGCTCCTTCATACTTTGCGCCTCTCCTCCAAGTTCCTTTGGAAGACTCGCTTTATCCATTACTTTATACAAGCTCTCAACGTCTGGGTGGAAATGCATCTGGAAATTAGAATACCATTAATAGTCAAACTTAATTTTACGCTTGAACGAGAACAAAAATGTTTGCTCATACTAGTATGCAACACTCACTATGTCGCAAATCTCTTGAGGTAGCACCGGTTTTATGAGGCCATAAAGTTTCTCGTAGTACGACGGACAATTGAACACATGAATCTGTTTTAGTCGCAACGGCATCGCTTCCTGGAAATAATTACATTAATTATAGCATAAAATCTGTTAATACAACATTGTTATATACAACAATTTTGTAGTAATCTTAGTGTTTATTTTTCTTTCGTAGTGGTCTAATTCATTTATACTTTTCCAATTTAATTATAACCACCAAATACGTGTATGTAACTGCTCATATGTTTGTTACCTAGTTTTAGAGTTTATAGGTAATTAGCGTTTGAACACAATCTGGGAACTGGCTTTCAAGTGCAGCTGCCGGAAGATCTTAAGTGCTAAAAGAAATGCTTAGCAACAGATCATCAACTTAAGCTCAGTGTCCAGCTAGACGGGATTAGAAAACTTCTACCACCGTGATATGATTTCATAACAATATTTTTCTTCGGAGGAATCTCCAGCTCATTCGCAAAGATTTGATTCTACGTTGATCGGTGCGCTGCCCGAACACGTTTACCACCGATCTATCATTGCTCTTTGTTATTTATAAGACCACAATCACGATGCCATACTGTGAAGAAATCTGGTTAGCCATTATTTTTAGCAAAAGTATGCACAAGATTAACAAGTATTCTAAAAGGGACAAGGAACATTACAGCATAAGCATTAAGGGTAATCATTGGCTAAAAAGCCCTTTGCACTCAAATTATTAAGAAGTCGAGAATTGAGGAATTGTTGTAACCAGTCTAACTACTACATATACCGTGAAAACGCTAGTAACTGAAGTAATTGTGGTAATCGCAAAATATTCTATATTTAAAGGCATTCATTACTGCTTATGGAAGCGGCATAACGATCTAATTTGGTGAGTTTTAATAATTCTGTCTGTTTTATAACTTAATATAAAGTGTTCTTTAACAGAACTATAGTTATTCTATTGTCAATTGTTAGGTATTTCAGATTTGAAATGCAATGCTTAATACGACAACATCGTATTTTTATAGAACAATGTTATAATATTCTTAATTATAAACAATTATGTATCTCAATGTATGCTATTAAAAAAACTACCACATAATAATAGACATAGACTTTGTAATTATTATGCATATATAAAATTGAAAACTTTTGTGAGTCTGTGAAACGATATGATAAAAACACGTTTGCTTTGTTTTATTTTTTGTCGATTTTCATTATTGTTCCTTATTCATTAAAGATTGCTAATGATTTTAACTTTATTTATATAATATTCTACACTACAAAAGTACAATAAACACTAAGGTCGGTCAAACTGGTATCTCAAAGTAGTCTCTTCTCATTATATAAGAATTATATTGTGCCCTTGCTATAACTTATTTACATTTTTATTTATTCTTGTACCTTTATATGAATAATATTATGTTAGCATTTACTAATATTAGTCACTATCCTATCAGGAGATTTTCAAAATAAGATTTACGTAAAATAACCAATAGTACTTATCGAGTCAGCATTAAATTGCACAAACCATAATAACGATTGAAAACCACTTACCAATAAGTATACAATGAATTCTCTGAAATGGAATATGTTTACTTTAGGCACAATTCTCAAGTAAAAATTCTTTATATCAATCAACACAATATGTGCATTTGGAAGAACAACGTGTTGAGATATCCAATAGTCGGACTGTATCATAAATGTCTTTATCACACTATAATAGTCAAATTTCTCCAAATTCGGATCGTCCAACTGATAAATAAGTATTTCGTTATTACCTACATTGTATGTAGTCATGGTACTGAAAAGAAAAGGTTTTAAATTAAACACATTTTGAAGCGATTATGGCCAGGTCAACGAGACGAATGACGACATTGCGAAATTTAGAGAATGAGCCAAAATTTTCGGTGAAGGAAAACATCGTGACGAAACCATAGTATGGTAGTGGGCATTTTTCTAAGTCCGCCTGGCTACGCTCGCTCAAGTTGAATATCTGTCGTATCCTAAAGGATTGCTATGGTAGCTGCACTTGAGAGCCAATCCTCCTGTAAGATCTGTTTCAGAGTGTAGGCGGCTGGAGGGTGCTTGCGCGAGTGCGTGTAGTTCAAATGTACGTAAACGCCGCTAGCATTCACAGTGATCTTAGCATACAAGCCATAACCGCCTGCACTCTGAAACAAACTTAAGTTCAGATAGTTTAACCGTGTTAGACTATATCGATATTTAGCACATCGACATATAAGCATAATATACAAACATAATAGCGATGGGGTTTCTTTGACACACTCAGTAGCTTATATAGTATGAGGTGCCGTTAGATACGTCTTGTGTTTCGTGACATACGTTATGTAATATTTATAATTTTAATAACAATAATAAACTATGTATTATAAAATAAAAACTTAAAATAAAAAAGTGATTTTATAGTTGGACAATTTGTTTTTCTAGATTAATAATTCAACTTGCTATCAATTACATCTGACATAATAAATACGTCGCGCATATATAAATGTCATAGCCCGATGGACCCTAATAGGGACTAAAAAAAAACATAAAAATCTATCCGCCAAATATTTAAGCGCGACATAAAAAAACAAATGGTATCTGTATATTTTACCGGTAGTTTAATTTTTATCAAACGGAACTGAAAATATATCTTATATGGGAAACTGACAATAGACTAGATGGCCGTGGAGCGTTCATAACGATTATCAAAGACTATATTATCATCAGAACAATTAAATAAAAACTCATAATATTAATGAAGCACTATGACGTGACTTTTTATAATAGCTCATACTTAAAGAGTGACAATAGCCCATCAGTTTAGATACCAACTACATTTAATGACATCATCGATTTTCCACGTTTAATTTAATGTTGTTTTGTTTTATCGATTTAGTATTTGATAATCGTTCACTGCTTTTATAAATCGTGTAGGATGTTGTACGTGTCGATGGACAAAATAGGTCGTCATATATAATATTTAAGGGTGATTGATTATACTCGGTTAAAATTGTGTTATCTACCAAGAACATATACGAATATTACATTTAACAAATCGATTAGTAACACTCCTTCAATTATAATTTCAAGACATTTGAAATACACCTGTTTATATTTCAAAGAAATCTATGTAAGTATTATTATTACAGAGGGCTGTCGGGCCAATAACGTAGTCAATTCGAAAAAAATATTATGAACATTAAAAGAAAAAAAAATAAGGTATCGAAGATTAATTAAGGAATGATAACTCATATCGACTCGATCGACAACCTTGCAATGAGCCGGAGCTTTCGCTGAAGAAAAACGTCATCACGATAGTAGTATGGCTTTTCTAAATTCGTCTAGCTATCACTCTCAAGTTGAAAATCTGTCGCGCAACACGTATAGATGTGTACAGAGTTAAAGAATATTTATGAATTACTAATTTCTCTTATGTTTTTCTTAAGTGAAGCAGTCATTATTAAATTGCAATTAGACTTTCTTTTATAAAATTTTCATTTGAAATGGATATTGAGAGAGTTAATCAAATATTCATTTACATATGAATATTGAATTTAAACAAATCGAGAGCACGTTGGATTCTTTGAATTTAGTTACACATTAATGTTAATAATTTATAATCAGAAATAATTATGCTAAATGAAATTATTTCAATATTGAACAGCGACTAGGTCTTTCAATATAAAAATCCTAATGAAAGCGGCATATGGTTTTCAAACGCACAGGTAAAATCGAACAAACATACTTAAATTTATAATATTTTGTTTTCTTATCTTCATTTCTGCAAATTCCGCATATAGGGAAATATTGTATAAATTGTCACTAAAAATAAAACATACGTGATTGAAAAAGCGTCCTGCAGTTTACTAGCTAATGGATCCCTGTTCGTGAACACCTCGGTCATCTTGTATCTGCCGACACAAAACTTTTCTATACATTTCTTAGTGCGCTCCAAGCTGCCGTAGCAGCTGTGTAGAAATTTCTTTAGTGCCAAATCATCTGTAAGTATTTATGAGAACGTTAAACAAGCTTAATCTCCATATAGTTGGTTTGTTAGTATTCTTAGCGGCAATCATTATAAAGGACAAGTTATAATAAAGTCTCATAATGAAACGTAGGTTCGAACCCGAGCAACTGAGTCGGAGCTTTCGGGGAAGGAAAACATCGTGATGAAACCATAGCATGATGGTAGGGTTTTTTTAAGCCCGCCTGACTAGGTACCACGCTCAAGTTAAAAATATGTCGCCAAGCACCTGTTGATATGTTCCGGCAGCTGCATTTGAGAGCCAGTCTCCCTCTAGGTTTACTGTGACTACCAGTCTTAGACAACATCATCATTTAACATCAGATGAGATTCTGCTCAAACGCTAACCTATAAAGTATTTAAAAAAAATACAATAATTATTAACCTGTATACTACCTAGAAACCTGTATCACTGACAATTAGACAGTGCCATTACATATCGACTTGCGTGTTAATAATATGGTTTCCTACTGGAATCACGCACTAATGATGCATTGCTATTAATGATGATCACGCAGTTGCAGATATAATGCTAAGTGCGATTTCAGATGTTGTATCATCTCACACTCAATTGTTAAAGATTGCTCACAAAAAAGTTATTAAGTCTTGGAAAATAACGCTCCTAAGATGATGAGCCAGGAAGTCCCCAGATAACAAAATTCTTAAAATAAAAAGTAATCGATACCGTACCTTTTGTAATAACTTGTTACAAAACATAAAATGCACTTATCAAAGTATTCTACTTATGAATATAAAGGGTAATGCTAAATCTACTTGGATACCATATAAGGATTGTTAAGTTATAGGGTTTATCATCTACTATAGAGTTACTATCTATTTCTTCTTCCTTGATTAATAAAGGCAATAATTATTGTGCATATGTTGGTAAAAAATTAGTTGACAAATTTAATGCACATAATAACAGTTCTAATATTCTATAATAATTCTAATTCAAAATCAATGATTATGTTAAATACTAATGATAAAGAAATCGAAACGATATTACTGAGCCTATTTAACAATAATGCTGTTGGGTGGTGATGGTATTAGAACACAATAATAGTTTCTCATCAGTTCAATATGAATTTAGATATGGGCTACTAGCAGAAAACGCTTTTATTGACCTCACGAATATCATACTTAATAATATATAATAATAGAGATAGATAGAAATAATAGACTCACGAATTTTACTGCCGGGACTTTCTTGGACCTTAAAAAGCCTTCTACACAATATCAAAGACAAATCTACTGAAAAATATAGTAGCTCTCGGTATACGTGGTCATGTAAAGGATATTTTTAGTGACTATCGTACAAATTCCTACATAGGTGTTAAAATAGAGGACCTACCTAGTGTTAGTGAGATTATAACTATGAGTATCCCTCAAGGTAGTATCATGGAACCTACTCTCAAATTGCATTTTTGTACAATGATTTATGTTGAACTAGCAAGACCGTCGGACGTTGTCCTGCCCTGATAATAAAAAAATATATACTTATATGCATGAAACGCTTAAGGCGGCTTGACTTTTTATGATTCTTTCAACAATTATCATTATATTTAAACCAATTTACAAAAAAAAAAATTGACAAATTACATACCTAAACCTTCCCCATGAATTACTATATCTATTGGTGAAGTCCGCATTACAATCCGTTCAGTAGTTTTTGAGTTTATCGCGAACATCCAGACAGACAGACAGACGCGGCGGACGACTTTGTTTTATAATCTGTACTGATGTAGTGATAAGTATTCCGTTGTTGTGTTTATTCATTTGCAGATGCTATTGCATTGATTATTGATGTATTCACATGGAAGGATGCCCTAATGAATGCGAAATATGGGTCTACAACGGTAATGAAATAGTTATCATTAAGCCTACTTATGATAAATCTAGAAAATATGAACTTTATTACATTCTCCTTTAGTCCGTTAGTTTAACCCAAATATAATAAAACTACTTACACATGACTTCAACAAAACTCATAAAAAGGTTTTATGCAATTGTGTTCTATTAATACGAGTATAATTGTAAATATCTTGGTATCCAAATAGACAGCATACTTTTATGGAAGATTCACATTATTAGTTTGATTTTTCGCACCAGAAAACTATATATATTTCAAATGAAATTAAGATTTGTTGCACATATAACGGCACTAAGGATATTCTGATATGCCCACCACTAGTAACATTATCTTATAGTGTGTGTGCCTGAGGTGGTGCATGTAAGACAACTCTGATTTAGTTCTTCTAGCATTTCAGCTAAGCAGCAGGCCGTGAAATGATACTCTTAGATTAATTTAATGCTTATACCTAATCCTTATTATCAGCGTCTTCCCCTTATTCCAGCTAAGTAGGGTTGGCACACATGTTTTCATATTGTGATGTATGATTTGGCTTAAGTTGTATGATCGACCGCGACATGCCGCGATGACATCAACCCTACTTGGGATTATTTTGTAGTACCAAAACAAAAACCGCACGAAAAAGTAGGGACACATAATGAGTTGTTACTCAGGCTTATGTTAATTGAAGTCGACCGCCATGATACAGACAACACTCTTCTCGCCAGAGATGCCGCTGCTCTATACATATATAATCCTTATTACTTTATAACCCTTATATTTAAAAAAAAATTACATTTTATTACTGCAGCCTACATTTAAGCCACTAGTTAAATTGCTCACACCCAAGAAACATAATTAAACCGCCTAGTCGTCATGGTCACTTAACATTAGAATGTGTATTAATTAACTAAGGCAAAACCAGCCAATAACATTATAAAAAAATTGCATATCAAGGCTCTTTGATACTGGTCAAGGCAAAAAATGTGTGTTACAAAATAGACTTGGCTTACTAATGTCCTGAGGTAGATAATCTTCTTTGGCTAACCATTCTTTTATAGACTCTAAGTCGTGGTTAATATCAACTGCCATCTAAAACAAAAATATTTTTTTTATTAATTATTTATGCGTATGTGTTCAGTAAATTGAAAGGTACTGTGAAACTAAACGATTTGGCTACAGTAATAGTACTCTAAATATCCAGAGGATATAACCATAGAGAACGTATCTGAATATAAATAGAAAGGATATTTGGAGTATATAGGCGCTAACAAAATACTCCAAAAATGTATGAGGCCTCTAATACTGTTGGTTGCCCAGAAATAAAGTTGTATGTAACAAATAAAAAGCAATTATGAGTTCATAATAACTCCTAAAAAAATAGTGAATATATATTCGCAGGATCAATGAAAAAAATAATTGTATGAAATTTATTTTTCCCGCTATATAAGTTTTGGATTAAAATTAAAATATATTTTGAAACCTACTACACTACCTTATTTTGTAACGTGGCAATCAAGGATTTCCTATTACAATGAAAATATCAACGTAAAATTTAATATACGATTAATAAGAAGATTAAGATGATAACATAACATTAACATTATATTTAAATTATACACTACCTTATGATTGTGTTTATTCTCAAATAGCACCAAAGTATAATACCACTAAAAAAATAATACTTCGTACAAGCAGACAGCTAATTGTGTGTGCTACTCCTAAGAAACTATCGTTTCGCCATCCTCACAACATACGATTTTGACATTTTGTATAAACAAGGTCAAGAGCGATTATGTATCTTATTATCAATCTATCGATATTAATGTCACTAGACTTCTAAAGTCGAACAATTTTTTCTAAATTTTCTATAGGTTTTAGCGTTTCATGACAATCTCATCTGATGTTAAATGATGATGTGGTCTAACATGGTAAAAAAAGCTAATCCTAGAGGGTGCTGGCTCTCAAGTGCAGCTGGCAAAACACACCAACAGACTAGGCTACAGATTTTCACATGATATGACTTCATAACAATATTTTCTTTTACCGAAAGCTCCAACTCACTCGTAAGGATTCGAACCTACGTCGATCAACGCGCGTCGTTCGTATCAACTGAGCCATCACCGTTTTAACATATAAAAATGACTACATTACAAATGAACTGATAAAACTCATTAATGTTTTTGATGCTGAAAATTATACTAAAACTTTCTTTAAATTGAAAGATGGTATATCGCCATATATAGAATTTCACTAAGTATTTAAAAATACCTAGAAATATTTGTGATAAACACACACGGGAAATTATTACGAAATGTTTCTATCAATGTATAATTTTATGTTAATATAAGTCTTTCGGCTTGGTTACCCTTTCGAAATGCAATTATTCTGTCATCAAAAGAAAATGGGCGAATCTGTCGATGTTGGCATATATTTGCAGTTTTATTTATATTCGGAATGATTACCTATAAACTTCTGCTCTCGACTACACTTGACCCAAAAACGAATAGGGTACATTTCGCTATAGCCACATATTATACATTTTCCTGGTTGTGTTTTAGCAATCCTTAACTTCCCTTCAAGAGATTGTAAACAATGTTATCATTATCGTAAATAAACTAGCTCTACATTTTTAATTCTATTTAATTGTATCTTATAACTGTATTTTACTCTTACTGATACTATAAATGCGAATATGAATTCGTTATGCTTTCACTCCTTAACTACTGAACAGATCATCACGAATTTTTGCATACACTTTGTCAGGGGTACATAAAGGACACAGAGAATCTTTATTCAGTAAAAATGTACTGTTCCCGACGGACACATCAAATTGGCATTAATGCGAGCAAAGCCACAACCCAACTAGTCTCTATATAAATAGACTAACATAAATCAGTTCTGTATATTTTTCTGCTCCGTTTCTCAATTCATTTTATTCATTATTTTTCTTGTTTAGTAGCTATTGATGAGCTTTTCTATTATCATTAAAAAGTTTGGAAATCCTTTTTTTTTGTAGTCGTCATACTTCACGCCATTTACGTCTATGATATACCATATTTATGTAATACAGACAAAAATATCTATACATTATCACGTGAAAAAGAATTTTGTACCCCTTATGTCGAATTCGACTACTGGACAAACAATAGTTACAGTAAACATACACTTTTAGATAAAATGTCGAATGTTTCGTATTTATAGCCTTAGTGTTATTATTGATGTCGACCATTAAATCATACGTCAACCAATTACAGAAAAGTTAAGTTAGCGAACGCTAGTATTAAGGGGGGGACGGGGGGTCGTAGTAACATTTTAATTTTTTTTATCTTTTTTTTATTGAATCATGTGATTTTTAAACATCTTAAGCATGTTGTTTCGAAGTTAGAAGCAAATCGAAGCAAACGATTAACGAAAATCTAATATATAATATGTATACCTAGGTGTGCACGTGTGTGGGGTGATCTGGGTAAATGAAAAACAAGCGTGAGTCACTGTATTCACGCGAGTAACATGCTCGAGGGCTCCACACCGACAAACATAGGCTCGAGTGTGCGGGATCGTATCTTCATCTCCCGCTCACGGCGGCGTGAGTAGAGACAGTCGCAGGCGTGGGCGCAAACACGCATCTTTTAAGAGGACATCGAGTGAAAAATAAAGAACAATGGCGCGGTGCCAACATAACTATACAATTACGAACGAAACACGCGGGTTCGAACTAATATTTTGATTAACGCGAATTTATTTATGCACAGCGCGGGTTAGACGTTGTAACGTAGTCGCAACGGCCGGGAAAGCTGAGATCGCGTATAAGAGCCCGAGCTCAGACGTACTATTGACGAGCGCGTTGAACGCGAGTATTTCTTGTACATCGTGTACTAAAAGGAGTTGAGATATCCAGTCGATACCGGTGGTTGATACTGAAGACGCAGTAGGTGGCGCAGGAGTGGACTGAGCCTTCTGAGGCTGGGGCTTGGCTTTAGGAGCCATGGGAGCTGGCAGGGAAGGCCTTTCGCACCAAGAGAGCGCGCTCGGCGCTGGTGCGGGTGCTGCCGGTGCACTGGAGGTGCCCGGCAGGTCAGGGAAAGCCTTCTGGCTTTGTATGGGTGGAGGCGGAGGCGGTTGCGTCCGAGACGGCGGGACGTGCTCCCTGGACCGGGTCGCACGTCCGCCGCGGCGGGGACGGGTCGTGCGAGGCGCGCGGGGACATCCGCGATAGTTCGCGGTATGACCCGGTTGCTCGCAGAGGACGCAGCTGGGAGGTTCGGTGAACTCAGGAGTGCGGGGGCACTCCCTAATGGAGTGATCCCCGAGACACTTGACACACCTGGGACGCAGGTGGCAGTGCCGGGAGGAATGACCGTACACCTGGCAGTTGTGACACTGCGAGGGTACATAGGACTTGCGAGGAGGCTCTACATAGACACGGGAGAGGCCGCACACAGAGGTGAGGCCGAAAATGGCATTACCTTCCACGGTACGGTTCAGTGTGACCAGTACCAGGTTGAAGGGGGCCTTCGTACGGGGGTGGTACATGCGCTGTACGCTCCGGACTGGGAAGTCCTGACCATTCAGGCAATTGGAGATGTCGTAGGTAGAGAGTTCAGAAGGAACTCCACGAATGACGGCACGGAGGAGACGCTCATCCTCGAGAGCGTGCGTGAAGAAAGTGAGTTTTCGCTCTCGGAAGTACTTGGTGAGCTAGCGATGCTCATCGGGGGTCGAGACTCTAATAGGTTTGACGGCGGACTTGTAGAAAATTTCTTTAGACTTAAGGTCGTCCGAGATTTCCACCCAACGGGCTTTGTCACGGAAGGTGACGGGAGGTGGTGGGTGTGGCTTCTTAGCCGCGATCGCGGGTTCCGTAGCCGGAGCTTTAGCCGAATTCAAGGCAGAGGGCGCGGGAGAGTCTCGGGGCACCCGAGCGCCACCTGCATTGGGACGGAAAGTCCCGCAGCCGAGTCACTATCGGACGCATTCGCGGCACGTGGACGTTTACCGCGGCGCGTAATGGTTGTAAAGCCGCTCGTCGGGCAGACTGGCGCGTGATAAGTAATCGACACTGTTGTCGCGGCTACGTATATATTCTATACTATAATTATATGCACTTAGGAAGATTGCCTACCTTTGTAGACGGTTTGCGCAAACTTCAAGAATTCCTCTATGCTGGCCAAAAATACTAATTAATGGTTTGTGGTCAGTTCGTAAAATAAACGGATTAGACCTCCCATACAAATATTGGTGAAACCGCCTAACGCCAAATATGATTGCAGTAGCTTCCTTTTGTATTTGTGAATATCGTTTCTCGGCCAAATTGAGAGTACGAGATGCAAACGATATGGGTTTTTCTACACCGTTAATATCTTCTTGAGATAAAATCGCCCCAAAACCCGTTGGAGACACATCCACGGTAAGAATTAATTTATAATTTGGATTGAAATTTGCCAATAGCTGGTTATACGGTAACATTTTTTTCATTTTAAAAAATGCATCCCTATGTTCCTTTGTCCGTGTCCACTTAACTCCTTTTTTTAATAAATCATATAGTGGACTGAGGCTACTCGACGCTCTGGGTATGAAGTTCCTATAATAGTTAACTAACCCTAGGAACGACTGTAATTTAGTAATATTTGTTGAAACTGGTGCCTCGAGAATTACTTTTACTTTTTCTGGGGACTTTTTTAACCCTTCTTTATTTAATGTATAGCCAAGATATTTAATTTCGTCTTTAAAAAATTCGCACTTATTTTTACGCAAAGTTAAACCTGCCTACTATAACGGTTTAAGTACTGCATGATTTTTTTCTTTATGGCTTGACTTATCTATACTAGTGATTAATACCTCATCGAGGAAACAAAGAACCCCATCCATGCCAGCTAACAAGTTTTCCATAGCTCGCTGAAATATTGACGGTGCACTGGAAAGACCAAAAACTAAGCGAGTGAAATTGAATAATCCGCGATGAGTGTTTATGCGGGTGAAATTTTGTGATTCTTTGCTTAATGGTAATTGATTGTAAGCCATCGATAAATCTAATTTAGTATATACTTGACCAGCATGGAGTTTTGACAATAATTCGTGAACTGTGGGCAAAGGAAAATGACTAATAATTAATTGTTTATTAATTGTCACCGAATAGTCTGCGCATAGTCTTACGGAACCATTACGCTTAAGCACCGGCACGATAGGCAACGCCTACTCGAAATGCTCAACCGGTTTCAAGATGCCTGAGTTAACTAATCGATCTATCTCTTTATCGACTTTATCTCTAACGCAAAGGGCGCGCTTTACAAAACGCAGGCCTTGCGTCGTCTTTTAATCTTAAATTAACTTCATATTTATTAAAAGTGCCTAAATTATTTCAAAAATTTTTTTTTTTTCCTTTTTTTTTTGTTTCGAATTGTCAATTAATAGTAACGGATTTTAAATCGCTCTGTATAAATAATTGTTTTTTTGGTGTTAAAAGTATTTAGTTATGTTAAGTGTTGGTTTAAAACGTTGCTCAGAAGTGTAATACTATTACTGACTTAGATATTTGTGTAGTGTTTACATATGTGACATGTTTACATTGTTACATATGTGATATCTCCGAAAAATCGTATTTGAAACATCTTCAACGGAGACTCTAAATATATTTTAATTAAGATTACCCGCAGATCACTTGTCAACACTTCTTCGCATAACTCACGATTTGCTATTATTTTTTATAAGGAGTTTGTTCACTACAATTTTGCTATTTAAGTTATAAGGCGTGACACAAATAATGAAGTGCAGAGCTTGTCAGAAGGTCGTCAAGGCTAGCGAATTGAAATCCTGCAGTGACTGTTCAGGTGGTTACCATTATCAATGTCTGGGTATAACTTTTGACAACTACGGGAAAGAATCCAAACACGCGAAGTCAACCTGAAAGTGCCCGGACTGTAAATCCATAGAGAAGAAAGGTGATAACACCAACACACCAATCAAATTTTCACTGTCATCTGATTCTCCTATTATGCTTCCAACTTTGAATGTAGATTCGATTGAAGAGCTTTAAGTCTATTTTAATAAGATGATTAACGATGCATATAATGCAACTCGAATTCTTTTATATCTTTTGTGGTGTTAATAAAATTACACGATATTATTTGTAATTTCGTCTCCTCGTCGCCAATGTTATTTCAAGAACGGGACAAGTGAAAGGCAGCTCAGTCAATTACACACTGTTTAATCTATATACGACGCTGCCACTCAGTACGGCAGATAAATTCGTGTACATATAACACGCTGAGTTTTTTTTTATTATTCATTATTCAATTGTACAACAATAAATTGGACCAATTTAAATTGAAAATTGGTGTTTTCACTTGTAATTGTCACAAAAAATAAAATAAAAAATCGCCCCAGGCGTACCTCGAAACAACAATTATCAGATGATAAAATTTAAATTTTGTGATTTCAGATGATCCAGCTAGTTCATCGGTGAACATTTTTTTTCCAAGGCGCCTCTGAACATTCACTGCCATCGAGTTAATTATTAATATTTTACTGTCAAAAATGTGGTTTATATGAACTATTGTAATGTAATAATTAATTGAATACATTGCTATAAATTGTAGCGTCTAAAATTGTGCATTTTTGCAGAATTAACATTACAAACATATAAATTACTATAATTATATATAAATTGCAATATAAAACTAATGACAATAAAATATAACTTTACTTTACCTTATCACGTATTACAGTAAGATAAGAATACCTATAAAAACCATCCACATTAAGAAACATTCGGATGCATCAACTTTCAAGGCGATCTCGCAAACGGCGTAACATAGGTCTGGCGTTATGCATCGCAGCGCATTGTGGCGCAGAGGGGCGATACGAGGGGACCGGACGGTGTCCTCGGCGGCAGCCTTCGTGCTCGCTGGCACCCTTCCCTGGAAGCTGGAGACGGAAGTTCTTGCCGCCGTATATCGATATATGATATACAGGGAAATAGAAGATGTAAGGACGAAGGTCCGGAGGGACGAAGTAAAAAGATGGAGACAGGACCTGACGGACACGCGTTACGGTAAATATGCCATTGACACCGTCCGCCCGGTCCTGCCGGAATGGATGAATAGGGAGTGGGGCTCCCTGACGTTTCGTCTGGTGCAGGTACTACACGTTTTATCGATGAAAGTATCTTATGTCTTTTTCTATACATTTAGGCAACATGTATGAAACATTTCATGGCTATCTGTTAAGTAGTTTAGGCGTGAAAGTGTAATAAACAAATAACTTTTTTTTTTATAATATTAAGATGATCGCTACATACTTTAAAATATTTTATCATCATCATCCATGACCGGGAGGACCATAGGCCTCTTCCCGAAGGATAGTATGGCAATAATCATTACGCCAGCCCACAACGTATCGTTGATCTAAAAGATTTTATGAGACGGCACAATGATCAACTCATCACGCTGTATTAACTAAGTAGGCAGTATAAAGCAAGGTAAACAGCAAACTTTGGTTCGGATCAACTATGAAGACGTAAATAGGTAAAGTTAATAATTGCTGTAACAAATTACGAATATTCAACAGAAAGCAATTCAATTTTCGGATTCAATCATTTTCGGCTTTATGTAATTCTTTCCCACTTACAAATTTTTGTACTAATTTCTTTCAGTGCAGTATAATTATTGTTGCCACATGTGTATTTTATTCTATTGTATTGTTTTTTTTCATTCTCTTCTGTATGTAAACATAATAATGTATGTGAGGACTTGAGTTAACTTAAAATTATTAAAACAAACTCCAAGAGTAAGAAAGGTGAAGCACTTTCATTATTTATATAGAGAGAACGCGTAATAATTGCGCGTGGTTATATATATATATATATATATATGGGTAGCCTCTGACTATAATCTCACCGGATGTTCAATGGCGATGTGATCTAAAATGGTAAACATGCTAAATCTAGAGGACTGGCTCTCAAATGTAATTGTCCGAACAAACCTATACCTATGTGCTTGGCGATAAATTTTCAAGTTGAGGGAGGTAGCTAGCCAGGCAGGCTAAGAAAATACCTTAACACCATACTGTGGTTTCATCACAATGTTTTCCTTTACTGACAGCTCCAGCTCATTCGCAAGGACTTGTACCTATGCCCATTGACGTGATAACCATACAACAAACTAACTACAGAACCTTCAATGATTAAAATAACCTCGAATAGTAGGGACGTTTTATGGTGCAATGTTTGCTAAGACTTTTTTCAATCAGTAACACTGTACAAACTGGTATATCTCAATATAGTCTTGGCACGGAACTCTCGCTCTCGACTATCGTCCATAAGACAGTCAAGAGCGAGGACGGGTGGAACTCCGTTGCTTCATTCTGCGAGATAGTTATGCTGGCGAAGAGGGCGCCGTAAAGGGATAGGGAGCTCCCCTACCGCGGTCGACGAACCTGATGGCTCGGTGGCGTCAGATAGGTGGCAATCTCCGGCCATCCTAGGTAGGACCTAAGGACGATGAACGCGGGCACGTTATGTTAGACCCTTGAAGGTTGCGGCGCATTCAGTTTCGACAAGACTTCCACCGGTTCGTCAGAGGGTATCTTCACTTCCGACCCCTTAGAACGCAAAACGGAGGCCGCTGTTGAGGGGCTGAAACCTGCCGGGTCGAGGGGATGTCGTGTATAGGCACCCCTCCCTCCCCGACTAAAAAGGTGTGTGAAGAAAATACAATGGGATTTTAGTCCGTGAGACGGAAAGTCGGGCATAAACCATCCTCAGCTACCCGATGGGTTGGTTATCCATGATAAATTCCCCCATGTAAATGTAAATCTCTATTTAAAGCGAATAACAAATACTTATTCATTGTTAATTTTTAATCATATGCTCGGTTGTTACTCGTGATTAAATAAGGCGTTAGTATTCTATGATATAATAGGACCTAAATACCTACCTTCACTCTTATATTTATATCACTCTCACACATTAATAAGAAATATACATAGATACATAAAAACAATTTGTTTATAGATCTTGTAAATATTATAAATTAATTCAAGTGGTAATAAAAGGGTGCGCAAAAAAATAAAGCTATTAACCATCCATTGTAATAATGAATGATTATTAAAATAATTTAATAAAACATAGCATAATTAAATATTTTGACAAAGAATATTTTCCCGTAATAATTAAAACAAATATTTTAGTGTTGAGGATTGAATTAATAAGATGCTTACAATTTATTTGATTAAAATTTAATTAAACAATCATACAAGTTTAATGTCAATAATAAACATATATTATCAGATCACATATACTTATTGTAATTGTTGTAAATATTTACGAAATACAATTTATTTTTCGATTTTCAAGATTGGAATGATCGCTTACCAATAAATATGTATCGTTATCAGATTACATTCAACGCTATAAACGGTACACATAAAATATCTTTAAACAGTTTAAACTAAATATTAAATAAAAATATTTATAAAAATAAACTACTTCCCTGTACCCATTTTAATTTCAACCAGCAACACGAATTTTAGATACAATTTTAACATTCTTGATCGTAGTTAGGTACCGATATCTCAGCCATTATGCATTTCCTATTCGATTTTGAGAAATTTCTTGATTTGTCGACGAAATCCAAGGTTAATTGCTAATGAAGTTGAAATAGAATCCACTTCAAAATATCTCCTTTCTAATAAAAAAAAAGTTTGCAAATCGATTTATAAATAACGCAGTTGTGAGGTAACAAAAATTACAAAAAAAAAAAAATACAACCGAATTGATAAATTCTTTTTTTTTAATCGGTTTAATCATTTTTAATTTTTGTGCAGTAAGTCGAAGAGAATTTCTTTTTTTGTTTTTAAACTTCCTCTGACGTACTCTTTCTTAAATCTCGTCCATTCTGGTTACACCACACATCCATCTTAACAATCGCATCTTTATCACACGTAATCTTTTCTTATCCGTCTTTTTCGTAGCCCAACACTCGGATCCCATATAACTCGACTGGCCTTATTATAGTTTTATACACTTTCCTCTTGAGGTACACAAACGTTTCGTAGGTGGTAGAGCTACGCTGAAGCTATTACTGGTTTCAGCATGAATGGGTCGGCTCGCCCGGGGTAGTACCACCCTCTCACAGAAAACCGACGTGAAGTAACAGTGCTTGCACTGTTGCGTTTCGTTCGGTCAGTGAGAGCGCCGGAGGCCCACATATATTAAAAGGCCGGCAACGCACTTGCGACTCCCCTGGTGTTGCTAGTGTCTATGGACGGCGGTGATCACTTACCATCAGGTGACCCACCTGTTCGTTTGCCCCCTATAATATAAAAAAAAAAAAAAACTACCCCAGACACCTTGTCCGAAATTTTATGTAGGATTTGGTAATAGTGACCAATTAGATCGCAATATATATATATATATATATAAATTATTAAAAGCTGTCATTGTGGTATGCTTCCGTATGTTCAGAGGGTGGTAGATTGTATGTACCCGACTAGATCGCAAATACAATACACATGGTTGTTTCACAGTAACTGTTAGTTTGACGATTTGGTGCGTTGGCAACCGTAGTCCGTTGAAACTGTAGAGGCCTTGCCAGGTCAACAGTGTAGACAGTTCAAAAAAAAGAAAAAAAAAAACACGTTCGCAATAGTCGCCGCTGATTTTGTGCTTTCTAGATATTAGTTATAGTGCTCTCACATTACAGTAGTACAATAAAAATAAATAGTCAACGGACACCACTAAAAATCTATCTTTAATTATTTTTAACCATTCAACCTTTTTAGTAGCTAAAAGCAGAATTTCAATGTTTATTATATTTCATTACTAGCAGGCTCGGCGAACGTTGTCCTGCCCTGATAATAAAAAAAATATATACTTATGTGCATGTAACGCTTAAGGCGGCTCGACTTTTTCCGATTCTTTCAACAATTATCATTATATTACAACCAATTTACAAAAAAAAATCTTGACAAATTATATACCTAAACCTTTCCCGTGAATTACTCTATCTATTGGATGAAGACCGCATTACAATCCGTTCAGTAGTTTTTGGGTTTATCGCGAACATCTAGACAGATAGACAGACAGACGCGGCGGACGACTTTGTTTTATAATATGTAGTGATTTGGAATAATCGAAGTATCACAGCTCACATTTAATTACTTTATAATAAAATTGTTTTTATTTGTTATCTTAATATATTGGCGATTTAGTACTTATATTATTATAATATCTATACAAAAAAAGGAACACTGTTATAGTTACAAAAATATTAGCACCCCAAATATACATATATCCGATACCGCATCATTAATCACAATAAGAGTATTCGCAGTCTTTGTAGTGCTGTCTTTAAAAATGTTAATAGTATTTAAAAAATATACATATATATATAAATATATTCTAGTATTACGTGTATATAAAAAAAAAAAACTGTCGAATATTGCTAGTCAATAGCAAGAGTCCTGAAGTTTCCAATTTCAGTCGAGGCTTCTGTTTTATTCTTCGACTTCTTGTCTACTCGCCATAGATTGTTGTCCAGCATATGTTGACTGAAAACAGTGAATAATTACTACTTGCTAGCATTTATTATACCATACACTTCTACTCTTAATGTGTGTACAGCCGCTCTATTATACACGTTAGCATTATAATATCAAGAATAAATAATGTTGTAAAACTAGGAAAATATAGTAAAGAAGATGTCAAGCTGGCACTCTAGAAGTGTAATCCGGGGAGGCTGTGAAGGCCTCTCAAGCCAATAGAGTAGTCAGTTCGAGAAAAAAACCACTCTAGAAGTACCATATCTTTGGACAACTGACGCTACGGTGAATTTTAAAGAAAATACTACGTATATATATCACACTATTCATGTGTATAGAATTAGTAGAAATCAGTCTCTCACTCTTTCCTATTAATTGCCGATTCATTTTGTCTCTATGCAGGTCAGTTCTCTCTATCGGCCCTAAACAAATATTCATTCAATAATAGGATTAAGTATAGATTGTCCGGGTCCGCCACTGCAGATTGAAAATAAAAAACAATGACTCTAAAAATCAATGCTGGTTTAGGAACAGATAAATGGATATGTACATGAAGCAAAACCTATAAACGGTCAAGATTCTCATGGATACTCTTCTGTATAAGGATTTAAATAAATTAAAATTGATAAATTATACCTTCTTCTACAAACACAACCTATAAGTTAGTATGTATATTAGAAACATAAGTACATACTTTATTTTTGTACTTACAAACGTTCTTTACGGGCAACGATACATCTCTGCCCTTATTAACTTTAATTCTATATTGCTTGACTTTTGAAATAGTTATATAGAAATATAACCATTAATAGCTCCTTTTTATTCGTTGATATGGAAGATATAATTTATTTTTATGAAAGATTTTCTCTACAGTGTGTGACATTACCGTTATTAATTACACATTTTATTAATTTATCTCTAATTTGTAATTGCTAAATACACTGTGAATGAAAATAACGTCTACACCTTTGTGAGTTAATGTGTTTCTCTTTTATATTATGTAGTGTAGTAGTGTAGTTATTATATGACTGTAATTTTATCCTCGAGTAACGTAGGAGACTAAGCATTTGAATACTATACGATCTATTATATCTTCCACTGTCATGAATTTTGAACTTTTTTTTTTCTATAAATTAATCGTTATAGGAACTAGTAACCTTCGAAAATTACAAACATTTTCTAATTATATTGATGTTTCCAGACATCTAGGAAACAAATTTAATAAAATTCAAAAAACCTACAACCTCAATCCATAATCTACTATTCTGTTTTTATCTATTCAAATTTAGAGGAGGAGTATGAAAAATACAAAATTCCATTTCATGTAGTTAGTGCGAGTTGCAGTTGTCTCTCTCTCGCTCTATTCAATAGTTCGAGTAGAGTGTGACAGTAATAAGTTCAAATATGTCGGTCGCCATTCCTCGTAATGGGAAATAAACTAATGGTATATAATATCTTCTTACCGGTTGCTATTTAAGAGGTCTAAAACTTTCTTCATATGTTCCTCCATTTTCTCCATGTTACCTCCGTAGTCTTCCGGCAGATCATCTTTACTTATATATTCGTATATTGTCTCAGAATTAGGAGTATGGAAGTGAATCTGATGAAGATATATATTTACTATGTTATTTAAGCCTATACGCAAACGATAATTACCTAATTTGCAAATATTATATTCATCTTCAATAATAGTAAGTTTTCTAATACCTTTTGACAAATTAAATCCATAAATGAAATGCAAAAGTTACTCTGTCTCTCTGTCTGTTTGTTACCTATTTACCTGTGCAATGATCTCAATAGATTAATTATAGACCTAATTACAAGCAAACGATTAAAAAAACAACTCTTTTAATGATAATTTGTTTAAAAATTTCGCATAGAAAATAACTTTTTCATCAGGAATAAATTATAGTGTATGATATTAAATTTGTGGTCGAATTACAATAAATAAAAGATATAGATACATATGTTCACTTAATGACATTTCATCCAAAGGTTACAATTACACTATATTTGAAGTACTTACCATTCCTGTTATTTCTTGTTTCAATAATGGTTTCATCAGAGAATAAAGTTTATCTATGAACGGTGGTGCGTTTACGATATGAATTTGTTTTAAACGAATTGGCATCGCATCCTGTAATATATCAATGTATATTATAAATTTTGAAATGACAAACAACACAATAAAAACAAAAAGAATATTATATAAGATAGTAAATATAGATTTGAACAAAACTATGATTGTACAGTTTTGTTTACTGTCATCTTAAATTACAGCACGCGGAAGTACCATCAGGTTCGTAGTCCGGTGAAGGTGTTGAGGGACTGTCCGGCTAATAACGTATCAGTTCGAAAAAAATATTGCCATCAGCAAAGCAAACATTAATTCGTGTATGAAGATTTATTGGCGGAATCTCTGTTGTTTTTCTCAATTTTATATTTTATTCATAATCTTGTGTTATTTGACTCTATATTTTGTAATATTGGTGGTGTTTCACGTAATATAATTCCGTTATTGTGCACATGTTCTGAGATGCCACAAAAACTTCATGGAAAATTCTAACAAGGTCGTATCGTTTTATAACTGAGAACGCACATATTGAATATTTTTTTATAGATTACAAGCGCAAACTTTCATTTGGGTATAATATAAGTATGGGCAGTTGTAAAATAATATACATTCTGACTACTGTGTGAAGAAAAGAAATATTGTTTATTACGTTGGCAACAGGTACGCAATTATATTAACTGTGTGTTATTCTGTGTCTAGGTTTCGTGTATATTAATAAAATTAGAAGAAGGACGATGGATGACACCACCTTTTTTTTAACATGGAGAAATCCGTCATGGATACGACGCCCTCCCGGGGGTTAGAGTGGGTAGTATGAGACTCAATGGATGACACCACCTAGTACTCTAAACCTTTATATGTAAATCTACTTTTAAAAATGGGAGGTCCTTAAATCATTTGCATTTTTTATGTTTGCTACCTCAGGACTTAGTTGTTTATCTACAGATTTTATTTTATTTATATTGTGAAGAGGATATTTTGAAGAGGGTTCCATATCAATTTTATTATAATCGGGTATTAGATTTCGAAGATACATCGAGGAAATTCTCAGAATAGAATAGGAAATGTACATTTATTGAGATGTTGGTAGGTTTATGACAATTCAAGATTAAATAAGTACCCAACTATAATCAATGAAGTTCGGGTACATTTTTTGAAGTCATTTATAGTTAGAAGTTTATTTCAAAGAATAGTAAAACTTAGCTTCAGTAATAATATAAAACGGTAAAGTTTATGAGTTATCTACAGAATTATTGTTTGAACTCTATATTTCCTTAATAAGATACTATAATATATCTAAGTTCTCTAGGCTATATTCTATATATCTTTCAATATTAACTGTAAATTACCTACGAAATCTCAAGTTCTCGGGCAGTTAGTTATTAATCATGAATGAAATCTTACCTCCTGATATTTGGACATTTTTCTGGCGATGGACAAATTGAACTTAGTTATAAACTTTAATGTGATATCTTTCACATCCATAATAATAATATCGCTGTCTTCTAGCCTTTTGTCAGCTAATAACCAAGAATCCGTACAAAGCATAAACAACTTAGCGTCTCCGAAGTAATCGTATTTTTCTAGTCCGGGATCATTTAGCTGCCATATCCAAATATTTCTGCCACCGGATATCTCGTATTGTGCGAGATTACTGAAAATAAAATTTAGTATGAAATGATGTATGCGAAAAAAGGTAGATGTTAAGTAAAGTACTATATATCTAAGCTAAAAATCAGTCGCCGAATGTATGTAAAGGCATCATTTCAGAACGTCTGCACCTATTTCACTGCTTCTTTTTTAACCTTACGCTACATTTTATTTAGAATGTAATTTTGGTGTATATTTATCTGCCTCAAGTAAACATAAGAGTTGTTATAATAAGTTACTGTAATAATAATACGAAAATTTATATTTGCATTGGTATTGTACGTACAATAGCTACGGTAGGTGTTATTCACGAGAAAGTTATTTGCGAAACAGTCGAGTTTACTTTTCAAAATAGTTAATATGGAAATTCACAAAGTTAATCAATCTGGGTATGCATTTATTAATTTAATTTCTTGATTACATATCCACTTTTTCAATGTAATTATAATTTTTAATGTAGGCATCTTATTTCGGATTGTTTTTGCTCCGATGTATGATGACCATATTTAGTTTTTCTTTTTTTATGTCCACATAAGATTATTTAAAGAATTTTATTGAAATCCCATGTGAGAAATGAGGCTTTAAGTATGATTTAGCACTATGCTAAACATTGAAAAAAATTCGACACATTAAAATAAGAGAAAGGACATAAGAACAAGCTTTAGCACCAAAATGGAAGTGGGCATGTTACGCTTTTCCAAGACCAAAGATGGACAAAAAAAGGCGACAACTTGGATGCGACCTCAGGGTAAGAGAAAGAAAGAGAGGAAGATATAATGCTCGACGGGAAGACGACATCAAAAAGCTGGTTCAAATAGGTTTGAGACACTCGGGTGAGTGCCTTAAGCGCTCCTCCTAGTAGTCCGGTGAATCTGTAGAGGCCTGCGGGTTAGCAGTGTAGTCAGTTCGAAAAAAAAAGTTTGGGACAGCCCAGTCCAGAGAGAAATGACCTTCTTTGAAGGAGGCCTTCATCTACAGAGGGGTTCTTGCAGATACTAACTTATAATTAGTACTTTTTTTTGACAAAATTAGTGTATTCTCTTTTTCTGTGTGATTTATAAGTTTTTTTTTTTGTTTTTTGGTTTAATCTCCTTGTTCAAAACTTGTTAAAACTACAAGAAATAAAACGTTTTTTATTTTTTATTAGTTACTCAAATCGTAGACCAATAAGAGTCATGCAACGATGATGGCTCTGTTGTTAGCGTGTATGGTCACCGCGTAAGTTTGAAGTTTCGCGAATGAGACGGAACTTTAAGAGCAAGGAAGACATCGTGATGGAACCATAGCATGGTAGTAAAGCCTTTTCTCTATCCTGCCAACCATCACCCTCAAATTGAAAATCTGTCGCCAAACACCTGGAGGCGTGTTCTGGCAACCACATTTTAGAAGCACACCTCCTCTAGGTTTTACGTGTTTACTGTTACTCACTGCGCCATTTAACATAAAGTGAGATTGGTCAAAACCTATGAAGTATAAAAAAGATAAGATTGGGGGTTAGTTTATGGCTCTCTAATAACGTATTTAAAACAATAGCAGAAATGGCTACTAATAACTTTCAAAATTATAAATTAATCTCAATTTACTAGCTATAATGTAAGCTAATATATACACACTTTTCTTGATAATAGAATAATTTGTATAAAGATTCTAGTATGGCGTGGACACAGCACTGTTAGTGCTTTGGCAAGACTTGGTACCGATATTTAATCATTTTAACTATCGTTTTAGTATATCCAAGGGGTTTGATTAATAGGACGAACACACGGTCGACCGTGACTCGTAACTTTGTAAGCAAACCTTTATGGATT
Source organism: Antheraea assamensis (assembly GCA_035772565.1). Taxonomy (NCBI): domain Eukaryota; kingdom Metazoa; phylum Arthropoda; class Insecta; order Lepidoptera; family Saturniidae; genus Antheraea; species Antheraea assamensis. The sequence continues at coordinate 1,340,660 of JAQQSE010000014.1, forward strand.
GTCGTTTACATTGTATATGTTGGGTGTGGTGAATACAGCCTTACAAGCTCCAAGTACACATTTGCCCGTATATATATGTCAACGTTCTATAGTACAGTTAAGTAATTGTGATAATCAAGGTGTGTTCTACGGAGTAATTCTGGTGTGGTCAAGCTGTTCGAGTTATATATAGCTTTCCTATTTGTTATACAATGTATTGGATTATTATCTACTTCTAAAATAAGCAAATGATATGATTAAGCTTGTAGTATTTCATGCGCTGCTGCTATTTTTCATATAAAATGTAATATTGCTAATTGTCAACTGGTATGAAAGATAAATTGTTATATGAATTTATGAGAATGTTTTTTGTCAATGTTTAATATTGTAACCATAATTATCACAATTCATACACCTGATATATAAAAAAACCGAAACTGCTATCAATTTTTGTATATAGCTGAACACTTAAAACTCATCCACAGAAACACTTAATACTTGTAGATCTATTGAAAATTAATGGATTCAATGTGTGATGCGGCTCTTTAAATACAACCGGTTTTCATTTATCACCTGTGAAATAGCAGTTATGAAAAAATATTGCTATACAGTTATATTAAAATATCAAAAATTTCCATGACTAATTTAAATATCTATATGTAAATATAAGGAAGGCGGTTGACTGACTTACTAACACACAAGCAAAACTTCTTCAGCTAGAAACATGAAATTTGGATAGTATATAGTTTCTTTTTTCGGCGTGGAGTCTCACTAAGACGCGATTTTTTTTTAATTTAACTTAGGGGATAAACAGATTGTAAGGGGGATAAAAAATTCTTCACTTATCGGCTTGAAATTTAACACAATACACAACACTTTCGAATGAGACTAAATAAACACATAATTCAGCATATGTCAAATTTAATTCCCTAAGTGTGTATAATATTCATTACTTATTGAATCATTATAATTTTTTGCACATATTTCACTAAAAAAAAAGTACTGATCCTAAAGGATATTTTACTACATGGCCGCGAGCGAAGCAGGCGAGCAAAAGCTAGTAATATATATATTTGTCATCGTAATACTATAAATATTATATATTCCTTTGAAATGTAAGCGATCAACTACGATATTTATACAACGACTGATACGGAATGTACATAAAATAACTTTTGAAGTGGGTGCAATAGCGACGTGGGAATCCATATCAAATCCGAATATACCTAAAACAGGTGAAATACTTAAGCTCTTATCTAAAACACACCATTGTGTCTCATGTAGCCCACCAAGTGATATAAACAGTTACTGTTAGGATTTATTTCGTTTTCTGAAATATCTACATTTTTGGGAAGAATTTGTGTGGATGGATACATTCAAAATGGTACTTTTTATATTGCTGTAGTTACAGAGAGAATTAACGAGTCAACGTTACAAAAATGTTACAAAAAGTATTACATATTTCTTAAAAAATATACGAAATTACAATTGTGATACGGAATTTAATAAACAATTACATCAACACTGAGAATATACATTGTAATATTTTTGTTAATCATTGGCCTTTTCTTGATATCTAATCATTCTCTATATTCATTCTTGGTTTCTTGATCTTCTATAGCAAATTTAATGCTCTGGTTAGACTTACTCAGAACTAAGTCCAAACATAAATAATAAATTTAGTTACTTACACGATTTCCAGTAATTTCTTTATTTGTGGCGAGAGCGGATCCCTGTCAGAGAACAGCTCCGGAGTGTTGGATCTAATCGTGAAGAATAGTTCCGCAGCAATTTTAGCTTTATCTATGTCGTAGTAACAGCTATGCAGAAAGCGTAACAATAGTTTATTACCTGAAACGTAACATTAATTTTACAGTATAAAATAACAATACACTAATAAATGTATATTCTACTAACTTATTTACTATATACAATAATTCTGTCAATAAAATACAAACCGGACAAAAGTTCAAAAATCTGCAGCTTATCGCTTTAACAAAGTAATATTAAGATTGAATGTAATTCACAAACAATGGCTCAAATCAAGCAACCAAAAAAATACCCTCAGATTTATATTTCGTTTTATTACTAAAATATACATATATATAGCTCAACATTATAACGTAGATGATTTTTTAGAATAGTAATTACTAATATAGAAGGTACAATAAATTTAATTTTTATATTTAAATCACAGCTACGCTTTTACGTAAGAAACTAAACCAAAAATGTTACAAAACACCAAATAAAAAACATTAATCTTATGTAATTAAATCGAATTAATTAAGTTAAATATATCAATGTTCTACGGCCATTGATTTGAACGTATTTGTTTACTTAATAATGTTGTATAAAAAAATTAACCATCTAATGTTCCAGAAACCTTTATTAAAAAACACATTTTAGCAATAACTATGTACAGTGCTCGGCATTTTATGTACCACATCGGGGAGAAGAGTAAGTCGTAGTCTCGGTCGTATAGTGTGATTACTAGAATAGACAAAGACAATGTTATACGACACCAAACTTAGTCGGCTGTCTTAGTCTTCTGCCCGAAATACCAGATCACAAGTCGGGTACCGTTGTATATTAAATACACTATTGGGGTCCCTATTCGGGTAAAAACCTTCAAGAGAACCCCAAACGTCTCAATTTGGCTTCCTATTCAACTCTAGTCTGCGATAATCTTTTATTCTTCCATCATGGCTTAACCGTGACTGTATCCGTGTGATCTACTCCAGTGTATAACGGTCTTCCTACACTTGTCGTCGGTATTAAGATTCACGTATTCTGATCAACTCGACTTACAACGTACAACGCAAAACGTACAGCATTTATTACTTTGGTCTATTTCTTCATTGTGTTTTGCTGTATTCTATTTTTCAGTTTGTTTTCTGGTGAGCTCATTATTTCATGTGGAATAAAATGTCCACGTTTGGTACCCATACGTGAGATGCGGTAAGAGATGTGAATTATTGCATGTCTCACATAACCTCTTAGTAGGCCCAAAACTTTTCCACGTGGTTACAATTATTCTCCAATTTAGCTATATATAAACTTTTTAGGCCCTGAATGTTATACGCGATGGAGATAATAGGTTTAGAATATATAGTAAAATTGCTATGCTCAAAGTTAATTTACCTTAGCTCTGCAGTGTTTAGAGTACGAATATATACGTAGTGATTGCTAAATTTTACGCCATAAAACAACAGTAATTGTGCTCTATGATGCAAATATTGCGCGGAGTCTTACTAGCAGTCGGAACGTTTCAGCTATTAATGCTGTAGGTCCTTTAATATGCCTGAGGTACACCTTTCACTGTAAATGATTGCACATGCTTATGAGCTCGTGTCTATAAAAATTAAAATAATTTGGTGCTTATCGTTACGTTAAGAACATGATAACATTATATGGATTTTATTCTGAATAAATGCTTATTATTTTAAATGGCCTTTCACATTTGTTTTTAATATTCACAAGAACAAAGAAAGAAATTGTATGATTTCATGGAACTACGATAAAAGCGAAACTATTTTTCGTATTTTTATGGGCTTTACAAAAATATGTTAATATTATTTCCATTTTATTGTTGGGTGATCTCGTAATCTTTTAACTCATTTAAATTGAGAGAAATTTTATTTAATGCTATATTTTAATAAATATAACAAAATTATTTATGGTGCATCGAGATAATAGGTGAAAATAGTTTAAAAAAAAAGTATTTACTTCCCAATTAAATAAAAAATTTTGTCTTAATTTATCGACTAATATGGTGGTAAGTAAAATCACATAAAACTGTATTCGTGTTCGTTGACCGAATTTTATCTGATGTTGGGTAATCTATCTAATTGTCAGAAGGTAATTAGATATATCTTTTGGTATATAATCAACAATTTATAGCGGAATAAGCCACAGTAAACAGCCATGGGAACACAGTCATTAACACCCATGAGCCCATAGCGTTGTTGTGATTACGATATCCGTACTTTATGTCAATTGTTCGTCGCGTTACTGTAAGCAGTTTATCTTTCTGTGAGTTTAACAATGTTTCTTTTTGTTTTTAACATGAAAACTGTACTTCTATTATACTAAATATATTATAAGTAAGCGTTTACTATGACAAACTAGTTCGCTGTACTCTTATGTTGCTTGTAAATAACATTAAAAAAATTAAATATTAGAAGTAGGTATCTAAACTTAGAATGTTTAAATATCAAATGTACATTATTTTTTATCAGCAAATTCAGAATGTACCGAGTACACTATGGTTGAATGTAAATGAATTCGTGTTTTTGTTCTGTAATCTGCAATCTTGTATTAAGTTACGTTCACAATTTATTGGTAAATCTGGTATATAATTCCTTATTAAAAAAAAACTATAGGTATGCATCATAAAATGGATCTTGTTTTGAATAAATTATATAAAGTTATTAAATCAAGACGATAAAACCAATAATACCTTTGTGGCGTTCGGCCTTTTTTATGTACTCTCTGGTCGAACGCGCATTGACACAAAAAAATGAATATCATTATTTTAAAAATAAGACAAGACGTCTCACATATAACACAGGACGACTGAATAATAACGACGAAACCCTCGAGGCTACCAAATCGCCAAACATTTATTTCTTTTGATTAAGTCAGTGATCTTAACGTACAGAGGGACTCGCTAAAACAATGTTCACGACTTACGAACTGTATTAACTCTGCCTCTTTGTATTGTTAATTTCTTTTCGTTATATAACACAGGACGACCGAATAATAACGACGAAACCCTCGAGGCTACCAAATCGCCAAAGAAAACATTACATTTACATTTAAACCTTATTCCATTTAAGCCTTTAAAAGACATTTGTGAACATTAAAACACTACTGCCTCGAAACTAGAAAACTTGATCTGGTGTATGTTCCTTTTTTACCTATTTTTTATTACATTTATACAAGTCATTGTTGACAGTTGACTGTACAGATAGGAGTGTCACTTCCAGATATCAATATCTTTTATGTAATTATCCACCCTATAACAACCTTTTGAAAGTAAAACCTCCTTGACCTTAGATTTAGATTTATTGACGCGCAAATCTTTAATATGTTCATTATACCTAATGATAAAAATAGATCATCCTACAAAATGTAGCTTCCTAAGTTTATGCAGACATACATTAAATTATTTATTAAAGATATGTTGGGAGAGCAAAGTTAAGATAATAGATTCCTGAAGGTTGGCCTTTAGTAATTCACGAGGTCCATGGACTCACTCGACTTCTCTTTATTGCAATATAAATATGGATATATTTAGACTGCTGTTCTAGAAGTGAAGTAAACTAACCTAGCAATGGAAATATATATTAATTGGCGGATCTTACAAACTGCGAATGCAGAAGAGTTTAATCTGTCCGGCCATGTTTTAATATACGGATCCTATTGTAATCTTACACATGTATGTTGTATTGTTTACATTTAGCAGCAAATTATTTAAGGTATTATTTGTACAGTTATGAACCTTAACCATAGACCATTTATATATGCCAAGAACAAACACGGTCCCAATATGACGCCTTGCAGGACTTCAATTCGAATCAACGTTTCTTTCGCCATTGCCCATTTATACTTTCTTTCTGACAATGATTTGTTAAATAGAAGATCAGAAGGTCGAGAGCAGTTCCACAAATACTATAGTGTTTTAGTTTAAATATAAGCGTACTGTGCTCAACGTAACCAAAAGCTTTAAGAAAATCATAGAACACACGCGATTGCATCCTGATTCCAGGCCCTAATATAAGGCTTATTAGCGTTGCACCAGTGTCAATAGTTGCTTTTGATTTCATGAAACCAAATGGTAAACAAATCTAAAATTCCCCGGCAGCATTGAAGTATTCCACTAACTGATTGAGTATATTCGTTTCGAAAATGTTATCTATTGACGGAATTACAGAAATTTCCAAGACTTTTACAATATAATTGAACCACTTTATTTATTTTTTTATTTAACCTAGAAAAAGCTCCTGTTGCTAAGCACTGATTTAATATATTTGCCAGATATAGTAAAACATTGACAACTAGGAAGTGAACTACCATTCCGATTTCGATGTATCTAAAAGAAAATTAATTTATAACAAACTTTAGTTTATGTACATAGTTCGATTGAATTCAACCTTGCGTGCAGTCATAAAACTTTTTTATTGTTTACTAAAATGTAGTTTGCAATAGAACCCTACAATGGGAATTTATTAACATATTTAACACTTAAACAAAATTAAAATGTTAATATAATCGATAATAGTAGTAATTTTTGTCGTGATAATGTCTTATAAATCGATGAAGGCCGGTTGCACGCATGAAATAGTATGACTCATTGTCACGTTTCGCCTGAACCGAGCGTGCAAACGAGAGCTCGGACAAGCGATAGAGAGGTGCGATCCGACCTAAACGTTCGGCTTGTGAAGTATCAATCTCTCTTCCACTCCATCGGTAATTCACTCATAATAATTCAATTCAATTCATAAAAGTATGCAATTTTTCATCAGTGTTTTTTATGAGGTTATCACGTTAAACAAAATTATCGTCCGTAACTTTACCAGACAACCACTTTTTTTTAATTTAATTGTATCATAAATGCATGTGTGTTAATGATTTTTTATAGAGACATAAATTAATTTATTTGATCAGTGAATATAGCAAAAGGACTGGTATAGATATATATTAAGCTTAGCCTACTTCCAAACGATGAACGACGATAACGGTTTACAAATATCTTCTAAGTAATGAAGCGATGGTGACTCAGTTGGTAGTGTGTTCAGATATAGCGTCGAAGTACGTAGGTTCAAATACTAGCCACTGAGTCGGAGCTTTCGGTGAAGGAAAACATCGTGATGAAACCACAGCGTGGTGGTAGGGCTTTTTCTAAGCCCGCCTGGCTAGCTACCACCCTCAAGTTGAAAATCTGTCGTCAATCACATGTTGGTGTGTTCCGGCAGCTAGCACTTGAGAGCCAGTCGTCCTCTAGGTTTAGTGTGACTACCATCTTAGACCACATCATCATTTAACATTAGATGAGATTGTGGTCAAACGCTAACCTATAAAGTATAAAAAAACGTTCACTTACTTATATTTTTAGGTAAATTCTGATGATTCTTCGCCCATTCCTCTAGAGCCTTCACCTGCTTCTGTACATCCTCCGAGCATTCATCCATGCTGCAAATAAAACAATAGTATATGTGGTCAAATAATACTATTTGCCCGTTTAACATTAACGCTTAAATGTATATACGTATTACAACACTTTCTTTTGTTTAATATTTATATATTGTTAATATAAGGTATTCTGTATATTATTTTTGTTTTATAATATGTATGTTACAGTTTACATGTCGTATTTGTTAGTTTTGTTTCACTTGTACACCCTAAATACACGGGGTTCTTCACCCAGAAATATATCCATCCAAAGGTTGCTTGGAAGAGATTACTATTAGCAATAAACCCGCCGTTTGTACTGACCACATAGTTTGGAATGACTTCGGTATATATACCGTAAGTATAGTAAAGATTAAATAAATAATCAGTATGAAATGAAAATAAGAATAATGAATCATATCAACGAAGTTCAGCAAGAAGGATTATATTCATAAAAATAAATTGTAACTTTCTGGCAACTTCATATAATGAACTTCTTATATCGAAATTGGTTATAATATAAAATTGCAAAACAGTTCAACAAGCTTGAACTTGAACAGATTGGTATAAGGGGACAGGCTAATGATATTTTTAAAAGTTATCTAAGTGACCGTACCCAGATCGTCAAAATTGGTAACTATATGAGTAATGAAGAAAGTCTAACATATGGGGTCCCTCAAGGTAGTGTTTTAGGTCCTACTTTATTTTTAATTTATATTAATAATCTTTGTAAGCTCTCGATTAATAACGCAAAAATTATAACTTATGCTGACGACACAGTAATAATTATAAGTGGCGCTAATTGGACTGAAGCTCGTTCCCATGCTGAATTTGCTTTACAGGTAGTAATGAAATGGTTGGCTGAAAATATATTAACATTAAACGTAAACAAAACCAAGTTTATTACATTTGCACCTAGAATTACGTCTCAGCCTATTGGACCATATATTCTGACTGCCCATAAGTGCTCCTCATTACCTAGTTTGTCATGTAACTGTCCCATCATTGAACGTTTACATACCATCAAATATCTTGGTGTTTGGATTGATAGCACTTTGTCATGGGATAAGCATGTAGGAGCACTTATATGTAGGGTTAGGAAACTAATATTTGTTTTTAAGAACTTAAGAGCCTCTGCGGACTACGATATTTTGAAAACGGTATATTATGCCCTTACCCACTCAATTTTAACTTATTGCATAGCGGCTTGGGGTGGAGCAGGGAAGTGCTTATTTCTTCGACTAGAGAGGGCTCAGAGAGCTGTATTAAAAGTCATGGCATACAAATCGGTGCGATTCTCAACTAGTGAATTATATAGTATATGGAATATTCCCACAGTTAGACAATCCTTTCTTCTACATGCTATTCTACGTCAACACTCAGGCCTTAATTTTGATCCAACAACATATAAACATAAACGCAGAATTGACAGAGTATGCGTTGAAGTCTTCTCTACTCTCGCTGTAACTAGAAAACAATTTTATTTTCTGAGTCCAGTTCTGTACAATAGGCTTAACAAACAACTTAATATTTTCCCCCTCACTTACAGAGAATGTAAAAAGCGGGTAAGAAATTGGCTCCTTAAACTAAACTATGAGGAAACTGAAAAAGTTGTCAAAACCTAGAAGATATTTCATCTGGATGGTATTCACTGACTTTCATCGTGTCTAATAAATATTTTCCCTCTATTGTCCTGTCAAAATTGAATATTAAAAACAAACAGCACACACACGAGCACACTCACATTCACGCACACACAACACACCTAACACTACTAACATTTAACCCTTTCCTCACTTCACACAAATTTTCAAAAATATTTACTTTTTTATTTATCTTTATTATTATTTTTTGAGGAACGCAATTGTTGCTCTGGAGGTGGGCGCTATTGGCTGCGACACAGTTTCACTAATGCAGCTGATAACGGTCATTTTTAAAATTGTATAAGTTGTTTTTCTGATTCCAATAAAAATTTCAAATTTCAATTTCAAAGCCTTGACGTGAGGGTTTATATTAGACTAGTGAATATTGGTTGAATCGATTTCTCTAAAGTGTAAATTATGATCTTAATTTAATCCATTCAAAAGGTAATTTTGTTTTGTAATTGAATTTAATGTTCATATATTCAGAATCTTAAATCTCCTAAACTTCTTCACGGATTGCTCTGAAATGTTGACACATCTGTTACGCCATCGCAACACATCATAATTGATGACCAAGTGTGGAGTCCCAAGGTGCGGCAGGTGCACGAGGTATCGAGTCAGCAATTTCAGTGGAAACGTTCGGCACTCCGATTCCTCTGTTCCCACATTGTTGTAGTATAAAAAATTAGACCCGATGGTATTTTGTCAGTGTTAACCTAGCATCGGTAGCATTCACATATTATTAGTTTAGGACTATTTTGTAAGTAAAAATAAATTAAGGTTAAAGTCATTTGTTTTTTTTTTATCCTCCGGCTTTGACCTTTGTAAGTCAATGTTACATTTCGAATACACACGTTTTGTATACTTTATTATAATTGTATTTATAGGAAACCAGAGTGAGCCACAGAAATATGGTGTCATTTCAAAGTAAAAAAATAACGTTAGTAAGTATTTGTAATGAACTTCATTATACCTTTAAACGATATAACACTAACAATTCAGAAGTGACATTCATTTACATTTAAATTAATAATCGTTTTATCGCAATAAAACTCTCACAGCTAAATTGTGTAACAATGTGTGTGACTATAATTGGAATGGGAATATTGTTTTGTAGAACGTGGGTACACTTTTAAGAATTTAAAATTATCTCAAAATTCTAAGGTCTTACACGCAGAATGATTGAACAACTGAGATTTTATTTTATTAATGTGCCATAACGATTTTCGATTATGTAGCGAAAATTTTTATACTATAACCGTAACTGTTAAAATGCTTAACTACAAGTACACTGATATTACCTAACGGAATTATTTTATTTCACTAATGGTCGAGCCTTTATTGCGTGTTCAGGAGGACACAAAGCAGAGTGTAGAAAATGGACGACGCAAGGAGCTAGACGAGACGAGACTAGAGTTGAAGGAAAAGCGTAAGGAACTTCATTCTTGACGGCGTGTTGGTGCTGTTTATTAAAATAGCAATGTTGCTATGTATGATTTATTTTATAAAAGCTTTTGAGAGAAAAATAATAAATTCAAAGTATTAAAAAACAAGTATGGCCTTTGTAATAACATGACGATGGTCTGTTATGACATAAATAATATATAACATAAATTTTATTCAATCGGTAAAATTACACGGAAAATTGCAGTATAATTTACTTTTTTAGTATTGAAAATACTTAATTTGCACTTTAAATAAAGAAACAAGTCAGGAGATCAACAATAATTCACAATTTTGATTACGAAAACTCCAAAGCAGTGACAGTTTAGTATTTACTAATTTACAAGCTTTTGCTCGCATAAATGTGGATTTTATCTATCTAGGGAACAGGCTCCTAGTTTATTTCTGGATTAAAGATATCCTATGTCTTTTTTAGTACACCTGATAATATGTATGCAAAATTCCATATATTTCAAGTAGTTAAGGCGTAAAAGCAAACAAAAAAACATACAAACTCACATTCGTATTTATAAAATTAGTAAGGATGAATCCGTAGATTCAGTAAATAGTTTTTTGATCATAAATACGTATAATTACAGACAGACAAATGCGTCTTTTCAACATGTAAAAATACGAATAAGAGAATAGACATCATTTTTCTATATATATATATATATATATATATATATATATATATATATATATATATATATATATATATATAGAAGTTTACTAATATATATAAAATAAATTGAAGGACATAGTAGCTATATAAACATTTGCAATAGGTTTTTGTAGGTCTTTAATTACCTCATAAAATCCGAGTCCGGATTTTTTACTCATAATAAAACCTTTGTAATTAAAACCAATTAAGTTACTATCTTGCATGACTTGATGAAAATCACAATATACCACTTAGCTGACGTAAATGACGAGTTACAATGCTGTTTACCTTTAATATCGTACAATTTGTAAACGTATTAACAAGATTCTTAGACTCGATCCAACACAATTGATAATTTCCTGTTCAGAATAGCATATTATCGAATAAAATAGCTTCCCACACAATTTTGAACCAGTCCTCAAGCATTCTAGCTTCTTTTAGTAAGATAGGCGTTAACTTATAAGATCGTGTATTCGAAGATGTAAATACAAAAAAATAGTTGCTCGCCTCGACTTCGCACGGATGCATTAACGAAGTAAATGAAACCAAAGATTTCGCGGAAGCGATAGCTTAAATATTTCATAGCATGTTCGGACACCGCGTCGATCTACGTAGGTTCGAATCCTTGCAAATAAATTCGAGCATTCCATGAACGAAAACATTGTGATGAGACGAGAGCAGGGTTTTTTCTAAGTCAGCCGCCCGCTAGCTACCACCCTCAGAGCGAAAAATTGTCGCGAAAGCACCTGTTGGTGTGTTCCGGCGGCTGCATTTTACTCGCCCTCTTAGTTTAGCATGTTTACAATGTTAGACCACATCGTCATTTAACAGCAGATGAGATTGTGGTGAAACGCTAAAACCTATAAAATATTATAACCTATCGGCTCAATAGCAGAGCGAGTAGAGATGACGCTTACAAAATTGTTCAATCGACTACTCCGAGTTTCTTAGAAGTATTAAAATCAATGATTTTTTTATAACACGCAAAAGATAATAGTTTTTAGGAAATTGGCAGAAATGGTACTACGATGTTTTAATTTGGAAAGACTTTAATATATTTTAATAACACATTTTCATTCGATTTTACGTTATACGAATATGTCGATCACGTCAAATACGGATTCGATTATTATAAATGCATATATACTTAAGACTAATGTCGAAAGTAATGAAGCACAATGTCCTCTGATTATACGAATCCTTATCTATTCGCTGAACTCTCCACAAATTTCATAGAATTTACTATTCGAGATTACACAACGTGCTTGACAGGGTTTTATCGTATTATCTCTTATTATACTTTGAGCATGGTAATAACACTTCGTAATCTCTAGTCGTAAAGTATAATGTACTTATATACTAGAACAATTCGCAGGCCAACGATAAAAAAAAACCTTTTTAATAATTTTATCTAATTCCGGTATTACTTTGTGTGCTGATTCTGAAAATGATTCATAAAAATTCAAATCACTCGCCAATTACTTACATTTTTGTATAAAAAAATAATATTATTTATAATGTAAAAAAATATTTCTTATTATAGAAGTTTTATTATGAGGTAGGCAATAAAATAAAATGTGATTAAGTTGCTATAGTTTTGATAAATACCACACCTGTTTTTTTTATACTATATTGGTAAGCGTTTGACCACAATCTCATCTAATGTTAAATGATGATGTGGTCTAAGATGGTAAGTCACGCTTAACCTAGAGGGAGAGACTGGCTCTCAAGTGGAGCTGCCGGAACACACCAACAGAGATGCTTAGCGACAGATTTCCAACTTGAGGGTGGTAGCTAGCCAGACGGACTTAGAAAACCCTACCACCATGCTATGGTTTCATCACGATGTTTTCCTTCAGCGAAAGCTCCGACTCAGTTGCTTGTATTCGAACCTACGTCCTTCGACGCTGTGTCCAAACACTCTACCAACGGAGCCATCATCGCTTCAACGCGTGTTTACTTTCTTCCAGTAGTTATTAATCTTAAATTGTATTGTTTAACCTATATGATTTTAATTACGATTCAAAGTATGGCTTAATCGTAGTTGTAAAAATGTTCCTAACATTATGTGTTACATATGTGGTGATATTGTAATAAAAAATATCAAAAACTTGATTCTAGATTGGAAAAAAAATACATTTGTTGGAATCTGGAACACATCAATTTACCATTATAGAACAAAATGTTGATACATCTTACGCAATTTGTCATGTAGAAAAAGGATTTCGTTTACTGTCGTGATATAGTAGTCTAATAAACGAATTTGGCATTGAGAGCAAGAAGAAAGATTGGAGTCATTTTATTGACTCATCAGAAACTAGTTTGAAAGGTGTCCTGTTACATAATGGGAATAATTATGCTTCGTTGCCGGTTATTCATTCATTCGATATGAAAGAAACTTATGAAAATCTTTACATAATTTTACATCAATTTTATTACACATCTCACGATTATGTGGATATTTCAAAGCTGTCTCTTTGCTTCTTGGTCAACAAAAAGGATTTACAAAATTTCCTAGTTGTATACGTCAGTGGGACAGCAAAGCAAGGGATCAACTTTGGTCCAAAAAACAATGACCCGTAAAGAATGCTTCGACACCTGGTGAGAAGAACATATTCTATAAATCTGAAATAGATCTAAAAAAAGATAAAACTTTATAAAAGCTTTGCCTAAGGATGGTGATGGTTTTAAATAATATGTATATAGGTAAAACATTTCTTCATTTATCAGACGCAAAACTGAAAGGGGTTTTTGTTGGGCCTGATATTCATAAAATGTTGTTTGATTCCAGCTTCGAAGCAACGATGAATATATAGGAAATAATTTTATTTAAATGTATATTATGAAAAGAAATCGTGACTAAGTTTTTGGTCAATGTTAAAGTCTCCGACTGAACTTATCGTAGCTAATATAATAAATAAGTGAAGAGCAGGGCGGGACGGTTTCATTAAGATATGAAAGATATAGAGAAAAGATACTGGGGATGGTGTAATATCAGCATGATAGGTGACTACTATTGGTTACTTCACAGAGAACAACAAAAGGTATTATCACATCGGAGAAAAAGCTATACGAGAAACTTTACAGAAAAAAGAACAAGTAATACAAAAATATAACCATCGAAAATATTCAAATTGTAGTACCTAATTTAATATTATTGTAAGTAAAAATTGTAATTTAATAAAAAAAATGATTTATTTATTTATTTTTTTATAGCAGGCAATCCAACAGACGGGTTACCTGATGATAAGTAATCACCGCCGCCCATGGACACCTGAGATACGAGGGGCATCAGAGATGCATTGCCGGCTTAAATTTTTGTATGAAATTCTCTATTTTAAAACAAACAAAATATTAAATATTACCAGAGATCTGAGTGACAAAAAAAATTGGGTATCAAATTTGGTTTCAGCACCGAAAACCGAGTAAGATTAAGATGAATTGATGTAAAAAGTTTTCACCAAAAAAATGTTTGTTGGCCTGTGATGAGATAATTACTTCATGTCAAAGTCGTAGGCAGAAGACAAACGGGAGGCCAGTTGAATGTAGTGTTAATACATAGAAAAACATGGCTTTTAAATATTGTATAACATATATCACTCATACAATTAAGATGTTAACATCTATCAAGCCGTTTAAGCTACGAAGCATACAAAAGCAGTACATAATTTGAAAAATATTTTACCTCTGCATTACTGCGCAGTCGGGTAATTAAAAGATATTAAAGATATTACAAGTTAACTAATAAATTATAAAAAAATACGCTATGATCTTTGCACTGTGCCTCGTAGTTTTGAATACATAAATAAGTTGGTATATATATAAATAAATAAGTAGGTATAGACAGGATATGGCAATTAACTTAGACGTAACATAGAATATTTAGCTATAGCAACCTTCCAGGAATAAATGTGTATAAAAAAGTACAGGACTGTGAAGAAACTACCTTACAAATTATGTTCAAGTTCTAATAATACCTCGTAAATAACTAAGATACTAAGTTTAAGCTAAAACGAGCAATAAAATATGAATATTATCTTTTGCTTCAGTGCACTTCTAGGAAATATTAAACTTATATTACTTCTTTATTCATTAAAATAATCATTTTGTTTTACGTACGATATTAATAAACTCTATTTATGTATTTATTCACACACAAACCGGGTCTAATTCCCATTTGTAGGGTTTACTTGTTTTCGACCTGACTACATTGTTGACCTGGCAAGGCCTCTACAGTTTCACTGGACTACTAAAGGGAGCGCTTAAGGCACTCACCCGATTTTATATAGGCAACCAGCACAAGGGTGCAAGGCACGCCTCGGCTTGGGCTGTCACCAAATATCCAGAGCCTTTTTTTTTTTTTTTATTAACGTGGGGAGATCCCTTACGGATATCCACTCTCCCGGAGGGGAGAGCGTGGGTTATGTCCGATTCGCACGGACTAAAACCCCACGGTGTATCGGCCGCCGCTTACGATTGGGGCGGCATGGGACCGTACTGTGGCTATCACCATGCCGCCTCAGCGGTCAGCCCGGCGGAATGTAGCCGCCGGGCTCCGTCCTTATAGGGAAGTAGACTGGGTACACAACCAGCTACCTCCCCTCGTCAGCCGGACCTGTGCAATGAGGAGATGGGCCCCCCGCCCCATCCCCTCAGGTTCAGCTACGGAGGTGGCAGGAGGCGGACAAAGCGCCGCCTCCTTCCACCGGCCCTCCTTTGGCGGAGACGGCCGCTGCGAGGGTCTACCTCTCGCGCCCGCTCCGCCGCCTCCTTTTGCGAGATGACCTCCTCGCAAAAGGAGGCCACCGCATTCCACGCCTGTTCACTGCCGAGCATGGCCGCCACCACTGCTCGGCAGCGACAAGTCTCCCGTTCCTCCCACCGCCGCAGCCAGAATGCGGCGCTGTCTCTCCCACGCAGCACACTCAGACAGAGTGTGCTGCTCGGTATCCTCCACAGCGCCGCACTCGTGGCATGCGGCGGTGGGCTCCCTGCGTGCGATCCGGTGCAGGTACCAACCAAAACAGCCATGGCCGGTGAGCACCTGCACCAGACGGAACGTCAGGGAGCCCCAATCTCTGTTTACCCACTCTAGCAGGACCGGGCGGACAGCGTTTACGGTATATGAACCATACCGCGTGTCCGCCAGGTCCTGCCGCCACCTCTCCATTATCACCTCCTTCGCACTCCTTCTCTTGCCTTCCACCTCCCTGGGAGCCAGAGGTTCCCCTATTCGCTTTTTAGCCGCCGTGATCTCATACACGGCGGCCATCACCTCTGCCTCTAGCTCCCAGGGCAGGGAGCCGGCCAGCGCAAAAGCCGCCGCCGAGGCAACGGATGCGGTATCCTCTGATTGCCCTCAGTGCCACAATTCGCTGCGCAGCGCGCAGCGCCCGCACATTATTGGCACCGAGGGCATCGGCCCACACCGGGGCCCCGTAGACGGCCATCGCTCGTACTACTCCTATATAGAGTCGGCGGCACCCAGCACTCGGCCCCCCAATGTTGGGGAGCAACCGGCCGAGCGCCGCCGCCACCCCTGTTATCCGCGGTCCAAGCCCCGCGAGATGGGGCTCGAACCGCCAACGCCCGTCCAGGATGAGGCCCAGATACTTCATCCGGGTCCCCACCCTGATACGAGCGCCTTCCACCACTAAATGGGCCCCTGGAGGTGGCCCCCGCCGAGGCCCGAGTCTAACTAAGCTAAGCTAACTATTATTTCATACATATATCAATTCGTAGAAACATACACGTGTACCAAGCATGTATGTTTCACGAACTTATACATGTATCTTGAATCTGACTAGTAAGTTAATCTAAGCTAGGCTCCTGCTCGAAAAAGGGATTGAAAAAAAAACAAACCCAACCCCTATGTGTACCTACATGTATGCATGTGCACGTGTGTGGGGTGATCGGTGTTGTGTTGTAAAACCTAGTGTTTCAAAATTTGTTCAGTGTCACTGATGTCACACACACCGGAGGATAGGACCTCGGCTTGAGTCCGCTGCCAGAGGGGGTGCTAGGCGAGTGTGCTGGAGCAAAATTTACAGTCAAGCCGTTGTAGGGGTTACTTCATTGTAATAGTAATACTTTTTATCATAGTTTATCTGTAGTAATAACAAAAGATGTACGAAATACATTATTAGTATTTGAACTTGTTCGACCTTCCTTTTGTACTTATGTTATTGAAACATGTATTCGTGTCTATTTAAGTGTATGCACTTAAATCATCTTTTGAAGATGTAAAGGCCGATGATTATGATCTTTCTCATTAATACATAGTAAATATCTTTTTATTGAAAGGACAGATTTAAAGGTAAATGTTATGTCACTTGATCATTTTATTTGTCAAAGTCAACAAACTATAAATATAACATACTTTATTCATCTTTAGACATTACTTTTAAGTATAAACTCATTTGAACTTCTTTTGGATATTTCTGTTCTGATTCTGTTAACTATTATATAGTACTAACTGACAATGTATGCGCGATACTTCTAAATCGGAAGATTCACATTTTACACCGATAAAATATTGAACATTAAAATGTACAATAAAAAAGGTTTTGATATAAATCAAAATAAAACAATAGGAAATATATTAAACACATCTCTACCAATGGAAGTTCAATGTACCTTACACTTTTAAAATATACAAAAGAGATATCAAGTTACAGCTATCATTTTGAAAATTACTAATAAACATTTTGACATAAACCAAAGAAGTTTAAGGAGATATATTTCATAAATAGGAAACATCTCGTATGGAGTTACCGAGCAAATATATACAAAAATATATGATAATCACACTGCTAACACAAACGCTAACAGAATAATAACATATACATCCATATAAATAATATACAAATGAAAATGATAAAATATATCAAATCTTTAATGTTTCATATTCTATAAATACAAGAAATATATGCCATCTACTCGTGAGAGTGGTGACGTTTTTAATTATAATTTAAAGCCTGTCATTTGTGTGAAACTTCAATATTCAAAATCTAGGGTAAACGTAAAACTCGTCGACAGTTGTAGACAGTAGAAAAAGTCAAACAACCAATCTGACATTTTAAAATTTTACATCTACGGACAAAGCAGAGATATATGTAAACGTGAGTTTTGGATCATCCCACGTTATAGAATTGTTTATTTCGTCTATTTATAGATGTAACAGCCAGTCACGCAGACGATGACTGAAATATGTGTGTACCTATACTATCTACGTAGTTTCCTTTTTTAGTGGCGTATTCATATTGAGTGGAATGTGCGGTAAGGGTTCATATACCGGCAGATAGTTCACAATGTAACAAAATCAATTATAAATTTTGTTAGATTCAAGCGCTTTGCGTTTGAAACTGAACTTTCAATCTAACCGCAGACGATTAGATCAAGCAAATGGATATAATTTGAAAGCGAAAAAGATTTTATTATGAAAAATTTTTTACACTTCTCTCATAATGCTTCACATGTATAAGGTTTTTCTAATTGTTAATAATAATAACGCACTAATGACTTAGTACAGTGTGTGTGTGTCTGTGTTTGTGGCCGTAGTTTTGAATCCTGCATTAAGACAGAGCTTTTAGTGAAGTAAAAATATCACAATGGAACTACAGCTAATGGTAGAACTTTTTTATGGTCACTCACCACGCACCTATAGGTGTATAGATGGCGGCATTTAAGAGCCAGTATCCCTCTAGGTTTGACGTTCAGCCATATCTTCATTTAATGTTAAGTGAGATTGTGGTAAATAAGTAAAAACCTGCAGTTTTAACTTGCAATTTTCTTCTGTCTATATGTTTATACCAGCCGGTGTTTGACAATAATCTCACTTGACGATTAGTCTGTCTGTACATGTGATGATGTAGACGAAAATGACATTGTTAACCTAGATAGAAGACCAGTTTCTAAGTGCATCTGGCGGAATATGCCGTTATACACTTAGTGACTTGGCGACAGATTTACAACATTTCAATGATAACAAGTATACGCTTGAAATGTTTTATTACCATGGTATCTACATTTTTTATTCACTGAAAGCCTAAGATATAGGGTTCTAAGCCAGGTGATACGACGCAGAGACTTACAATTAAACCGTCATTGTTTCATGATACATACAACATTTAAATTGTAGGTCATTCAATCTCTGTACTTTTTCAAAAACCAAACATCAAATAATAGTTAATCAAATATAATGACAGATTATTCAACATCAAGAACAACTGAAAAAGGAATTAATTACTTACATATAAATCGAGTAAAACCAGTACCGGAAGCTAATAATATAAAATACAATTGTAATATCACCGATGTTATAGTAGTAAAGATATTGAATCTAATTGAGCTCGAGTTAACTCTCAAACAGTTCTCTCACATTTGACCTTATCTTACTCACTGTTCACCTATTACCCTTGTTTCCTGACCTCCAACGTTGTGTTTACACTATGAACTGTCTTCATTGCAATATAGAGACATGAATAAATTTCCTTTTAACAGTAATATCGTATGAAAACTGTTTGTTATAAGTAACTAAAAGTAAAGGAACGAATGTTTTGTTCTAAGTAATATTTAAATATAGAACGATGTTGAACGGATATTTTTTAAATAATTAAACAATAACAAACCGGACTTTAGGACTTTTTATGCAAGAATATCAAATAGTTTTAGCTTGATATTTTAGCAATTATAATTTTCCGGTTATTCAAGGTCGCTGTCAAACAAAATTAATTTCATTATTACTAATGAGAATTTAAAAAACTTTGTTTCAATATTGAAGATATTAAAGTAAACTAGTTTTAAAAAAACCTACAATTTATTATTTTATTAACAGAAATGTCAAATTTATATAAAGATTTACCTCACAAAGTACAACTCTTTATCCTTGATATTCGAAAAGCCTTGGTATCTATAACAATCTAAATCACAGATGTATTAAACACGAAGTTTTGATAAACACGTCTTTCACATATCACGGTTCGCACTAAACTGATATTATAGCTCGAGACTGAGTCTGCTATAACAAGTTGTGGCCTTCATAAATAACAGTACGTATACATAAATATATATAATCTACAGGATATGTACTATATATATAAGACGGCAGTATGTTTGTGGGTTTGTGTGAATTTCGTTATTTGATTTTATTGCCAAATTGAATATAGATGAACAGAAACGTGTTACATTGTGTAACGAAAAATTTGATTAATAATTTTATATCTGTATACTAATAATTAATATAGAGACCTCGTAAGAAAAATATGTTAAAAATCCTCCGAGCTTCTGGGATTTATGATCGATTCGCTAAAATTGCGAGATTTGGATTTTTTTAACTTGTATATCGATGTTAAGAGATTTTATAAAAATATTTATAATTGGTACTTTATCAAATTCTATGGCGTTGAAGTAATGTATACTATACTAATGATAGTAGCGTAATGTATATGCTATACTAATGTAATACATCGAGTAATGAACGTTAAAGAAGCGACTTAATGTTACGAGGGTGTAGAGAAAAGAATTCATTTTGATATGTACTTCAAAAAGATTGCGATATATTTAATTATTACTGTGGTTTATATAAATGTGGTTATAAAATACAGATTTTATATCTGCAAATAAAGTAAAAAAAAAAAAAACATTTTTTTACACTGATGTGTTATGTACCGGTAAATGTGTAGTATGGAGTGTAAACCTATATAAAATCGGGCGAGTGCCTTAAGCGCTTTCCTTAGTACCCCGGTTAAACTGCAAGAGGCCTTGTCAGGTCAACAGTGTAGTCAGTTCGAAAAAAATGGAGTGTAAATTGTATATCTCATAGTTAAAACTGAATATTGCATTTTTTGTGTAGTAAGCACTAAATTTAGCATAATTTCATAGTAAATTTTATGATTACGATGAAGTGTAAAGGTAAACAGATACAGTTCCGTATAAGAGAAGTATAAACTAAGATGGCATCACTATCGCGTAAGTAGCAATTTTGAAAGGAGTGCCTATAACTATTAGATGAGCACAGAATTAAAAGTAGAAAGGTATTTATTTATTTATTTTTGGGAAAACTTTAAAAAAAATAATAACTAAATCAGAATTATTGAAATAAATATCTGCACATACTTTTATCTAAGAGAAGATAAAGTAATGTAACATAAATCTACATTATTGCCTAGAGAACGGAACCAGTTCACGTACTTGAATCAAGGATGCATTGTCTATATACAATCCTTACTTACTTATTAGAAAGCGGAAGCGAAGCGATGATGTCTCATTTGGTAGTGTGTTCGGGCACAGCGTCGAGTCGAAGGACCTAGGTTCGAATCCTAGCAACGGAGTCGGAGCTTTCGGTGAAGGAAAACATTGTGATGAAATCATAGTATGGCGATAGGGCTTTTTCTAAGGCCGCGTGGCTAGCTACCACATTCAAGTTGAAAATCTGTCGCCAAGCACCTGTTGGTGCGTTCTGGCAGCTGCACTTGAGAGCCAGTCTCCCTCTAGGTTTAGCGTAACTACCATCTTAGACCACACCATCATTTAAAACATCAGATGAGATTGTGGTCAAACGCTAACCTATAAAGTATTTAAAAAAAAATACTGTGTCGAGTAGGGACACGGAAAAAAGGCCGCTATCAGATATTCACTTATCACACGTCACATTGCATTGTTATTATGATAGATACGTATTCTATTATTGAACTAGATAACCATTAAAACATTATGACTTAGAAAAATTGTTTTTTTTTTTTTTAATATAACTTCAGTTTTGGTAATAAATACTTCCTAGTCTATACTTTTTCTATTTTACCGACATTGATTGAAAAGTATTATAATAATAACAACAACAACCCTGTTGCTGAAATATTGTCTTACAGTTTTCATTATGCAGACTATTATTTTGATTTTAAATAATTGTTAATATATGAGTATAAGCTAAAAGGTAAATTTATATATTGAAACGTTTGTATGAAGTTCCCTATTTAAAACTTAAGGTTTACATTATCTTTGAGTAGTGTAAAATTCCATTTAGATAGTTGAAATAAAATGTCGATTTTGCACGCTTTCACACTTATTTAAATTTCATAAATGTTGAAGAAAAGTATCGATTGTAAGGCGTCGCTCGACAACAACCATAGATTTATCGATAACTTAAGATATCGAAAGTTTTTTCTTTCGATACCAAACAATGTGTAACATAACGTTTATTCAATAAAAGTATTATGAAAGCATTAGGACGAAACATTTCTAGTGATACTACTCATGAGTCATGACTAAAGGATCGATACTTATTGCTTGTTCCTGGCCATGAGAGCATAACTTGACCGATGTTGCGATAACAAATTCCTGATGGCACTAACATTGGTACGTTTCAGTGGGCATAGTAATGGCCGCCGTGTTTTCTTCGCACCTGCTACGTTCATAACACGTACATAGTATAGGCCGGTGCAGTGAGCCGCGATTTCAAACTATCAAAAAATAATGTTTTTTGCAACCATTTAGATGTAGAATACCATAAAAAACCTATTATGAATAGCTATTATATGTATTTTCCTATTACAAAAATAGATTATATGTATCGACAAACAACATTTTTAACAATTTGGTGTTCTTAACCAAAAACCGTAGTTTTATTGAAAATTTAGAAGGCTTCAAAATAGTAACATAAATAAAATACATAAGTATATACTACAAAAAAGAAAATTTTGCCGTTAACGACCTAAATGAAGCTACATCGTTCAAATATTATTATTTTATAAAAACAGACACATGTGGTTACCCTATCATATTATTATAAGATTAAATATTAACAGGTACTTCAAAACAAATAAGTATGCACACTTTAATACTAATTATAATAACACTTGCATATATCTACTGTATTTTTCTACGTACCGTATTTTTAGGATGGTATTTGAATTTAGTATATTCATAAAACAATAAATTAACCAATGTGACCAGCAGCCAATGTTGCCAGCGATTGAACAATCTTTCCACCAGAGTCAACTTCTAAAACCACCAGAAAATCAATAACGAATAACGGCGCCAGTCTCATAACTAAAAATGACAATTGACAATTATTGGTATTTTTGCTTATCACGCTAAATGCGAAATGCCAAATTTATTTTGGGCGTAATAAATATTGCTATAACGACCTAAAAATCGTGAATTTAATTTTATAGGATGACACTAAATAGTAAATGGCGAGATAAGTAAATCAAAAACTAACTATTGGTGATATGACACACAACACAGAATTATTCAATAAACAAAATTGAACAATCAGTGTAAACTATACTAGACTGATTACACATCACAGAATTAATAAAACTTAGATAAACTCCTGAGTTTTATGTCTAAGATGAATCTTTAAATATATCACGATCGTCCGATAGTAGTAGCCGTCATGGTAGTTGATAAAGATTTTCGACACATATAGCACCCAGCAATTTTACTAACGTTACTTGATCTATCTAAGTGGTAATATTTGTATACTTCAAAATTTTTAAAACTTCAATGGTTAATCAAATCAAATTGGAACATCCATCGAGATGGTGCAATCAAACTATATAGGCACATACAAAAGAAATATTATTTATTGTTGAAACAAATAAATTTTTTATTTATATTTACTGAATCTACTATTTTATTAATACACTGAATTCAATATTTATACTGTTTACATAAAGTCTTTAAAGATATTATACACTATAATTTCAGAAGAAAATCCAACAGAACATTCTGCTAAATATTGTACCGTACTGAATAAATTCGATATATCGTATTTTCGCTTCACAAAATATAATGACAAATCAATGTTATTAACTAAAATCGCATTTTGAAAAAATGTCGGAACGTACTGAATAATTCTATTTATGGTATGTTGCAGCTCGACCAAATATAATTCCTGTAACTAAAATCGTATTTCACAGTAAACGCTTAAATTCCAGAATTTTGTTATAAAAACAATTTTAACCAATGAAATACTTTCGATGTAGTTCGTTTTCGTTTGGGAATTTGACAAATATCATTATTTTCAACCAATCACAGCACCTTATTTATTTCCGATTACTAATCAGTGAAAATATTATTTCCTTTACACATATAGAGGTGTCATCCAGGGAGAAACCAAGTTAATTAATTTCATCTACTGTTTTGTAGTTTAGTTGTACTTTTGTCGTATAGATGACAATTACTTGACGTATTTATTATTAATAAATACATATTTTTAGCATTTTGATTTAATACGTTATAATTATAGCAGATTTTACGTCCATATAATTATAACGAATAAAAAATGGATGTCATAATAATTGCTAATTAATATATTAACCACCACTACTCATACCCACTAAACTTTCCACTAAACAATTTTTCGATTACTACAATAAAAAATAATGAGTCTACTTGTAAATATAAAATATTGTCTACAATTTATAAATATTATAAAACAAATTCGATTTTCGCGTCTGTCAGTGTATTTTAATGAAGTCATAAGAAGGAGTTCTCGGTCACTTACATTGGTAACGCTGGCCAACCTTATGAAATGAATCAAACTAATTGACTACAAAATTGTACATCGTCGAAATACTGAAAGAAAAGGCGCGGATAGTACATGTCTAACTCCATATTTTAATGAAGTCATAAGAAGGAGTTCTCGGTCACTTACATTGGTAACGCTGGCCAACCTTATGAAATGAATCAGACTAATTGACTACAAAATTGTACATCGTCGAAATACTGAAAGAAAAGGTGCGGATAGTATATGTCTAACGCCAATACTCATTTTGATCTTTTAAGTTTTATTAAAAATAATTCGTTATTTGCAACGCTGTTTCAAAGAGCATAGTTATTCAATTCAATATTTAACTTACGTTGAGCATTTGTAGAACAAAATTGTTCTTTACATCATATCATTTTAATGAATGTCTCAGGAAATATCACATTTTATTATTACAGGCTACCAAAAAAAATGTCTAACCAAAAACCAAATAAAGATTCTTACATAGTATCTGTTATGACTGATGAGCTGTTCATATCAAATAGACAATAAATTAATCTAAATCGTTTGAATACCTGTTTCGCCTTATTAGTATACTAGTACATTGCACCCAGGTGTAGCCGCGTGGTTCTCTAGTTACTTTTCTACATAGTGTACACATAATATAGGCCATAACACATTATAAAAGCTCGCTTCTCAAAATCAAAAGTTGACTTCCTATGCATACTTAAATAAAGAACAAATAAAGCTTTGTTTTGTTTAAATTAGAATAATAATTCCTTATTTGAGTAAAATTACCTTTTTTAACTTTAGCTTCGCATTTTAGTTACTCATATTAGAAGTTACAAACAATAAGAAACAATAAATGTAAAAAAAAATATAAACAACGTTTAAGAATATAAAACCATAAAAGTAATATCTCATCACTGTGTCCTTGTATTCATGTACATCTTGGTAGAATAGTTTTAATTCCTTATCTGAAAAAGCAACCATATTATCCTTTTATTTGTCAAAGTGAACATATAGTGTATGTAATTTTAAGGACAGCAGAACAGCTTAAAGCTTGTAAAGCTTTATAATTCGCAGCTAAGTGTGCAGCCTACAAAGTGAAAGTAAATATTCTTAATGTGTAGTAGAGATATATGGAAA
This sequence comes from Antheraea assamensis, assembly GCA_035772565.1. NCBI lineage: Eukaryota > Metazoa > Arthropoda > Insecta > Lepidoptera > Saturniidae > Antheraea > Antheraea assamensis. The sequence continues at coordinate 1,366,203 of JAQQSE010000014.1, forward strand.
CGAATAAGTTGTTTAGTGATGACCTTTACACTAATTGATATTGAATTCTATTACACTATTGTAAAAAAACCACCCGTCATTAAAAGCAATAATTTCACACAAAAGGATGAGTTTAAACCATCAGTTTTAGTAGAAAATCTACGAAGTTGGCAACAGCGGCAATAAATCTATACAAACTATATGGTATATTGATGAGAATGACAGTCGATTAAAGTGGCCATATGTAAAAATAACGTTTACTAAATATGTATTTGAAAATAACTTCAAAAACATATTTTGTTCTGTTTAAACCTCAATTGTTAATGCTTTATTACGAATAATTAATTACGAGCAGAGTAGGAATGAAAGACGATTTTTATACTAACAATTTTTAAACGCTACTTTATTTTTTATTGAAATCCTGCTTCACAAAAATTACAAGGTTTGTTTACCTACATATATTTCTTTAAAGTGCATCTAAAGTTGTTTTCAAATGAACGCTTTCAAGTTGTTTATTTATATATAAAAAAGATTTTTTTAAACTAAATGTTTATTTTTGTGAGTGACCACACTGACTGCTACAAGTTTGCGCATGCGCCGAATGGCGAATCAGTGACTATTTCTTTGAGTTAGATATTTTATAAATAGGAAATTTTATCGTTAGTCATTTATATGTTAATGTAAACGTGTAAATAAATCAATAATATATATTAGATATTTTACTTTGTTGTATCCGTGTGTTGCAATTTTACAAGTGAAAAGTGTAACATAGGTGGCCATTACAAATCTAAACTTTTTATCAGGACAAATGTCCATTTGATGTTTCGGCGACGTTGTGACTAATCTCCTGGAAATCTTTCTAAAACTCGTGTTTAGTGCTTATACACACAGACACACATGTTAGGATTCTTCGAGTGATGTGAATATAATTTTTAGAATCTTATAAATTGTTTTAGAACTAATCGTGCCGACCAAAAATTATTTGAGGTTCATTTCTTACAAGCAACTGTCAATTGTTACTTTTTTCCAATACGTCTATAATCTGAGTTGATAAATCTAATTTTATTAACACTATTGCATGTAGTAATTAACGGATTGATACTTTTTGTACGGATGTTCTTATTAACGTAACCAAAGGTTGAACACCCACATCGCTTGTTGTCACTCTTGAATGAACATAACATCGCCTGGGCGACCTCTATTCATTTTCGCTCCAATTTCCACTTTAATCCCTTACAGAAATCTTCAGAAGTCGATCAGAACTCATCAACGTGTCTTTTAAATCAAAAATTAGTCAAGTGTCGTCGAAACATTGATTGATATAAAACTAGTTTCAAATTGTGTATTGCAGTGTAACAAAATGATTTTAAGATAAATTTAATAATAGTGCAGTGTTTACAGTATTAATAGGAAATTGTTAAAAAAAAATAGCAATAAAATAAAGTGATCTTAGATTGTGGTATGGAGATGTGTCGATGGTTTCGCGTGTGTAGATTGTGGTGACATGGGCTGCATCGTTGTGGCCCTAACAGACGCTGGGCTCAGGGAGTGAACGTGAGTGCGGGGCTTGGCACCTGCACTGTACACCTAGTATTATGAATAAACGAGAGAGTAACAAGGACAAAGAACGTCAGAGTGAGGACAAAAGAACATCTACGTAAGGATATTTTTATATCTCATATATGTTATCTGTGTAGTGAATAGGGTTATTTCAGGTCAATCATTGGCTGTCATGTTTCTGTACTTGTGATACATATATGTGTTATAATAGTATATCACAGCTTACAATAGGGGCTCATCTAAAATGTTCCACTTGTCTTAACCACTGAACTGTCCAAAAGCATAAAGGTTTAAGTTGCATACAAACTAAAGTAAACCTCATGAGGCACAAGCCAACAGACTGTTGGCAGTGTAAACTTCAAAAATACCTGATTTATTACAAAAACTTTGAAAAATTAAAATAACTAATCATATATTATAAAATTATAATTATTATATAAAATGTAATTTTTTCTTTAGTAGGAACTTTTTTTTACTAAGCCATGAAACTTACAATGCATAATGCTGTGGAAAAAAAAGTTAAAACATAATCTGCCCTTTTGAGATCTGAGTCTTAAAAAATCAACCAAGGGGCCAAACAGTAGTGTACATCAGGTCTGAATACTTGTTATTTGCATTAGAGTATATTGATATAAATATAATGAAATAAAGACTACAGTTTTCCATCAACACATGTTTTTATTGTTTTAGTTTTTTAGGTAATGATGATTTATCACCTGTTTACACTTTTCCATTTGGTATGATAAACTAAGTGGACTGATCAGTTTAGGTCAATGACCTGGTCTATTTTTAGTGGTCGGATAATTTGAATCTTATGTAAAAATGCAACAAAATAATAAACATTATTGAAGTATAATTGGTTGATTTTGTTGGAAAAATAAAAATGTCAAGTTAATTACCAAAAATTAATAATTTCATCTGTTACAACTTACTGTGTAATGTACTTTGAAAGCAGATATATAATTTATAGGTTATTATAATTTTTCCTTTTTGTTGCTTTTCATATTCTCATCAGATATTTTTATTTACTTGCACATACCGAATTGAAACTAAATAGATTAGAAACTTTTCTATGTGTAAATTCTTATGTAATTTGAATACATTTACAAGTAAGGAAATATGTAAGAAAATCTTGATAGATGAGTAAACATAATTAATTATACATATATCCTTCTTTTTCATATTTAGAAAAAAAAATAGAGATAAATTTGTTTTTGTGGAACCCATTTTGTGATTCATGAAGTTGAATATGAATAATGATTTTATTTCTACTTTTTCCATATATGACTACACATAGCCAGTTATTGTATATAACTAGCAAAGACCCAAGACTTTGTCTGAATATGTACCTTTAAAAAGAAATATATCTGTGTAGAATCCTGATTTATTCTTTCTCAAATAAAAAGCAGCCTAATTTACGCCTTAAACAGTGGCTATCAGCTAGTGAAAGTCCCATCAAAATTGGTCCAACACTTCGAGATTAACAGGGGCAAATAGACAGGTAGACACAAAATTTTAAAAATTGTTTTTATTTGTAGTAATTGCTATGTATATTTTCACATTGATTTAATAAAAAAAAAAGTTAATTTTGACATTGCAAATGGACAGTTCAATTTAAATTATTCTTAGAAGGTTAAAAAGTATTATATTTAATATTTCACAAGGTGGTAGAAGTATAAGTAAGAACTGTGACAAATTTACTCAAGTATAAAAGTTAAACTACTATGTATTATCTAACATTACTAAGAGAGCAATAATTATCTCGTATGACAATCATAAATTCATCACAGAATTTTTTTAATAACGCCTCTCTTGATTTATTGCTTGGCTCCACTAATGTCCTTTGTGGTTTACTTTCTAATCTGCATGCTGCTACTAGTTTTTATGAAAGTTCTGCATTTGAACATCTTGAACATTCATTGAACTTCTCTGTTACATTACACATACAATATGGTAGACTTATTAAAAGAATACATTTTTATTGTAACTGGTTAATTTAGGACTTTATGGTTCATTTTTTTTTTTAATTAAGTGTACTATATTTTTTTGTAACACAAAATATGCTTTTAAAATTGGTATTTTCATATATCTGTAATGTATGGTGAAAGGCCAGGTATATTAAATTAAAATATTCTCATAATAGTTGCTTTAAAATTCATCAACATTGAAAAATAATAACAAAGTTGAATGTCCTCTTTGACATCTTTGATTGATGACATCATCATGCTTACTTATTTCTGTAACATAAGCTTGGCTAGTTTAGCAGTTTAATTTAACCATGATATACTATAATAGTTATTAATGAATCACATGTTGATACAAACATTGTTATCTGCCAATGTACAGTATTTTGTTATAGAAGTGTAATGATATTGTTTGTGTGTTATGATTATGTATAAAGTTAATTACTACAACTATGTATAACTGTGATTATAAAAGAAATATAATTAATATTGATTATAGGGTGTATTTATATATACAAATAGTAAAATTTATAAAAGTAATAAATCTTTAATTATTCAAGTTTAAATATTAAGGGAAAATACTAACTTTTCTTTTATTTATTGATAACACTAAAGCTCCATAATATCTACTAACCAAAATATGAATAAAGAAAATCCATTGAGAAACAAAGGAGGAAAATATATTTAACTGATTTGTCTCTCTGTTTATATAATATATACATCATATAATTGTTATATGAATGTTTCTCCTGATTCTTAGTAGCAGAAAAAAATCATCCTACATTTATTGATATTTATAAAAAAGTAAACATGATAATGCAATTTAGAAACAGAGAGATGAACATTATTTATTTATATGGGCCTATTTTTTATTAAAATGTATGTACATTTTTGAATTCAATACTGTTATAAAAAGCAACTTTGATTCTGTATAGTATGAACATGAATGACCAGTAGAAGTATCCTATGTTTTCTAGAATATAATGCAAATAAAAAATTTAATCTTCCGAAATTAGGTGAACATTTTAATAAATTTGATAGTCACCTACAGATTTTAATATAAATGAAACATTTAAAATTTTTATGCAATGGTATAGATTAGTAAAACATATAATATTAGTAAACAAACCTGTTAAGAAAATATCAGTGATAATACAATATTATTTTATACAATTTACAAATTAAGGTATAATTGAAAAAAAAAATCTCGTATTTTGTTATAATATAGATATATTTTTTATAATAATGCCTAAAAAGAAAAGAAATGGAAAAAAATGCCAGTCCTCATAGCTACAAAAGACCTGCAACCATAACCTGTGGGGGTGCAATACACGGATACATAGTACATAAAAATATATAGTACATAAAAGTGTTGTATCAATCTTTACCACCTGTAATCAAAGAGTCAAATATTTATGGTTGGTATCCATATGAAGTTAGAAAGTTGAAGTTATAGTGTTACTACAAAGTCATCCCAAGAAGGGTTGATGTCAGGCAGGTGGTTAATCGTAAAAATTAAGCAGATCATACATCACAATATGACAAACATGTTGTATCGACCCTACTTAGGTGGGAATGAGGGTAAGAAGAAGATGATGATTAGTAAAATATGTTTAAATTCATATATTCATACAGGCACATATTCAAAAGAAGTTAATTTGTCCTAATATGTATGGTGTAAATTAATATGACATATGTTTAGTATAAAAACTTCAATCATTACAATTTTGTTTTACATTAGTATAGGTAAATGAGTTGCGATAATTGCTTAAGTAGTTATTAATAAGTGATAACATATTAGTGAATCATTGCATATAAATATCATGCATCTCAATCACACAATGTTTCTGATGATAAAATTTTCGTAACAAAAACATTACTAACACTGTGATTGTCTCAATTTATTTCCAGTTGTTCTATTATTTCTATTAAATTACAATAAAATACTAAGTTATGGTATAATATATCAAAGAAATCATTTGTATAGTGATATAGGAAATGCCATTATTTTAAACCTATGTTTAAAATTATAGTTCATTTGTCATAATAACAAACTACTATTATAAAGAGAATAGATAATAAACTAAAGAAATACATAACCGATTTTAAAAATTCTTCCACCTATAGAAAGTTCCATTATAGGTGAATAACATAGGTTGTATTTTATTTTCAAAATCTACATTAAGGCAAGTCAAAGCTAGTAATTGTGTACAAGAATAAAATTAGGCATATTTCATTAATAAAATACATTAATATATTTATTCTGTTTTAAAATTATTATTTTTGATTAAATACTTACATAAAAATCAGGATATTACCATATGGTATTAAATCTGACAAGTTTCTCTCTTTCCATTTAATGTGTGTCAGAATCAGCCTTTGTATATCGAGTTGCAGACACTTGGCCTGAGAGCATTCACTGACGGTTGCAGATCTCTTAGTGATTGTTATTGTTTTTAGACCCATTATGTTCACTAAAGCAAAGTAGGGTCACTTTTGTCAAGCCCAGATAAAATAATAGTTTATAGGAATTCAATTATTAACAAATCAAATTATAAATCCAGAGTGCCATGATAGTTATATGTCATCAAAATTGACAAGTGAATTATATTCTCTTATGATTGCCTCATAATTGTTTATTCCATTATAATGAGTGTAATCAGAAAGGACAATTGTTGCTGTATTTATGTATACACATGCTTGAATGTATAGGAAATAGTGAGTGTGTAAATTTAAATCTGTGCCATATAAGTTTCAACTTAAAAATATGAATAACCAATGCTTTTTTAATTATATATTTTCTTCATCTACACTTGAAGCTTAAAATATGTGTATGTTTCAATTTTGGGAAAAAAGTAAGAAAACAGTTAAGTTATTTTTTATAGTAACAGAAATTTATATTAGTTTTATAATAAAACAAACAAATTTGAAAATTTAAAATTATTGAAGCATTGATTAAGTGATTGTAAAATGGACCATGTGAGAACCAGAATAAACTTACACTTATTTATTACAAACATATTTGTCTTAGATTTAAAGGACCAAACACATTTCTATTTATTATTAGTATGGTATAAATTTGTTTTAAAAATATAATTTCAGCCCAAATAAACAATAACGAATGCACAGTGCTTAAGTTTTGCTTGGTAATTGTCTTGTTTCATACTTTCGGTTGGTGCATTGTAACTTTCACTTTTAGACTCAATGCCAATAACAGTTGATATGATTCATTATGATATAGTTGGCATTGCAAATATTTCAGTGAGGCCTAGTATATATAATTTTTGTCCATTTTCTTGCATGATTCAAATGAAGCTAAAAGTAACCATGACTTTAGTAGAAGATAAAAGGTATAGGCAGTTATTTTAACACATTTTAATTGACTCTATTATTCTTTCTGCTTGATATAAAATTGTGCAATTGATTTTATTCTAACTTCCCAATAGATAGCAATGTAATATTAATATTTCTTATCTGTATCTAATCTAGTTTGATTTAAATTTACAAATAATTTTGAATCAATTTATTGCATCATAATCTCATCCAAAATTTCACACACACTAAAAAGCAAAATTAAATGATTTGTATAAAAAAAGTAATTTAGTATACCACATTCTTGAAATAGACTAAAATTATAAAATAATTCAACAAGAAATAATGACAAAGGTAGTGTGAAGGCAATTGGTAATAGTGAGAAATGTAACATCCCTGATGTTTTCTAAACTTGTCTGGCTAGCTATCTCCTTCAAGTTGAAAGTCTGTTGCCAAGCACCAAAATGTGTGTTCCTGCAGCTGGACTTGAAAGTCAGTCCTCCTCTACTCTTAGTGTGCTTTACATCTTAGACCATGTATATAAATAAAGAGGTCCTGATACATTTTTTTAGATGAGTACAAGTGTCTATAAAGTAAAGCTAAAATGAAATAATTTAAATCTATATAGTAGTTTTTGAGAGAGATGTCCACATAGGACTAATTTTATTTATATAGATTATTGATGATAATTGTAATGATGAATCACTTGCCTTATGTAGTTTTAATTTTATTCTACAGTTCTTTTAATGTGCTTTTAATCTAGTGATAGCAAATTACTAGACCAATTGCAGTTCCCTAATTATCTGTATATTCGTTAATGTAATTAATTTACATGTTGATAAAATGCCAGAATTGATGTACTTCTTAATTTGCCCTCCCAATTTTGAAAGTTAATGCTTTGTATATTTTATAATGTAACTGAAGTGTATAATACTTGCCCGATTTCTTTTTGTTATTGATTTTTTATTTTATTAGTAATTATTTTAAAATATGTAATTATATCGTTAAAATGTGTGAATTACATTTACACATGAGAGATATACACTTCTTGATTTTTGTTTTAATTATCTACTGATAATGATATATTCACATAGATACTTTTAATTATTGATATCACACATGTTGTGGTTGAGTATAATAACATATGAATAAGAATTGTATCTCTTATCGTCACTAACTACATATTAGAATGTTACTGTTGCCAATAATTTCAAAATAAATAAGTTATTTCTTGAGATAACAAAATTATGTTATATTAATTAGAAAAATGTTTTTGCTTTAAATGGTATGTTATGTTAACCTGATATATACACACATAAATATAGAAATTAGCAATGAAGTTTATACAAATATTTAAATTCGTCAATAATTTAACACTTTTCTGTATATAGTAAATAATACCAGATTTTAAAAAAAATATTTTAATAACTGAATCATTTAAAAAGTAAAATACAATGAGTTATACAATATTGCTATGAAATATTAAAATATCATGGTAAGTTATATTAAGCTGTTTGTTTACTGATTTCAAAAGGAGGACACTGGCATCTTCGAGATCTAAATAAAATTTCTAGGTTTAAACATGGTGTAAAAGTTAAATAGGCAAATCAGTTGAATAACTTTGCATTACAGTAGAAGAATTTACTTGTTTATTTTATTTGTAGGTGCTAGATATTTTGTACAATTGCACTAATGCCATTTCACTTAATACACAGTATTGTTTCTGCTATTGTGTGTTCCCATGCGAAGGTTATGATTAGTGACACTTGGCTTTATTTTATAAAATACTTTTGTTAACATTAACACAAACCCTGTATGAGGTTCCTTTAATAATCTACATCCTGCAGTGAATTTACTATAGGGAGAACATTTGCAATGTTTGAGGAGTGCAGAAGTACTAATAGAACACTCACTTTTGTTGCAAAACAGTAATGCCTGTTGCTGTGTTGTGTGGTCTGAAATGTATTGTTTGTAACATGTAAGGATACATTAGGTGTTTCGACTTCATTTTCAAGAGTAGCAACATATTATGGATGGGTTCCAGGACTGGAGGAGTGTTTTTACTCTTTTTTCCCATGATTGTAGTTGATAATAACAGCTATATATTTCAATAATTAATTACACAGTTCTGTTATCTTGTAATAACCAGTTGGCAGTTATTCTGCTGTTAGGTAATTTGCTATTTTGTATTGTATTGCAATTGTTATAATAATAAGATAATGAAATATACTTTTTTCGCGTAGTGACTTACAGGCTAAGCAACATGTAATGATGATGGGTAAACGCCCAATATATAAATTTCTTTTACATTTCTATAAATATGTAAAAGAATTCGTTTCCATCTTGGTTGAAATAAAATTTATAATTTAATTTGAATCCACTCGTAGGTTTTAACCCTGGTGGTTAGCACCATCCCTCTAGCAACGTGACGTGCTATATCTTTCACATCTATTATTAGTTGCACTACCTACTACCTTCTTCGCATATTACGATAATACAGATCTACTATTGTCATTGTCTGTAATATTAACGGATAACAACAGTACCATCATCAGACTATAATATCATTATATATAATATAGTATAATCGAGTACATTTAAAGAAATTTCGAGACATTCGGTTATACAATGTCTTAGTGCAAACTGTACGACGACTGATCGATATTTTACTGCTGCATATATGATGACCATGACTTTTAGCCTACTGTTGTCACTGTTGCGTTAAAAAATCTAAAAAGTTATATGTTTTGGAATCCTTAAATTCCTATATAAAGGTATATTGTAAGTACGGGTATAATCAATAATCTCTATGTTGAAATAGTATTAATTAATCTGGAATTTCATACCAAAAATGTATGCCTTACCCATAAACTGAGAACTTGGCTGCTTCGAATTGTACATTGTAAACTTTTGTGCGAGCTATACGAGTTAAGAATTTAAATTATATCAGAATAATCTGAGTAATTTTTGGCCTTTTCATTTTGTCACGCAGTACTGGGAAGTGGTACTAAAATCTGTTGGTTTTTCTGTCTGTACATTATATTTTTGTATAAAATGTGATAGACAATTGTTACGCAAACAATCACGGAATAACCGTAAAAATTTTTTTTTGTCTGCCTGTGTGTTTATATGTTTGAATAATTGACAGTTTGATAGATTATTATTAAATTTTGTATACGCGGGTGCTTATCTTATTCCACAATTTATAGCATACAAGAAATATATATATTTTTTATGCACGGGTATTATATCCAGAATTCAAATCCTATACCAATTATGAATAATACTTTCAATACTTACTTATATTTGAATATATTAGAGTAACGAATCGCAAATAATTACTGCAACAAAAAAACGTGTGTAGGGACGTTTTTTTTTTCGATCTGACCTACACTGTTAGCCTTACAAGGTCTTCCCAGTTTCACCGGACTACCGCGTGCAGCGGCGTGGGTAATAACTGTTAATATACAAAGGAATGGTATAGCAATAAAAGTGCCTCATGGATATTTCTTCATAAAATATCTTATTTATGTATACATTCACGCATTACAAATAGATTTCCTTTTTTTATATACTAAGAAAGCTTATTCTAAAGTAAAGTAAGTACAATGCTCCACTACCTGTGGTAAATACAATATCGCATTTTTTTTTGCATTTTTGTATACATATATATTTAACAGTTCCATTAATTTTGTGAAATATAATTATGATAAAATATGACATTATAAGTAGTAACAACTGTTAATAATATGTATCTTTTCTATTATTTTCTCTTTATTAGCATTTATTTATATCTGTTGGATAATGACTTCGATTTCTCTGTAAAAAAAATTTGTACTGATCTGATTACCACAAATTTTGTAGAAACTTTTAGAATAGTATTTCGTTGATTTAAACTTAGTAATAACTTAAATAATCTCTATATTTCCCTAAATATACTAACTAGGTAATCCGGCTCACGTCGGATGAGGCTCGGCAGAAATTTAGAGGCCAGAGAAACTTTTTAAAATTACCCACAAATAAACAGTGTTTTGCGCGATTGAAAACACGAATGTGAACGATTCTTTTCTAAGATAAAAACGAATAAATTAAAGTATCGAGCTAGGCTTCCAGGTGGTGACAATTTAAATTGGAATTGATCCCAATGTTAATTATCTTGCCTCACAAGTTTAAATAAAAAAAATCTTTGACGATATTCTTCTAATTAACGTATCCTTTTATTATGATAAATGTATAAAATAAATGCGTTTTTTTTTCCTAACTATCCACGGTCTACGTTCCCGTTAATAATGGTAGGATCGTAAAGTTTTGCTTTCACTTCTTTAAAGGTTACCCATTACTGTCAATGATTTAAATTTTTCAGATGCCATATATTTTCATCTTTTTATCGTTGTGTTCTTTCGTCTTTTGTAGTATTCATAATATGGCCAAAATTTTAATAGGCTGTACTTGCTTTTTAGTGGTTGAACGTTCATTGAAAAGCCTTTGGTAGTGTGTTAGCTGGATCTGCGTTGTTAATAATTGTTATCGTTGCAGCGCGACTGGTGCGGTGGGCGGCCGTGGCGTGGGCGGCACCAGCACGATGCACACGTCAAGGCACTCGGTCACCTCATCATCGGGCGTCCTGATGGTCGGCCCGAACTTTAGGGTCGGGAAGAAGATCGGCTGCGGTAACTTCGGTGAACTTAGGCTGGGTGAGTTTAAATTTAAAACTGATGTAATATTTAATATCTATGTAGGTATAATAAGTATGCAATCATATATATACACTATTATATAACCCACCCGATACGCTCAGGTGTGCCCCAAGGGTCTATTCTTGCGCCCTCTCTCTTCAACCTGTTCATCAGTGACCTACCTCGGTCCCCGGGGATCGAGGTAGGTTGCTATGCTGACGATACAGTTATCTACGCTTCCGGTTGGCGGCCGGACTTTCTTAGAAATCGCATCAACCGAGCCATCGTCACACTCGGTGAATGGTATCGTCAATGGCGAATAGAGGTTAATCCCGAAAAAAGCGCCGCGATATTTTTCGACCCCGTAAATCGTCCGCAACCCAAGTATCTAAAGCCCCTCAGGCTGTACGAAACCGAGATTCCTTGGGTACGTGAGGTCAAATACCTAGGAGTTACATTAGATAGGCGCCTCACTTTTAAAGCGCATACTGATAGAGTTCGAAACAAGGCCGCTATGGTCTTGGGTCGCTTGCACCCATTAGTTTGTCCTAAAAGTAAAATGTCCTTCAGACATAAGCTTACTTTGTATAAGACGTGTATCCGTCCTATTCTGACATATAGTTGTCCCGTTTTCGCGCATATGTCAAGTTATAACTTCGAAAAGTTGCAAAAACTACAGAATCGTTTTCTTCGTAGGGCAGTAGGTGCCCCTTGGTATATCCGGAGAGTCGACCTCCACAGGGACCTGGAGATGCCGTCTATCTGGGAGTACGTTAGGACACTCACTAGTAGCTATTTTGAGAAAGCCGCGAATCATCCCAGTCCGTTAGTGGTATCCGCCGCGACTTACAACACCGTACCCGATGCGCCGCGTTACAAAAGACGTCCGCGATATATTTTTACAGATCCTCCCGACAAAATAACGGCAGCTAACTTCCAGTACCCTTCCGTCCCTCGAAACAGAGCGTGTGCGCGCCCACGTCCGCGTAATCACAGATCACGCCGCCGCGGCTTGACTGTGAATTTTGCTCCAGTACACTCATCTAGGCCCCCCTCGGCAGCGGCTCAAGCCGAGGTCCGATCCCCGGAATGGAGCCCTTGAGCACGTTGCTTGCGCGACAACAGTGACACTGAATTAATTTTCAAACACTAGTTTTTGACACACAACACCGATCACCCCACACACGTGCACATACACACATGTAGGTACACATAGTGGTTGGGTTGTTTTTTTTTTTTATTTTGAACCCTTTTCTCGAACAGAGTTAGCTTATACTAACTTAGTAGTCAGATTCAAGATACATGTATGAGTTCCTGAAACATACATGCTTGGTACACATGTATGTTACACGAATTTATATATGTATGAAATAATAGTTAGCCTAAGCTTAGTTAGACTCGGGATATTCGGTAACAGTCCAAGCCGAGGGGCGCCGTGCGCCCTTGTGCTGGTTGCCTACATAAAATCGGGTGAGTGCCTTAAGCGCTCCCCTTGGTGGTCCGGTGAAACTGTGGATGCCTTGCCGGGTTGACAGTGTAGTAAGTTCGAAAAAAAAAAAAAAACTATTATATAATTACCGTAGGACAACTTTTCTTCTAAGTTTATGCTAAATGAGTCGCGCTGGTCTAGTCGTTTGACCGGTGGAATATCAATCTGATGTCCGCAGGTTCGAACCCCGGCATGTACCAACGAAATTTTCGGAATTCGCATACATTTACTAATTTAAATTGGTAACACTATCGGCTAACGTTGAAGGAAAACATCGTGCGGAAACCTGAACGTGTGAAATGTTCTGGTAGTATCACTGTATGTGGGAAAAATATAGAACTTTCGGAAAGAGGCCTATGGTCCTGCAATGAGTTTCTTGCAGGCTTATGATGATGATGATTATCATCATTTAAATATTGTTCTTATAGGCAAGTAGATTAATGTACTTGTATATTATATTCAAATCCTCTCAAGTTTTATAGCTTTAACTAATAACTGTAATTAGGGTTCTAGTAATTGTTTTTAAGAAATACAATGCTTATTTAATTTGATAGTTTAAAATATGCACTTTTATCTCGCTGGTATTATTTTCTTAATTTTTTTTGCTATGGTGTACTACTTAATTCTACTGGTTTATTGTTGTCTGATAAAGTTTTATTGTTTTATAAATATATATTTTTAGATAAATCTTTTAACCTAATTTGCATCTACGATATATAATTTATAACTAATAATGAAAACAATACAATAACCATGATTCAAAAATACAGCCGAAAGTTGTGGTAACAACAAATTGGTTTGATTTGTTATAATATGTTAATGAAAAGATAAACCAGATCGAGTTTCTTGCCGGTTCTTCTCGATGACTGGGTTGTTTTCCGAACCGGTGGTAACTTTGACGTTCATAAGCGCCTTCTCAGGGCCTAAACTGAATAAAGTATTTTTGATTTTTGATTTTATTTACTGATAGATTCTCATGATATATTATCTCTGAATAGCATAGACTATGTTTAATTATAATTGTTTAAAAAAAATTGCATCTTCGAATTCACAAGCGGTTATTAGTAAATTATTATAGGATAACTTTGATACAAATGTGAAGCGAAGCGTTGGTTAGCGTGTTCGACATCGCGTCGATCGACTTGCGAATGAGCTGGAGTTTTCGGTGATGGAACCGTAGCACGATGGTAGGGTTTTCTAAGCCCGTTTGACTTCCTACAGTCCGAAAAGTTAAAAATCTGCCGCCAGGCATTTATCAATGTGTTCTGGTAGCTACTCTCGATAGCCAGCACCTTATAGCTATAGCGTGTCTGACATCTTGGACCATATTATCATTTAACATCGGTTAAGGTTGTGATCAAACTCCAAAACCTATTGTATCGTCGAAGAATGTGAGAAACATTTAGTAATTTTTTCTTGAATTTTTTTCTTCTTGACTAAGTTTAATCCAGTCACTTAGTCAATCGATACGAGTTGTGACCAATAAATAATAAATCAAAAGGCCAGACCATACAGTCAAGTACTTAATAACCTTAAATTTTTTCCTTCCGCTTTGCGTTTCCGGCGAATATATTTCGACACGAAAATTTTTCATACCCAGTAACATACTTGTTTATTATTTCCTTAGTCATTGAAGTTTAGACAAACAATGCTGTCTCTAGCAAACAATAACAATGCTTTACACAGCCTTGTGCACGTTTTCTGTAAGCTGATAGTAGTCTTAAATGCTCTGGACACGAAAACTCGAGAAAATCACAATTAAATAAACAAGAGTAGTTTCTTTATCGTTCGCTTATTAAACGTTACTTATAGTTATTTGTTATAGTTTTTCTGTATAATTGCTTTGGACGAAATTTAACATCTGTGTCTCACGGACGCGGCCACATTTGTATTGAAAAATTTACAAAGTCACATTTTATCGTCATCCGTAAAGATAACAAATTTATTAGCGTTACGTCAAATGAAGTTTCGCAGAAATAACAGCTGATCGCATCAGAACTGAAACGCGCGTGACGACTAACCGTCTCTTATAGAACGTTTATACTTAATAAATGTCATTATTATATATTTTTTAATACCTATTCAAAGCGGCTCGGTTACTTTATTCGTGCTTGTAAATTTTTTTGACAAATAAACAACTTAATTGATTACTTTGGTGACGAATACTTGGTTTACTTGTGACGATAAATAAATCTTGTTTTAATGTACTTCGGTTTATTGATTTTGCGTAGACAAAGGAGGCGAATTTTTTAAACTGACACATGTTTGGCCGCCGTTTTTAGAGTTACAAAATTTTAAGGGTAAATACACACTCAAGTATAGGCTATATGTTTTCATTAATTCACTAGCCTAATACCCGCGACTTCGTCTGAGTTGTTTATTATTTTAACAATATCGTTTATTAGCAGTAGGAAGAAGCAAAAAATAAAATGAAAGCAATAATATACCTTGCTTAGGATTTTTTTTTTGTAAACAATGTTATCGTGTCGTCTTACTTTTCTTCTCTGGAGCATACGCACCGCACCAGTTGCCCTAATTCTTCACGGCAATAAAACATCGCTGAAAGAGTAACGCTTATAAAAATGAAGATATCGTGTCAATTTTTTTTTTCATATAGGGAACAAGTTTCCTAGTAGTATAACTAAAAAATGTGTTTAAAATCTATCGAGTAATTTTTGTCTGAAGTGTGCGCAACGGCGGACCTATATCTTTTTATTTGTATACATACTTAATGATTGCACGTATAATTCTGCTCCAAAGTGATGATAGTTCATATTATAAGTAATCGTTCTAGAGAAGATAGTTGTTATTCTTTACCACTTTACTCTTCTTGGATTATTATGTATTTTTATTATTTATTTGAATTTGGAATACATCATACTCTAATAAATTTTGGATATCAATCATGTATCGAATAAACAAGTGTGATTTGAAAAAGTACTCTTATTGTCAATTATGTGTTTATTGTCAATTATGCGTCAACATTAAGGACATGGATGTACATTTTAATGTTATGCGCCCGAATATCATAGGC
This sequence comes from Antheraea assamensis, assembly GCA_035772565.1. Lineage (NCBI taxonomy): Eukaryota > Metazoa > Arthropoda > Insecta > Lepidoptera > Saturniidae > Antheraea > Antheraea assamensis. The sequence continues at coordinate 1,382,217 of JAQQSE010000014.1, forward strand.
AACGAATACACTTTTAAGTAATGTCATGTTTATCTTAATCAACATTTACTTGTACACATTAAACATTTATTATGAAATATATCAGTCGGTAAATAAATGCATTCTACATCGATTACAATTTATTATCAGAGATAGAGATAGATAGAGAAGATATTAACTTTCAGAAGTGTTCCTTCGAATGAATCTTAAATAGGCGTTCACATAAAACGGCTAGAATACACTTTAACATTGAAACCGGCTATCAAAAAATAAGTAAAAACTATCCAACTATGATTTAGTTACGGCATATCGGGTACCTACTTAGTATTAAAAATATAAGGCTTTTGTTTGGCTGGTTTGTTGCCTCGGATGTTATATGGCTGCGAGCGAATGAGAATTGGATTCAAGAGACGCGTCACTGAAAATAACGTTATTGCGCACCCGTTTGTGAGGTGAACAAGCCATACATATATTGCTATCTGACCGTTCTGAATTTAGTTGTACAGAACAAATATTTTGATAAAAAAACGTGTTACATTATATGTATAAAACATCGACAGAACTTAAGGACAAATAAAGCAAAAATTTTAGATTACTATAAAAGTATTTTTTAAACTTTGAATTCTATTAAATTCTTGACTATATTATATGCAAGACTGAACTTATGATTATATTCAGAGTGGCAAAAAAAATGACCAAAACTGTACAAACCGTTTTTAACAGCGATGTTTTAATTAGCCCAGTGAAACTGTGAAAAGTCCCGTCAGGCTTATAGTGTATTCAGTTCGGAAAAAAAAACAGTGTTGCCTTCACTGCGTATCACTACTATAACAAAATGATGTATATGCCAATTTTGTTCAGTTGAAATTGCAACCGTGGATTTTAATTGATACTGTATTCAGCAATTTGCTCTAATGATTGCAATTATTATAATAATTGTTAGCAATTTTATGGACATTAGTATGAACATTCAACTGTCGATGATTTTCACTTCTTTCTTGCCAACTTAACGATGTGTGCAATAATGTATGAAAATAAGTTTTTCTATTGTAAAGTCAAAAAGTGAAAATTAACTTTTTCTATAAATTAATATATCTGTAACATATTGGCTTGCAAATGCAAAACTAATCTTATAAGAATTATTTACGCTTTACAAACCGTGATGTCAGTCGCGTTGTAAACATTTTATAAATTTAAAAACAAAGAAGAATTATTATACATCATTGTATCGTAAAACTCTATCTAACTGCCATAATATGACATCTTTGCATTTGGCACGCGATATGATAATGACACCTATAATAATTTAAGGATTAGGAATCATTCTCTCTGTGAATGTGATCTAGAGGATGGATCTCCCGATTAAATAGGAGTTAATTGTTCGATAAACAGATGCACCCTTTATGATATCCTCCCTCCTTGTATTCACCATTTTACTAACCTAATGTGTCTCTTAGCTGTTTAGTGAATAATAATCCTTTAATTTACATGCTTTGTCCTTATTTTTTAAAATTAACAAAATCAAACTTTAATCAGATTGTATATATCTTAATCGATATGCATCTAAATTTGCCTGTATTTATTTTTGTGTGAAAGATACAAATAATTCGGTCTGAATACAAATTACATTAAGCCTTTAGTATCGTCATAAAAAAAATCCATTCCAAAAATGAAGTACAGCCCGCGCCGAACTTTTTGTCCGCCATGAATAACTATATTCACTACTTACTAAGCACAGAACACAAATTTAATTATAAATACATATTTATATTACATGTAATAATATCGAGACAACTTATGGATAAATAAGTACATTTATTGGATTCGTATAATATTATTTTAATTTTATTCTGTATTTTATTTGACAATATCATGCGCAAGCCCAAACATATACGCCTATATTCAGAGGGACCAGAAAGATTGTTAAAAATTGTAACAAGGTGTAATTTACATTTGGAATTCATAATTTTGAATTCAATTCAGTAATTTCGTATAATATTAAAACTTACAAGTTACCACTTTAAAAAAGTAACGTAATATAGTTTTTGGGATCTAAAGATTTTTTGCAATCATGTATATAAATTACCTATTATGCTACACGTGACCGCACTACTGCTCTTTTTCTTTTGCCGTGCCCCGATAAGATATTGATTGTTGAGATATAATTCTTTATAGATACGAGTAAATTACGGGCTTTGTTATGATTCATAAGTAAAGATAAGCCGATTCGCGTCGATTGTGTGGTCGTGTCCCTAACGCTGTGAATTGAATGAAAGATAAAAACTTTTAGTAGGTGAAATTATTATTTAGAGATGATGTTTACGGTGATGGCTCAGTCGAACACCGCGTCAATCGATTTTTTGCGACCGAATTGCAGTTTTCGGTGACGGTAAATATCGTGACGGTACCATAGTATGGTGGTAGTATATTTTCCAAGCTTTTCCAAGTAACTAGCACAAAATCTATCGCTAAGCACCTGTCGGTGTATTTCCGCAGATGTACTTGAGAGACAGTCAGTCCCCCTCTAAGTTTAGCGAGTTTACCATCCTAGACCACATCATCATTTAACAACAGATGAAGTTGTGATGAAATACTAAAACATATCAAATATTAAAAAAGAACTTTTAATACAGCAGAGTCGTCAATCAATTCTAGTTCTTACACTGTGTTCTTGTCAATGTGCCCCTTCTATCAGTTTCCGATACAGTCTTCAACGACTTTGTTACGTTAATTTAATAATGTATAAAAAATAAGGTTAGACGACAGGTAAATATTGCATACTCTTCTAAGAAATATAGAAACAAATCATGAAGACGGTTACTCACTAAATTAAACATTACTCTTTGTCAAAACTCCACATCTGGTGTGGGTTAATTATTGGTATGATTTATGAATCTGATGCAGTCTATTAATTTACAGATATATAGACCACGTTATTGTCAGCTTAAATCGTTATAGAAGGTTACATCTGTCGATGGATTCTATTATAGATGATCCATTGTTTTTACACTGTATAGTTATCATGGATACTGTACAGTCATTTCCCGAGATAAAAAAAGTCGAGGCAGTCCGTCCATAAGGAGTGACGACAGAAATTAAAACTCAAAACAATGAAAAACTATACACGGTATACGTTTAGCTCGTGGGGAAGCGTGCGGTGACGATGATGCTAGTTTCACGCTTTTTGGTCATGCAAAAATACACATATATACAAAGTATACATATAGCTTATGGAAAGCGTTCGGTGACGATGACGCGAGTTCCATGATTTTTGTTCATCCAAAATAGTGCTCAACGCGCCTATAGAAGCTTTTTTCTTCAAAAGCTGACAGTATTATTGATACAATTTGAAAACAACAGTGCCTGTAAAAAGGATTTCAAAATAACCGTACAAATTTCCGAGTCTGATTCATAATGATTTCTTCGAAGCCGGTTTAGAGACGACTTTAAATTTACTCTTTACCTGTTAAAAAGAAACGTTTATAAAGTTTCTGAACAATTAATTAATAAGTAGTAAAGTGAGTGCGAATTTGAAGCGTTGTTGGCTCAGTGGTTAGCGTATTTGGACACCGAGTGGATCGACGTACGTTCGAATCCTTGCAAGTGAGCCGGAGATTTTTGTGAAGGGAAACATGTTTAGCTAGCGTGTTTGCCGTGTTGAAGTAAATCGTCGAAAGATCGTGGACAAATTTTAAGACCTACAAAGTATCAAAAATAATTACTAATTGTTGTTTAGGTATGAACTAAATCGTTGAAAATAATATTAAGATGAGTCAAGTCAAATGTACCAGGTTGTTTGGATATTGGTTAAAAGATTGTTGTATGAGACTGCATCGAGACCATCATACACTTGGTAACAAATTGGCTTGTAAGCCAGTATGACACTAACAACCAGTGATGTATTGCCTTTCTCTTGTAAGTCGCCGTCGTGTTTGGATTGTACTGCGCTTATTATCAGACAGTGTCGTCATTATGCAGTGCTATCTTTTTCTATATAAACAAAATGATGGAGGTCAAATGACAGTGTCATTTAATATAAAATTATTCAAGCTTTAAGAAACTATCATTTTTATAAAAACTACGCGCTCAGTAATGTGTTTTTTTTTTTGCGCGTGGTTAAGTGGGGCAAGCGGTGTTTCTAATGTTTTTTCCTGTGGACATACAATATATTGTTAAGATAAAAAATCACGCAGACAAAGTCACGAGTATCAACTAGTTATAAAATAAAAATTAATAAAAATTGGGAAATAATCCACCCATTTTGATTTATTTTTTACAGTTACGTTAGTTTCCATATTCACTCTGATATGAATACCTAGTAATGGAAATTTTAATGTTGTAACCACGTCCTTACTTCATCAACAATTGAAATGTTTCTCACCGTATGTTTGCAGGGAAAAATCTCTACAACAATGAACATGTAGCGATTAAGATGGAGCCTATGAAGTCAAAGGCTCCGCAACTTCACTTAGAATACCGATTTTACAAGTTACTAGGCACGCATGGTAAGTGGATGTTTTTAATCATTTACAAAGTTAACCGAGAATTCGGCACATAATTTAACTGCTTAGTCATTAACGTACGGTAAATCGCCACTTCACCTTATTATGTACGCGATAATGGACTACTCTCAGTTATATTGATCAGACCAAAGTCCGGGTGAATCACGGAACCCTGTCGAATCGAGTTGATGCTACGGAAATTATAAGTACCGTTCGTGGCCTTAGTTTTATTATTTCTCTGCTATTTATCATACTTATATTGGTAGAGTTTATGAAGGTTTACATGATTTGCTTGAGGTTATTTATATCGTATAGTAGCAGGACCGGCGGAAGTTGTTCTGCCCTGATAATAAAAAAATATACACTTTTGTGCATGAAACGCTTAAAGCGGCTTGACTTTTTCCGCTTCTTTCAACAATTATCAATATATTTCAACCAGTTTACAAAAAAAAACTTACCAAATTATAAACCTAAACCTTCCAGTGAATTACTCTACCTATTGGTGAAGTCCGCATTACAATCCGTTCATTAGTTTTTGAGTTTATCGCAAACATCCAGACAGACAGACGCGGCGGACGACTTTGTTATATAATATGTAATGATAATTGAAAACGTGAAATTTATACATATGAATAACACTGAATTTGACGTGATTTATCTTTGATATCACTGAACGGATTTTGACGAGTCTTTTATTGCTAGATAGAGGGCTTTTCAGTGTATATATAGGATACATTTCATTACACTTTTCTATAGTGATTCAGCAGTAATAATTACATTTACTAAGAGTTTCGTTAATATAGGTAAAAAAGTAAATTAGTAATGGAAAGATTATTATTAAAAAAGTAGAAAACTGACCACAATAATTAATCAAAATAAAATACGAAGTTCCCATGACACAATAAAAACTATTTTCACGAGAGAGAGACAGAGAGAGAGGTCGCGGGCACCGACTAATTCTAATATAATAACTACTTGCTTATCGTTTTCTGTCATACAAGGAATCCAGTAAAGTAACGTCACACTAATTACCTTAATACTGATAATTTAGTTTGCTTAGAGGGAATCCCAAAAGTGTACTACTTGGGCACATGTGGCGGCCGATACAACGCCATGGTCATGGAGTTGTTAGGGCCCTCGTTAGAAGATCTATTCGTGCATTGCGGACGAAGGTTCAGACTCAAGACTGTCCTTATGATTGCTATGCAACTTGTAAGTGCATGCGAATCTTCCCGGGCCTGGTGTATACAGTGTGTTGGGATGGACGTAATCAAATTATTCCTAAGCTTTAACTACAATAATGCATGTGAAGAGTCTACTTATTATACTTTAGAATGATATCGCATCACTCTGTATATATCAGCTCTGACCTCGGTAGCTAAGTTGTCATATAAACGCAACACCGTAACCGATATTGAACGCTGATTTTCGCGAGGGCACTCACGCCGTGGTCATGGTCGTTGTAAAGGTCTGCTATAAAAATTACTTATTGTATATACGAAGCAATGCTCTTGCGGGTCACGTAATGTATCGGCTGCAGTGTTGTGTCATTCAGGTACCTCCGAGAGCAGTGTTTTGAATTGTAAGTATTAAAACGTGCCGTCTCTTTTTCCATCTCTCCTCCTACCTTTTACTCCCGTGACTCCCATAGCGCCGTCGACCGCTGAGGGTATACCCGAGGTATATTACTTCGGTCCCTGCGGTAAATACAATGCGCTGGTCATGGAATTGCTCGGACCATCGCTGGAGGATTTGTTCGATCTCTGCGGACGTCGGTTCTCTCTAAAGACTGTCTTGATGATAGCTATGCAATTGGTAAGTATTAGATAGAAATATTATTTTTTTCGAACTGTATACCGATAATTTACAAGTCGTTTTGTAGATTTTTTTTAACACCTAATAAATTAGCCTCGCTGCGGTGTGACAAGGTTGTTGCTCTTTTATTTTATTACCTTGAACTCGATATTCTCTGTAGATTCTTCCCTTAGCTCGATATAATTATGAAGGCTTTGAGGCCGCGGGCTAGAAGTTCGTTCGCATATCTCTAGATAAATGAATTACTTTTGATTTACGTTAATCCGGTTTTCATTAGGATTTGTTTTATTTGACCATCATTTGGAAATATATCGTTATATACGCAGCCTCAATTAAGTTTATAATACTTGGTGATTTGTATCATTACAAATGCTTAGAATATATATTTTAAAGAATGGGTTCTTCATTAGAAGGAATTTCATTTTGTAACATAACCCAGAGGTAATCAGCAGTCACATATTATGATTATGGTTTTATTGTTTGTATAAAATACTTGACTCGTTATTAAGATTAAAGATAAAAGGAGTTTTTAATCTATGACGTCACACTGCGCTGTGGTGACTTGACGAGACTCGTTATTGTCATTGATAAATCGTTTCCGATATTCCAATATAGACGTTGCAATGTCTATATCGTAAACAACGCGTTGGTGTCCTTTTGGTTAAATTGTAATAGCTACATTTTAATTACTTTCTTCAAATCGTTAAAAACCTTATACTTGTAAACCTTAAGATAATATAATGGTAGTGATAATATGATTTAAAGTCTTCAATTGAGAAAGAAATTGTTATTTGCGAATAAATAGACAACTTAAAAAGTGGACTAGAGATGAAAATGTGTGCTGTTAGATTCTGGTTACGGACTATAAAATCTGTACTAACTGGACTAACTTAGTAAATTAGACTAATATATGTCAAGAGAAAATACCTAATTTACCCATAATTTAACTTTTATGCAAATGCCTTGCTTTATCCAAACTTTGTTTTGTTTTCTGAGTATAATTGGTAGAGTTGCGTCCCGGTAGTGAGAGATAAAATGGGATGCGGGAAAGAGAAATGATCCAATATAAAGCTAGATTTTGATGCAACCATGGTCCATTGGTTAGCATGTTAAGACACCATGTCGTTGATTGAAATGTAGTTTCGCATTCTTTCAAATGAGTCTCGAGTTTTTGGTGAAGGATGTTTGAAACCATAGCATCGTGGTGGGGATTTTTCTAAGCCCGATTAGATACTTGCCACCTTCAAGTTGAAAATTTGTCGCCGAGCGTATATGGGTGTGTCCCGGCAGCAGACCTTAAGAGCCAGTTCCTGTAGATTTAGCGTGGCTACCTTCTTGATGCACATCGCCATTTATCATTAGGTGAGATTGTGCTCAAATGCTAATCCAATAAAAATAAAAGAATAAGTCGACTTTAACAACACAGACTGTTATCAGATTGTCACCGATTTAAAATCACTTTAAGAGGTCGACAATCCATCTATGTCCATTACATCGCAAAGACTATTTAGTGACATGACAAGCCTAATATTCCTACAGCCTATAAAATATAACATTAAGAGTTTTTAAAATTGTTTAATTTCGTAGTACATAATTCTTACATAATATATATTGTCGACTGAAAAAAATGTTTTTCTTTTTACATTAGGTGTATTTGTTACATGCCCTACAATATATACTGTGATTAGAAAAATCAATCGATGTAAATAGTTTTAAACGTTTGTGACGTAATATACCATCAATGTGCGAGTGATAATTGTCGAACGTATGTATTTCAGTTGCACCGTATCGAGTATGTACACACGAGACATCTCATATATCGAGATGTTAAACCAGAGAATTTTTTAATAGGTAGAACTGCAACGAAAAGGGAAAAAATCATTCACATCATTGGTAAGTAAGCGAGGCCCTTTTGCGAAATATCTCGCATGTTATTAATTTAGAAGTTTCGGTAATTTATCAATAGTACTTTATTTTATAGACGTCAATTAAATTAAAGTGTTTATCGCAGCAAGAATTTTACGGATAGAGGATTTTTCATAGCATTATATGTGTTACATATTATGCTTTTAAATAAGCAAGAATGATCAAATTTTGAATCGCTAAAAATGCTATAGGAAAAGGTATATAATAACAAAATACAATCCCAATATAAATGCGAAAACATGAAGTTCCAATGATAATTGTAGTAGGTTTTTTTTTAATGTTTTCCCTAAAAATTCTAATACAATGACTTACATAGCGCGTATTATCGTTAATTACCATTTGACTTTGCTAGCTGTTTGAGTAGGTGTTCTTATGTCAGTAACTGATTGACTAACAATATATAAGAGAAGTAATTCAATATTGATACGCCGTACGTCGAGGTCTGCGGTTGAGATGTATTGTGAGAGTTAAACATATGTACTATTTATCTTCGAATATATGTAAATGTCATTTGGATACAGCTCGACATTTACGCTGTAATTTGCTTCGTGTTTTTTATTCGAAACTTCTGGAAGTTTAATGAATTGATGTCGACTAATCTTAGTTTTATTGGAAACATACGTTTTGAAATGGTTTACTACTTATATAAAATAGCAGAGTAGTAGGATATTTTCTAGTGCTCGTCTGGCTAGGGGCTTTAAATTAAAAATCCTAGCCCTGAGCAATGGTCGAGGTATTCTGATATTCCGTTCTTATTTTTGGCTCAACGTGGTTGCAGTGATGTCAACCGGCTAGACATAAATAAATTAATATTCTCTCTGTCAATAATAGTAAAAAATGTTTAACGAACAAAAGCGTAAATGACGGAAATAATTTAAATTTCAGATTTTGGTTTGGCCAAAGAATATATAGACTTAGAGACAAACAAACATATTCCATATCGGGAGCACAAGTCACTCACCGGAACTGCGAGATATATGTCAATAAATACACACTTAGGGAAAGGTAAGTATGAGTCGTATAATTATTACTTTTAGAAATTAGTTCTTTCAATTACCGAAGTCGAAATATTTGTGTTATAGTTTAAAATTCGTTCTTATTATAATGCGAACTCTTGAATTTAATATAATTCACTTAATTACTTCCAGAACAATCGAGACGTGACTGACCTAGAGGCTCTCGGGCACATGTTTATGTATTTTTTACGCGGCTCATTACCCTGGCAGGGCTTGAAAGCCGACACGCTCAAAGAGAGATACCAAAAAATTGGTGACACCAAACGTGCAACACCTATTGAGGTAATAACAATATATATAAATAAAAATAAATTGCTGAATTTATGTAAAGGAATATCACTTTAGAACGACTGCACTAATTTGGCTATTTTTTTGGGCTATTGATAATTCTCTGGACAAGGTTTGTATGAAAAAAAATGTTTGAAAAATCTTACGGAAAAGTAAAAAAATTGAGATTAAAAAAAGTTTGTGAGTGAGACAGAAGCCATTAGGCAGATCTTCAAAAATATCGAGAGATTGATGTTCAGTTGGGATTTTATTATACTACACGGTCGTAATGTGAAGGGAAGATTAGGGCTCATTTTCTTCATAAGTACACACGGGTGAAGCCAGGTCGGGTAGCTAATTTATAATAATTATAGTTTCTCCGTCCATCTGCCATTAGTTGAAATTACTAAATATGCACAAAATCCAGAAAAAGAACTCACTAGTACATTTCAAAATGATATTCCACCGATTAAATGGATTCGACAACCAAAATTGGTAAAACTATGAACTCTTTAAATAACTAAACATAATGTATTATAATAAGTTATAACAAAACAATGTTTAAGGTTAAAAAGTCAGCCTGCAAGTCACTCGGCTGAGTGACCCAGATACACTGGATTCCATTGTCTGCTTTAGATGTCACCTTGTGTACCTTTATTAGTAAGACTATATCAAATTGTAACCGCTGATGCTAAGTTAATGTAGACAATGACATCTCTGTAGTATAATCATTGATTAACGTCATTTGCTTACACTTTAAATACCTATTTATAATCGGTTTAGTTATTTTCAGTAATAAATGAAGTTATTTACAGTTTTTGACTGCACACTTTCTTTTCCATAAAAAAGATTATTTATTTGTACAGATATATTCCTTGCAATTCAATTATTAACCTCTGTGCAATTATTAATGTCTGTTAACAAGATTACATGTAATCCTCTGATTCCATAGAAAAATACTGTTATAATGTCTAGATTATTAGAGCTTGTATAAATATTTTACTGTATTCCATTTATAATAAATCACTTACTGATAGTGATCACATAAACGGATACTTATCTCGCAAATTGCCCATGTTAAACCCATCAATTGGGTGTTGACCCAAGAATTCAGAAAATTATATGTTTTAATATCCGTATTTAGGGCTATTTAAAAGTGTAATTGGTAAATAACTGTAATATTTCACAAAGTATCTTTCAAATTTTTTAAATTAAACTTCATCTAGAGTTGCTCGTCTAAAGTCAATTTAATTGAAGGCCGTAATGCATTAAATTGGTCAATACAGGTGCTATGCGAAGGTCACCCTGAAGAGCTGGCCACATACTTACGCTACGTGCGCCGGCTGGACTTCTTCGAGACACCAGACTACGATCAGCTGCGGCGGATGTTCCGAGATTTGTTCGAACGTCGCGGCTACAACGACGACGGCGAATTCGACTGGACCGGGAAAACCATGGTAAACAGTTCTATCGCTTGAGTTATCACTAACGCCCTGTGAATTCACCTACCATTTCTATGGTATATCACTAAAACATTGTGAACTCACCACCTCTATGGTATACCACTGAAACATTGTGAACTCACTTACCATCTCTATGTAATACCACTAACGTATTATGTACTCACTTAGCACCTCTATGGTATACCACTAACGCTTTGTGTACTATAATGTGCTGTTCATTTGCTAACTTTATGGTTGATGTACTGTGAACTCACCTTCCACATCTATGATTACCACTAATACAATGAGAACCACCTCTATGACATACCGTCAATGCTCTATAAACTCCCATCTTTATAGCATACCACTGACCTAACCTACCAACCAACAAACCAAATATACTGTGCTTATTTTAACAATCATATTTAGATTGAAAGTGGAAACATTGTAACTTAGGGTAAGGTCTAAAAATCTAAGTTATTCAAGGAAGAACCGCAATGGGATATAAAAAGTCATACTTAGATCACTCTGAAATATTTCTGGTTGTGATTAGGTGCTGAGTTACTAAATTAAAAAGCATTTTGGGCTCAAAATTGGTAGGTATCATCATCATCATATCACCCTTATCCCATATAAGTAGGGTCGGCACAACATGTTTCCCTTTTCCACTTTCTCCTATCAGATATGATCGCAGTATTGACACGTTTTACACACACATATCATTTTTCAAACAAGTCCATCCACATCTTTTTCTATCTTCCTCTACTCCTATATCCATTCACATTCAAACTCAAACCTTTTCTTGTTACAAGATTTTTATCTCTTCTCATAATATGCCAGTACCATGCTAACCTATTACTCCTCAACTTCTCTTTCACTGGTGCTATTTTCAAATTTCCTCTGATATGCTCATTCTTCATCTTATCCATTCTGGTTACACCACACATCGATTGTGACATTCACACCTCTGCCACATGTAGTCTTTTCTCATCCGTCTCTTTCATAGCCCAGCAGCACTTGGATTCACACAATCCGTGCTTTAAATATTCTAAGTGTGTTTTGTTTTGTGTTGAAATGATATTATTAATGCCATTGTAAAATGAGATATTGCTTTCTCAACAGATTCGACTACATTTTCATTGAATAATTTCTTACATATACTGCTATGTTTAATGTATGTCATTGTCTAGAACCGTTACTGTAAGCGTTCGTTTGACAAAATTTTGGTTTGTTACACAATTCTAATTTGGATTTAAAAATCAAGAAGGTTATAATTAAGGGCTAAAATTTTTATTTAGTGCTTATTAAGTTTTCGTAATTTTTAATATTAGACTTGCATATTTCTTTCTGATTTGGTTGACTAATTATATGAAAATTTCGATTCTCTAAATGAACGTTATTTCATATATCACCAACACAATTTTTCTTTGTTTTATTTAAATAATGTAATAACAATATAATTTGGTATATAATAAAGAACTAATGTATAAAAAATTAAATTAATTAAAGTCAAATTGTCAGCTTTTCTGAATGTTGTCAATCGAATACTGTTGAGCGTTTTTGTATTCCTGGTTGATTTCCTTTTTATGCCATGTTTATAAAAAAAAAAATTTAAGTACTAAGAGCTTGCTTCGTATTGTAACTCTATAAATATTGTATAACCCGCTGGCTAAACAACATTCTAATGTATTATTCATTATCTTTAAAGAACCTATATTAAAACATCTGATTTTAGAATTAGATATTATAATTCTTAATATGAAATAAATTGGTATTACCTACCGGGTTTAGTTTACTGCTAAATAGAAAATAAATGGCACATAGTATTTGTAATAAACATATTCAGAATTAAGGTTACTATCCAGTTTAGTGTTGGTTTAACGCTATAACTTGATGTTAAATGTTGTTTAGTGAATCGGTTGCTAATTTATTTTGATAACATTTATTTCTGTTAGTTTTATATCCTCTTTTATCCACATTCTTGTAATTTTTTACCCTATTGTTGTAATTCTTGAATGCCTTCGTTCAAAACCCAGAGTAAACTCCAATTAGCAAGTTGGAACAAGCGATGATTGTTTCGTTAATACCAGAATCTATGAATACCTGCTTTGTGAGGTTTACGCTTGTGACTGCTAATTATTCTTGTATAATATATACCTCTGGCATTATTACAAAATGGCGAACTTACTTTTATGAAATAAAACAATATCATTTTTACATTAAGATTTTGCGTCTCTTGATAGTGTTTAATATAGCATATATGTTACGAATTACTCTTCACCTTCTGTTATTATTGTGTACAGTTGTTTGTTCAGCTGTGTGGCTCGATGATTCATTTAGAAATATGGTCACAATATCTAAAGTATATTTTATAATCATTTATTTATTTTTATTACTCTGCACAACCCAAGCAAGCTAACGCATGTCTTTTGATACATAGAAAGAGCAACTTCTACTATTAAATATAGTTATTAGTAGATATGAATATTTATTACTGATTAATAAAATTAATTTTGTCCTTAATTGGTTCGTTTTTGTGTAGTTTTGTGTAGAGAAATATTGCAATTAAATTTATTTCTATTAATTAAAATGGGGGTACGTAAAAATGTTGTATATGGGTAAGGTCGCAAAAGCTGTCGTTTTTGCCTGGAGAAAATTATATCAAAATATCAACATCCATTTCAAAGGAAACTTAAACATTATAATAAATCTCCTGATGACGGAAATCTGTGTAGTGATTAATTCGCTAGCTTCTCCAAACCAGAAATTGTATTTAACAAGTTTAATTCAATAAAAATATAAACTGAAATGTTACTTAGGATTCCTCCAACTTTAGGCATAAATACAGTGTTATTCATTGACATAAAATGTTATAATGAACATTTTTTTTGTTGTTTTTAAAGTTTGATAAATGTAATATTAAAACCACATTCAATAAGAGATAATTAACTTCCCATTATAAATATTTCTTCCATAATATACCAATATTGATTTTTTTGCTTTTGTGTTACGAATTTCATGCATTTTTAAGTGAAGCAAGCTTGACAAAAAAATTGGGTTACTTTTGTGTGACATTGAAGTTATCGTTACATAAAAGTTACTATATAATTTTTGTGTTAAAAGTGGGACTTTTGGTGGACCTTATTCCCATATAATCGGATATATATTATATGTTAAAATATTTAAAATTGTAGTATAGTCTATATTTGCTGATTATATTTTTTATTAAAGCTGCATATTATCTATGTAGCTCTCAGTCTAGTTTAACTTTAGACTTTCCTCAACTTCTTTAATGTCTAACTTACCAATTTATATATCCAAATGAATGACAATTAATATATATATCATTATATATATAAGTTATAACATCTGTTGTGTTGTGTCATGTTGTCCTACTGTAACAATTTATGATCTGGATTTTTTGGTTCTTAAAATAATTCGCTTGAATTTTGAATATTTCGTCACTATAAAATTTATTAATAAATAACTGGATGTCTAAAGTAATAGATAATTCGAGTAATTCGTATCTTTTCTCAGCGTAATTTTTTTGTAGATTGTTGCGTTTATTGATATCGAATAATAAAATTAATCGCTTCGTTCATTTAGTACTTTTTGGTTAAGATTCGATACTTTATGTTTACACCAGGATGATAATATATCAGCTAATTTGTATCAGAGAACACTAATTTAAATGCATGCATATGCCCGTAATCATTATTTAAAATGCATTAAGGCTATGTGCTTTTTCCTATGATATTGTTAACATGTTTTATTCTAAATGGGATTATACAAATTCCTGTCCCTAATACATAATCATTTTAGTTATTAACAAAAATCTACATTGAAATGTAAAAGTAGTACAGTTAACTTAATTGATTGTTTATATACAATATTTGTAATGATTATGTATAATAGTTTTCAGTATATTTATCAATTGCACAATTGATCTGATATCAAGTAAGAATTTCTTACATTATGGTGCAATATCTGGAATTTTTCTCGGTTATTGAATATAAGCCGAACGCTTTCGTATTTATATGATGTAATCTAGTGCTATCTTAAAATTTTAAGATACCAATAGATTTGATTTGCATTGGCAAAACTGCAAGTACCACAAAAAATTACTAGGTGGCGCTAAATGATATAGCTTTTTTCTTGTATATGTACAAGCCACAAAAATTAACGAGAGAACATAAATTGATACTAATAATTAGTTACATTTCTTTTTGGAAAATCGCATATTTTCAAGGAAGACTTCTACATAGACATTCTTAAAAAACGAAACCTACGTAAAAATTTGATGCGAACTGTTGGAGCCGTTTCTGAAATACACGAAATAAATGTGTATCTATAAATATATCCAAGAGTTGTTCGTTTAAAGTCATAAGGTTAAAATATTTGTAAAATTAAACTAAATTACTAATGAAAATTCACATTGCTTTTGAATTATTGGTTTATGGGTATGGTCCTGGAGTAATGTAGTTTATTGTACGGTTCTCATGTTGGGATTTTGCATGCTGCATGCTTCGCTTTTGTATGACGGTGTCAGCCGGACAACTTGCATGTGATGAGAATATTGCGCAACGCACCGCCTTCTAACATTGTTAGGAATAAGTCGGACAAGGTTAGTCTCAGCTTACTGCTTTTCGTGTGAAATATATCAGCTAATAGTATTGATGTCTAATGTACGAGTGATAATTATAGAATTTGTAGGTAACTTGAATCGCTTTTAATTCATACATAATTTACGACATAAATGATAGTAAGTTATTATTTACATTCGTATTAATACGATAAGCGGAATTGTCCTTAATAACTTTTTCAATAAATAAATAAAAATATACAAATAGATCGTAGATATAGTTGAAGTAAACAATGTTTTTAACATAGGAACTGTAAATTGAGTGACAAAGGTATTGATGGTTGGCATAGAATCATAAGTAACTAGAAGAGGTGTATATTTCATTGTGGGGTAGAATATAGGCGTGTGGATTTACTTTCAATCTAACGTCAGACTTTAATTCTCACGGTACCGTCAATGAGAGCTTGTAATATTAGTTGTGAACCACGGATCTAAATAATGATTACATAACGTATTCGGACGCCGTGTCGATTGATGCAGGTTTGAATCCTTACAACGGATTCAGAGCTTTCGGTGAAGGAAAATATCGTGATGAAACCATAGCATGATGGGTAGTGCTTTTTCTAAGCCTGCCTGGATAGCTACTAAACCGAAAATTTGGCGCCAACCACTTATTAGTGTTTTCCAGCAGTTGGATTTAAGAATCAGACTCCTCTAGGCTTAGCTTTTTACCAATTTAGGCCACATACATCGTCAGTTAACGTTGTGGTTAAACACTATAAACCTATAAAATATTAAAAATAGGTTTGATAGACAGACAGGCTAATGTAAACAAAAATATTAGATACGGTTTTTTACGCTAACTTCTGTGGATGGATTTAAGGTCCCTCAAATGTAGTTGTTTAGGACTTTCCGTTTTCAAATCAATTTTATTTCAATGATAACGTGTTCTGAAACTGCATCTATCCTAATATGTTCGAATCCTGCTTTGCGTGAGTTTTTGGTGAATACAAACATCGTGATCGGGTAGCTATCAGCACCTTTAAGAAAGTCTGTCGCCAACCACATTTTAGTAGGTTTCGGCAGCTGCATTCGAGAACCAATTTCACTAAAGTTAATCTTAACATCAGCCATATCATTACCTACCGTGAGTTTCGCTTTTTACCGAACGTCAAATTTATAAAGAATAATAAAGGTGATTCTTTTAGCAGGACACTGAGCTAGAATGGATTACTCAATAATCCGTTCTTACGTTTGAAACATTGCACGTTTGACGTAATATAAAAAGATGGATTTAATTGTTTGAGACGATTGGAATAAATTTAAAGGGAATTGCAATAAATCTTTCAGTCGACACCGGTCGGTTCTATACAGACGGGGCACGAGATCGTCGTGTCACCGAACCGCGACAGCCATCAGCCATTCCACAAGGTAAATAATATTTGTACATATATATCTATATTATTGAGTTTAAAACCTTAGGTTCAGTCTTCTCAAATATTCTTATACTATAATAACATCTATAGTTATATAATATCTTCATACTCTTTTTCTCAACCGATTTTCAATTTTTTTGTTAGGTACCTATTGACGAATTTTAATGATATCAAGTAAAAGATATAAATAGTTCGTTTTTCTTTCTTTCATATTGAAATACGAAAAATTAAGAAGTTATGACCGAATTTTGACCAATAGACGAGACTAGTAAAATATAAATCTGTTTAACTAAATTAACAAGGGCAATGACTTTTTATAGGTATATGTATATTGTTATTGTAATTTTATTTTGCTCTCATATATAAAAGTACCCGGATGAACGATCTTCGCACGGCTATTAGATGTAGTAAGCCGAACGTATTTGTATTCAGATAATGTTATATAGCGCCATCTTACAAAATTTTGAGCTAACAGTAGATTGACATCCATTGGTATCACTGCAAATACCACAAAAATTTACTAGATGGCGCTATATGATATAACAATTTTTTTTTAGAAAATCGCATTTTTTCTATGATGGCACCTATATAGATAAACTTAAAAAGCCAAAACATTATCTAAATACAAAATTTGATTAAAATATAGATATAGAATAATTACTTATTAAAGGTTATACTTCTATTTGTTTTTCTCTAGTCGTAAATTTTTCGTTTCTATATGTTTGCATATGCTTATAATTATGTTAGTCACATATATTAGATTATCATAGTGTAATTCTTATTGGTGTTTGAAGTACATCAATCACATTTTGAAATTCGTAAGTCGCAGCACTAAAGATTATGTTTTATATTACACGCTAATAGTTACTATGTTATAAATTATATCGACACTGATTTTCTTTAGTCACTGCAGCCTAGACTTAGTCTCTTGTTGTTGAGTCTTTCGATTTACACGTTATGTAATTAACATAAACAGTTGCTGCTGCTTCTGTTAGAAATCCATTAAAGTTATATTTTAAATGTTATATGATTTATTTGTAATTAAAGTATTTGTGGTAGTAATAAAGAAATAATAAGTATTTTTTGTGGGTGCAGGGTGATTTGTGTGATTATATGATTGGTTTGGTTGAGGACGATGAGACGGCGCTGATAATATCTGGAGAGGTTCGCACGTGATCTTGTGTTTTTTTTTCATGAATTTGAAACCATGTTTCCTTTAAGAATTTTGCTAATAACACTCACTGGCACCCTTTAAAATGATACAGAAATCATATCCATGCTGTTTAAATGCTATATTTTGTAGTCTAAGCTATATTTAGGTATTCTTTTAAAATTGCTATATACCAAAACATAAAAAAGTCGAAAGTATTAAGTACGTAAAAAGCTTTTCTAATAGGGAAATATATTCAAATGATAAAAAAATGTAAGTATTTAAACAGATATACCGACAACCTATAAAAAACGGTCGAAAAACTTTTTTGTGTAACATTGGGCGCTTGATTTTTGTTTTATTTTCGAATGAATAATTTTAATTCGTGGAAACAATTGAAGATCAGCTTTTATGCGATTCATTTTAGTTTCATTCGAACTTGCATATTTTGGAACGAATTTTTAAATTTTCGTCCTTCTTTTGATTTACTAAATTTGTCCGAATATGTACGTATATATTAAACTGTGATAGAAAATAATAATATTTATTAAACTGATGTTTATATAACTGAGTTCGATAAACTCCAATGCTATTTAGTCGTTAACTCCTGGACTGTCCAAAACCATAAAGTTTTAAGTTCCATACAAACGAATGTAAACCTCATGAGGCACAGGTCAACAGGATGTTGGCAGTATAAGCTTAAGAAAATACTAAATTTGTTACAAAACTTTTAAAAATAACAAATTATATTTTGTAACATGATAATTTGTTTGTAAAATGTATTCTAAATTATTTTTTCATTCGTATTAACCATGAAAATTACAATGTACGATGAGGTGTTTATATAAAAAAACTGAAAAACATAACCCGCCATTTTGACAACTGGGTCTTAAAAAATCAGCCGAGGGATTAATCGTAAAAGAATTTTTCATGGTTTTCCAATTAAACCTCTTAACGCTTCTGGTTTTATGCTATTCATTTTACCATAAGTGTTACTAGTTAAGTATATTGTATTTATTGCAATTTTAATTTCGTTTATATATTTATAAGGACGAACTATAAATGAAATATAAATATCACATACAAGCAATTGGCAGCAACGTTGTAAGTCTTAATTATAGTATAAAAAATAAGAAATAGCTTCATATCAGTGAAGGTTTTTTAAGAATTGGTTCAGTAACTCCAGAAATTACTTTCTTCAAACATATTTCAAATGTTACCTCCTTGTAATAATAGTAATGTTAACCTGTACTTTCTCACTCCTGGGCTTGCTTGGGCTTGGGCTCCAGGTTTGCTCACTGTCCTCCTTTACTGTATTTAAATACTGTTATTAAATTCGCGTTTCGGTATATACTCGAATTACGAAAAATCTGCTGATATTCGAACCTTCAGACATGGAATCGATATTCCATCGGCCAAACAATAAAATTATACTACGTCCGCGTCCTAATGAGATAAGAACTGTATCCGATAGATTTCCGGAACCATGATTGATAGTTTCAAACATTAAGTTTTTGTTATCACAAATTTGTTATATATTGAACAAGTAATGATTAAATCGATTAAAAAAGTGCTTATTCGTGTGGTTTTTTACGCATTGTAAATTTCAATGATGTGTCCATCAAACTAATTTAGGGAAACGCTTAAGTGTTTTAAAATAGCAAAGTTCTACACACTTTATCCTTAACTATAAATAATAAAAAAAAATCATGAAATCGGTGACGCAAAGGCTAATTGACTTAACGTGCAAAGTCTGCGACTTTTTAGTTAATTACCTATTCCACTATCAATATGTTATCTAAATATTTCGTTACAAAAACCGTTATTATTTGAAATGATTATTCGAAAAGTTTTTTTTTATTAATTATTAAATAAAACTAATAATCACAGACAAAATTTGAATTTCGAAAATCCATGTGCTTTAGATGTAATAAAAAAGTTTTAATATTCTTTTAGAGTTATTTTAAACTTTTTTGATAGTCGGCTTCCAGTAATCTTCTTTTATATATATACATGGAGGTCTGCTGTTGTGCGCACATCATTAAAAAACTCCTGGATAGTTTTCAATGAATACTGTATAGTTTTACTTCTTAGACATAAATAGTCCTTATTGGAGATAAAAGAATTATAACGATAGCTTCATTTAATATCAAGGTATTCAAGTTTTGATAAATTACGTTTTTTTACAAATATTACGCGTGCAACAATGTGTTTTCTTGTCGTGGAGAAGTGGGGCAAGCGGTATTCTGTTTGTTTTTCCTCTGTACATAAAATACGTTAGTAAGATAACAAGAGACACAGACGAAGTCGCGGGTATCTGCTAGTGTAGTATATAAATATATTCAGCAACTATGCTTGGCTCTCTCCATTTTACGTTATTTTTTCCCTTAATATTTTAATATAATCATTGGATTAAATCATGTATTGTCTACATCGGTTTATATCGGAAGTTAAATAATGATTTGTAATTGAAGAAGTTCGCTGTCCTCAGCATGCTACGTTACAGATGGCGGCACTGGCTGCGAAGGAGTTCGGCGGAGGCGGGAACGCGAACTCGGGCGGGAACTGGCCTCACAGCGGGAAGGCGACGCCGCTCACCGCCGGGCACCTCACGCCGGCCGACAGGCACGGCTCTGTCCAGGTATATTTGCGGTCTTATTCTATTCATTCTCCATCATTACTCATGAATTGTTTTCAAATATATCATAGATTCACATGTGTACGTGTGCGGTATATGCTATATATTTAAAGTGTAATAATATGTAATATGTATGGTTACGGGACCCTAATTACCTGAGATAGATAATAAGGTTGGCTGTTAAAAAAATAGGTAAAGAAAGAGTGGGACGTTGAAATGAAAATACTTCCTCTTTAAATCCATTGTTGTAGCCGTGGAATTTCAAACAATCTCAATAGAATAATGGTTTGGAATAGATTCTTATAGATTTCTTTCGTCACATTATTACTTAATATTAGGTAAGGCTTTAATGAAACGCTAATAAAATCCTATAATGCGTAAAAAATATTCGTTGATACAACAATATAAAGGATCAAGCAAAAATTCTAATATATATTATTCGAATACTGATTTTATATGTATTCCACGAGTGGTGCAATGATTTAGACAGTTGCTGTTACCGCGCTGAGTGTCGTGGATTCGATTCGTACAACAAAACTATTGTTTGCGCGGATTCTCGAATAATTGTTCTGTGTTTGAATGTACTTTTATGGTCTATTTTATATGTAAAGTCTCCCGTCACAAACGGCTTAGTCCCTAGTGCAAGAATCGTCTTTAAATGGAAAAAAAATCGTTTTCTTAATTTTACTTACTGGCAATGATTTAAGATGGTTATTTTGAAGTAGTATCTTATAAATAAAATTAAAAATAAACAAGTGTATTTTATTTGTGACGAGAGTTTTTCGCGGGATCTTGAAATGTCATGTAGTGATTTATTTTTATTTTATTATTATAAGAACTTCACAGCACAATCATGGTATTTTAAAAACATATGAATATAATTACAGAGTGCCAATTATGAAGTAATGCGTTTTACATTTCGCATAACGAAAAATTAAGTGTACGAAGTTGTTTGCAATATTGTGCAATAATTAACTTAACGTGTTCACATGGGCGCATGTATGTTGTGTGTGTGCGTGCGTTGGTGTGTGTCTGTGTATGTGTGTTTATATATTATTCTTAATATTGTGTTATTCGGCTATATATTTTGTAATACTGGTGGCGTAATATAGTTTACCGTAATATAGTAATATAGTTTAATTTAGTTTAACTAATATAGTTTGGTTATTGTGCACAAGTGAATTGGATGAAAAATAATGCTACGGGGCATGGATTCTGACTTGCCACAGAAACTCTCTTGAAAGTTCTAACAAGATCATCTTGTTAGTTCATTGAAATGGAAATGATCGCAATAGTTCAGAATTGGCAGTATGGTTTAATCAAGTGATTCCCAAAGTGGTCCACGAGAGACTCGATGGGGTGTACGTTGGCGTGACAAAGAAATGGGTGTGCACAATTAGTAAGCGGGAGTCTATGAAAATTGGTCTATGTTCGGAAGAACTAACAATGTTGGCTTGACTTCATAGGGTAGTATTGAACCTGCAGGGGGTCCACTGGAAGCAGTAATGTTTTGAAAGGGGTCTATGAGAAAAAAAATTTGAGAACCCCTGGTTTAATCGTTCACCTGTTCTTATTGGATGAATATTATTACTACTATCTGTGACGATATTAAATGTTTGGTAATTTTCTTGATCATTAAGGTGATGGTTTTTCGGATAGTAACTATAATAAATAATCACTTTTTATATTTTATTATTTTATCTGTTTGTTCTTCAAGCCGAAATAGCGATCACTGTCTTGTTTATGGCACTAATAATGCATTTTTACATTTACGTGTCTGTTTATTCTTAAATAGGTTTATTATACAATTCGATATGCATGCTTTTTTGGTGATCCTATTGTACCATTATTTATTTATTTTTATTAATCATTTTCTTGGTTGTTGCGTCATTATTATTATTTATTTTTTAAGTTTATCGATACTTGTGAATGTATATTGGTGTATTTATTTTTTAGCTATTGAAGAATAAACATTTTCGGTATGTGAAATTTCCCGGATCGGTTTCAACGGTCAGTTTATTTTTGAAAATTTTGCCGGCAGTCCTTGTGTGAATGTCTGCATGACGCTTAAGAATATGTTGTGCTACATACGATCGCGCTCTTTGCACTAAATTTGTGAAATGTTAGCCGTTTACGATGGCGTCGGGAACACTTTTTTTTTGTTAATTAATCTATATTATTTGCTATCGGAATATTATAGTATGAAGAATAAAGAACAACTGTAAATAATGATAATTGAAGATATGAATGGGTGAAATTGGTATATAGCAATTTTAAATTTTATAATCTAAAGGAAAGTAGTACGTCCACGTTAATATTCTGTTATTATAACGTTAGCGCAATTAGATATGGAAATGAAAATAAGACCGCCAATATTATCATTTGACGTGCAGTAAATTATATCAAAATGTCAACACCAATTTCAAGAGAAACACAAACATTATAACTCTCCTGATGTCCGGAATTTGCGAAGTGATTAATTCGCTGAGTTTTGCAAATCATAAACTGTAATTAACAAGTGTATTGAACAAAAATATAAATGGAAATACTGCTTAAGATTCCCAACTGTTAGGTAAAAATACAGCGACGTTCATTGGCATAAAATATTACAATTAAGATTTTTAGTCTTTAAGTTTGATAACATGTATTATTATAGGACGAATGAACTCCAATTATAAGTAGTTATTATTATCATTAGTCCTTTAAGAGACTCACTGAAGGCCATATACCTCTTCTGAAGAAAGATATGGGCATAGTCACCATGCCCCAGCCCGTTGTGATTTCAAACTCCGAAAAAATCCACAGTTCAATAGTTTCCCACGTACGGTGGTACTACAAGAACATTTCTTAGGTTCAGATTTCCTCACAATGTTTTCCTTCACCGTCACCCGATAGCCAATTTAAATTAGTAAATGTACATAAAGTCCGAAAAATTCGTAGTACATACATCGCACCTGCGCACGTAGGATTGATATTCCACCGGTGAAAAACCACTAGATTATGTTGCGAAAATATTGACTATTACAGTTTTTATGTTCTTTACAGAATATGCCATGATTTTTTGCTTTTGTGTTACGAATTACGTACATTTTTATATGGAGCAAGCTTTATAAAAAAATTGGGTTACTTTCGTGTTACATTGATTGACACCCTTAATATAAAACGTTACTATGTAATTTTTGTGCTAAAATGGGAATTTTGACGAGCTTACGCATACTAGTAAATAATATAATCAAAGGTATATAGCCAAACTTTGAAATGTATTTCTGTCAAATAACAAATTTGTTCATCCGTTCATGTCTTCAATTAATTCACCAACTCTATCAACATTGAATTAAATCACTTTTACAGTTTAGACCAACAACCATCGACTGAATTCGGCGTAATAAATTTGGTTACATTGCACGAATTATTAAATAAACCAACCAACTCAAAAATTTGTGTTCCGACTTCGATGAACGGTTATTATCTCGAGCTTATAAAAATAGCACTGCCAATATTCATTCATAAATTGTCAAAACATCGTATAACCTGTGTGTAGTACCGCCTTTTTCGTAACCGCTATTTCGCGATGTTTTATTTTTTATGTTGCTTTGAGCATTATCTGTTCTAATTTTGTCTCATTTACACAAACAATAAACAAAGGCGCTTGTAAAATTGACTGTTCACACTATACATAATTTGGAACTAATTGTTTTGCTTACTATCTTATATTATAGTGAAGCGATCTGTGGTGGATCCATTGATTGTTTGAATATTAAATTCATTCATAGTCCTGTAGGTACTTGGTGTGTACAGTTTTAGGTATATGTTAGTAAATGCCATTTGTAATATAACTAAGGAATTCATTAATAGATGTATAATTTAATCGACGTTAGCTTTAAACTCGGATATAGCGGACTTAGTAGTTAAAAATAATATTCAATTGCGACTGCTAAAGATTTTATATTTATCTTTAATGTTTTAGAGTAACTTTTTTAAGGGATTCTCAAGAAATAATTATTTTCTATGTTCATATCGTAGTAACCCTTCGAGAATATATGAATTTAAATTGTATTAGTCCCTTAACGTACTTGAAGGCTAATTAAAAGATATTTTATTTATACTAAACATAATAAACAGATGTATAGCTAAATCCGCCAAATCTGAAAACGATTAAATATAAATAAGTATGTATATTTCCCTCACGAGACGTAATTATGGAACGGATTGGTTTGTGCGCGCATACTGTATTTTGCGTACGTCTGATTGGCCAATGAACGATGGCATGACTGACATCGACCAATCATACGCAGCGTGCCCTCCTGTCTTTTCCCGCATACCTGTAAATCATGTACGTATTGATCAGTCAATTGCGTCTATAATGGTTGTTCTCACGACTCGTGAAGGAATTTATATTTAGGAAATTTGTTGACATCCCGAGTGGTAACGATGGTGATGGTCGTTGCATTGTAGGTGGTGAGCTCAACAAACGGCGAGCTCGGGGCTGACGACCCGACGGCAGGTCACAGCAACACCCCGATCACTCAACCCCACCACGAGGTCGATGTGGTTGACGACACCAAGTCAGTGTTCCAACTGTATGGACATCATTTTTATTTCTTTTTTTTTTTTAAGTCGCTTGGGAAGCGTATTATGTCATTAACCATATCTCTCACATTGTCCTAAAATTAATTACACTTTTTCTCATCATATTTCATCATCAGCACGATTATTTTTATTCATACATTTAGGTCACGCAGTTTTCCAAATTTAGGTTGATCCGCAGCGACTACTGCTACATTATTAAAACGGGAAAGAAAAGTGAATCAAAAAAACAATAATGCTATAGTTTCATTTGCTTAACATTTGGATTAATTATATTATTTTTCTCGTTACGGGAAGATCAATATAAGATACCTAATATCAAGACATATTCATGGTTGAAGTGTTAAATAAATTTAATTAACATTTGAAATATAAAAGTATTATTGCATCATTTGTTTTCAGCCAGTCCTCTTTGCGTATAAAGCTTTCATAGTTAGAAGTTACATTTTCAGTATGAGTCTATTTTTCTGTAGATTCACCTTAAATAATAATATTAAAGATAAGTCCTGCCTTGTATTAAATAAACATACAATTTTATGCTGTGTTGGCAAATTCGTAGTAATCAGACATGAACATACTCTTTTAATTTTGTTAATAATATGATTTCAGTCTATATAAGAATTGTAAATATATATGTTTTTAATTGAATTTAAATGGTTCAAAATTCAAAATCATACAAGTTTGTTGTCTTTATTAACCAAGCTTTGCCTACTAATATTATATAGTTCAATTAAATTATTAGTAATTTATTATTATTTATAATGTTTTATTATCGTGTAATTTTCCAATAAAAACGTACAAGATTAAACCTAGACAGACTTTGTAAAATCGTCATACAGGCAATCTGTATATTCCAGGTGCTGTTGTTTCTTCAAACGTAAAAAGAAGAAGTGCGCGGCGCGCGCGGGCAAGTGACGCGTGTGTGCCACCTGACCCGCCAACCGCAACCGCAACGCCAACCGCGACCGCACCGCCAACCGCAACCGCACCGCCGACCGCGACCGTACCGACCCCCCGCCCCCTGCCGTCACCTCGAACGCACGCGTGCAGTACCGCACCGAGCGCTACTCTCGCGCTTCCCCTTTTAATTATATCGCAATTTGATTCACAGTTATTCCTAAAAGAATATATTGGGAGGTTGAAAATAGTACTCTACCTTTTTTCGAGGTTATCGTGTTTAAATCACTGATTTCGGGGTTTACGTTGTTTTATTGGTTATAATAATTAGTATATCTGCATTGACGCAGAACAGTATACTACTTGTTAATGATAAACTTGATAAATTCGTTAAAATATATGTGCGTTAAAAGGACTATTAAAATGAAAGATCACTCTCTCCGTTATTGTATATACATAGATATATAAATTTTCTGTATTATTATTCAAGTTGATTGTTTAGTTCGGTGCACACTATAAAATTGGTTTCGATGGAACAACTAATAAAAGTGTATCGTATTAGAACACACATGCAACTATTGTTATAAGTTGAAAATTAAACACATGTGATGACTTTCGGTTTTTCACACACTTATAATATCTCTTTGTTTGTTTATTCGCAATTATTTTTACATTGTTTCAAATATTTTGCAGTTGTGTTTTATTTAGTATTTGGGAGGTAATTGGATAATTTATTTTTTGTGTTAAAAGTGGGTAGTTGAACGGTTTTTTTTTTGACAGTTTTATAGTTAATCGTTTTTTTAAGTCATTGATTCTATTCTGATCCGTGTTCAATGTGAGTTAATTGACTTTTTGTCTGTTTTACAGTTTTAACAAGTAATTATAACCTCAACCAAGAAACTATTGTAACAATATTTTCACACCCACTGGATAATTTTACCCCAACTTATCTTATACCTGATTTATATTACTGTTATGAAATTAAATTCAAATCACAGTATTGCATTTTTATCTACACTTTTTTGCGTTAATTTCTACATTACTACATACTAGTTCGTTTACGGTAATGTTTTCATACTACTGAACGTTTATCGAAAACATTATCTCGTGATTATCATTTTTAGATGTGGTAAAGAAGAAAAAGGAAACAAGATTAAAAGGACATTTTTTTTATCACCGCAAACTTTTAGGAAAAATTCGTTGTCTTTACTGTTAATGTTAGTGAATATATAGTAATTGACAACTGGTTTGTAAATTGCACGCGCGCGTGAAAACAACGCAAAAATTAAAATGCCATTTGTGTAAAATGCAGTAACAAATTGAATTATATGAACACAGTATTCAAAAGTTCAAATATTTGAATCATTGTAGATATAATGTCGAATTTGAAAGCGAACTTATTGGAACTTGAGTAAATGAGCGGGTCGTGAATTTCAATGATTGTCCCTTCAATAATACTTAACTCGTATTATATGAGGGATGTATATTAGATTAGAGAATTCGTGGTGTTTTATTTAATAATAACTCGATGGACAGGCGTAAAAGCAATAGTTAACGTTAATAAGGTGGCATGGCGGTTGGCGTGTATTTTATTTTTGTGTTCCCGTCCGTAGCAAGTTACGTTTTCATTTCGCAGAAGCTTGTGTGAATTCTACTCGTCCGTGCTGTGTGGTATTTTAATATACAATAACTTCATCGATTTCTCAGTTTCCGAAATATTTTCGTAATTGGTCCATTCCAACTATAGAAATCGTTCTAATCCACTATATAGATCGGTCTAGCCCACCATGTAATTTAATCAAACCCACTACATAGATCGCTCTATTCCATTACACAGTTCGATGTAATTCATAGTTCGAACTGATTCTCCACCTAGTTCGGACGAAACTATTACATAGTTCGAACAGATTCACCACATCCTTCGATCTAATCCGCTAGGTACATAGTACGATCTAAATCGTTATATAGTTCGAACTGATTCTTTACGACATTCTATCTGATCCACAACATAGTTCGATCTAAACTCTTGTATAGTTCGAATTTATTCTGTACATCGTTCGGTTTAATTCACTAGATAGTGGGGTCTAAACCACTATAGTTCGAACTGATTCGCCTCATTCTTCGATCGAATCCACTACATAGTTCGATCTAAACCACCATATAGTTTGAACTAATCCACTATACAGTTCGATCTAATCAGCCATATGTGGTTCGATCAGATCCATAATTTCGTACATTAAAAATGAACTTGTCATCAGAAACTGCTATAGTTTGTATAAATACTTATCGAGTAGTCGTGTATAGCGTCATCCCATTATTATTGAGGAAGATATCAAATATTATTTTTGTACTTCGTCTGTGACTTTTTTTTTTATTTCTGTGAATGCATTGTCATTATTATTATTATTTTTTATTTTGTTACATAAGTAATGAATTACCATAACATAGAGAATATTGTGACTTTTATAATAAGTTTATATGTGCGTTGATGAATTACTGTAGTTCGTCTGCGGCGCGGCGTATTGAATATTGCGTAGTTTGTTAGGATTTATTTGCTTCAGGTTGTGATGTGGTTTTGGGAGTTTTACAGAATGCAAGTATATATTATATCACAACAGCGTGTCGATCGATGAGTGATCCGAGTTGATTTATATGAATCGTTTATGTCGGGAATGCGGTGTATTGCTATTGTTTCGAAAAGTTTTTTGTACAGATCTCATTTGAATTGAAACTAATCCGCAATATTCATCGCGCTCGACGTGTATGCGTATTTTAGGTTTTAACTTTATTTAGTCATTATCTAAGTTCAGTTTGTGCGATATGAAGAAAAAAAAAACAACGTATGGTAATATTATTTAAAATTGGCTCCGTTCCTATTCACGTGAAGCCATGTATTTTCCTATCTTTATTTATGCCTAATATTAGATGTAATTAATGAGGTAACGAGCGTTAAATATCACAGAATCGTAAGGAATTCATTGTCAATAATAAATAAGTTTCAAGATTATTCCTGCTATACTCATATCTAAGTGTTCTGATTGCTTATATTCTTAATCGATGACTTAAATATTATATTAATTGTGCAATAAATTATATATAAATTCATAACAGTTGTG
This sequence comes from Antheraea assamensis, assembly GCA_035772565.1. NCBI lineage: Eukaryota > Metazoa > Arthropoda > Insecta > Lepidoptera > Saturniidae > Antheraea > Antheraea assamensis. Next base: position 1,411,570 of record JAQQSE010000014.1, read on the forward strand.
TAAAAATGCTTTTCCCAATTCGGTATACCCGATCGAGTCCCGAGCAAACTATGTTCCTACAAGACTGAATGAGACATTTCACCTTATGTACAAAATATTTGTGACTCCGGGCTCATGTCAATTTTATTGTTGCGATTAATTTGGTTCTATATGAGTGTAATAACAACGTATATCATTTTTAAATACTTATTAATCATTGTGACTGAACCGAGTCACTTTCGTCGAGGTCGTCCGGAATCGAGTCATTCCAAACACGGGCTCATGTCAATTTACTTATTGCAATTCATTTTTTTATGTTCGATATTAGTCTAATAATAAAACCTATATCATTTTTAGATACACTATTAGTCACTATAACTGCGACTTACCATGGTCGAGGTCGTCCGGCATCGATTCATTCCGAATGGGCTCATGTCAATTTTAATTATTACAATAGGGTTTTTTCTTTGATGTCTATTAGTCACTGTGACGTAACGAGTCACTGCGGTCGGGGTCGTCCGGAATCGAGTCATTCCACAGTGTTTCGGATCACGTTGTCATGATGAATGTTTAGTCGGTATAGTTGCCGGCGGCCGCGACCGTTGTCCTCTCGACTGTGATGACATTGGATTCTGAAAGAAGTTTCTGGATTCTGATTACGAATAGAGTAAGTAAATTCGGGTCCGCACGCGTCTCTAGCTGCCGTTTTCTCGTGACCGTGTGTCTCGAGTCACTATGTCAATCCACGGTCACGAGACACGAGCGGTCGATACATTGATGTTGTATAAATTGTACAGCTTTAGAGGAAACAGGATAAATAAATACATGTGTATATTTTTGCTTGGACTGGAAGCGGCAAAGTTTCGACAAGCGTGATTTGTGTAGGAGGTAATATATTGAAGGCGGTCGGCGTTATCAGATGGCGACGGTTTGAGGAATTGCATTGTTATCACCGAACCGTTGTCGGCAAGGAATCTATATTCATAGTTATTGTACTGATCGTCGATATTTTATAAAGTATTTCGGATTAATCACGAATATGTAGTCATCACAAAATTGTATCCCTCGCGCATTAGAAGTTATCCATTTCGGCTAAGTATGTTTGAAGTGTTTTTATAATAATATGAATTAAAAAAAAAAACATCTTGTTGTGTCGTTTTCATATTTTTAGAGAAAAGTATAGATAATGCGAATAATATCAATATGTGAAGTTTTTAAACCGATTTGTTAAGTAATGGTTTTTTGATAAATTATTGAGGACAAATCGAAGTATTCTTCTTCTCGTTGAATGGTTCGTTAATACTTATTGTACAATCATTGCAGTATAATCGAATGTAATAAACGTTGTATGTCTTAACATGATCGGTAATACCTACCATAGTTGTACCTAATTGTTACTTTCTATTTGCTAGATAGAATAATCAAATTAGATTGGATATTTAAATATCGAAGTCAAATTGTGTGATCTTGTAATAAGTGAAAGTGAACGATTTTAACTCAGCTCGTGTTTATTAACGTGATAATATGTGGACTGTGGAACCTAATTCGGTGAATGGTTATAATATTAGAACGCACGTTTTGCGTATATTGATTGGCGTGCACTCTTTAGAGAACTTTAACATTCACACCAACTTACACATCGCGTCAAGCGAATGACGTATGATCATGTCGTTTCTATAAAATATGCATCGAGAATTCGAGATATATATATATATTGTTTTCACTGTATACTTTGCCTTATAATAATTCTATAATAGAAACGAATTTAAATCTATATATAATCATAATATTGCTACAAAAATTAAGTACGATGTTCAGCAATCGATATAAAAAATCTCGATAGTCTTTTACTTCGACATTTAATTCCGTAGAATAAATTGACAATCATTAACGTGAAACTTGAAAACAGTGTTGCCAATTAATTTATCAAGTGTCGTCTTATCATTAATTTTACTTTTCGAATATTTGAATTGTAAAATGTTGTATATTAAATCGAGTTTTTTTTTCTTTCATTTAATTAAATTATTTTTTATCGTTCGAAATGTTGAAAACTATTATCATTATATAGTTTATGATACTAGGAAATGTACATATGGCGAAGTACTTATATAAAAAATCCCTGTTTTGTTTATTTACTCAGTTTTTTATTATGGATCTTCAGAAAAACTTAACGATAGGGTCAAAGTTTTGTAAAGTTTTGCGATAACTTCCTATTGGTATCTTAATATTATTAAAATTCAATTAACTAGAAAAAAACCGAATGTCACTTTATTCTACGGGATTAATAATATATCACGTATATATAGTATTTTGCAATTTGTCTGATTATCCTATTCTATAGTTCATTTTATATTGTTCGCTTACTAAGTCATGTTCAGTCGGTCGGCTTGAGGACGCACGAGAGGTTTTGATTGAGCTAGTTATTAACTTTTATGTATTATAATTACATGGATGCTTTTAAAACTGAATTAAAAATTCTTATTGTAAGTATATATTTAAAAAAAATATATTAATATTTCATAGAGACAGTTCTTTTTTTTTAATTTTTTCTGTAAGATAATAACGTATAGTTAAAAAATTTGCATACGCAATTTGACTTGTATTCAGTTAAGGTCACAACTCTGTTCAAAAATACGAAAATATTTGTTAACTGATAATTAAATAAAGCTTATTATAAGATATTAGTTTTATTCTTTCGTCGGGTCCTGTTAGAAACTACTGCGTATTATATTTACTAATGGCGGATGCGATTTCCTTTATCCTTTCTAATATATCGCATTCTTATTAAAATGTGATTCAATTCGGAGTCTCATTAAAAAACGAATAATTTTTAACACAATTTATTCGAACCATCGTTGGTACAAATTCTAAAAAGTGTAAATGTAAACTTTTGTAAGTAGGTAAAATAAACATTACAACTAATAATATTCATGAATATAAAACAATCATGAAACATTTATAACTAAACTGAATAAAATCAGTAACTACACATAATTGCACCGTGATTTAACAAAAAAAAAATGCTTAAAAATATATTAATAATAATAATTGATTCGTAAATAAAATTTCAATCAAATTATATATTAATTATGATTTATTTTTGTCTCATATAAATAATTGATTTCATTACGCAATCGTAACAACTATCATATTAAAAATTAAAATAAAATTCATCCATTGCGATCACACAAATATAAACATTTTAATATTGACGAAAAATAAAACGAGATAAATAGGAATAAAACTACGGAAATGTCTAAATAAATATCTCGATTTACGGAATAACGAATAATCGTATTGTCAATTCGATTATACGAGAGATATAATTTACATATCAAATGTATCAAGGAAATTGGCAACATTTGAACTTAAAAATACAAAAACTATGAACTAATAATCCAATTATAATCTGTGCTCGTATTAAAATTCATTATGAGTGCCGTTCACGACGAAATTTTTCACTTCTGTTAAATTCCTCGCTTCGTGATCAGAGATCTCTTCCGTGAGGAATATCTTCATTCTTCACCGGTATGGGGGGCATTATATCCAACAGTTCGCCCAATTTCCGACTGGTTGACAACAATGTGTTAGTTAGAAAGTTCTCGATAATATCATCCTCGGGTTTGATTTTCGTGTCTATTTTGTTGTACACGTTCTCATAGTTCTCGTTCTTCACTATCGGCGATAGATAATCTCTGCCGTCTCCGTAGTCGAACTCGAGCTTTTTCATACGTTTCTTCAAGTTCGGCGGCCAGTCCTCGTCTATGGGCAAGTCGACGTATCCGTTCGGCAGCACCTTGTACGTGTCTAAGTTCTTGACGACTTGATAATCATGATCCGAATGTGGACGGCTGAATGTGATCAGTTCGTCCATGTTGAACTCGCCGTCGTCTATCACTGTTTCGTCGAGCACCATTTCTGTTGGCAAATAAATAATGATACATTGCCGAATGTATATAATAAATAGCGTCACTTCAGACCGGCTAATGGTTTTTTTTTTGTTTTGTTCGTAATTCTAAAAGAAAATGTTTGAAAATCGTACGGAAAATGAAAATGTTGTATTCTCTTTATAAAAAAAGTGATTCAGTCGCCATTTTATGTATTTACCTGGTCGTACAGTAAAAAGAAGATTTTTCAATTTCCTCGTTATTACGTAGGTACGAAACCGGGACTGCAGCTAATTTATAATATTTTTATGTAATAATTATTAATTTATTAGACCTTCTAAAGAGATTGGTAAAATTATTTATGGAATGACTAAAAGTAAATTTTATACGATAATTTTTCCATCAGTAATCAGTAATCAGTAATTTTTATAATTTTTTTACACGCTGAATTTTAAAAATCATGTTAATTAATAACACCATTGTAATTATAACAATTTAAAGGATAGTATAAAATGAACTTCATTCTGACATCAACACACAGTATTTAAATAATGAAAATTAAGACATAATCGTAAAAAATGCCATCTGCGTTAAATTGTAGAAAAAAAAGTGAAAGGTGGCTAAGTGGACCAGAACTGGTTTTACACAGATTTCACGGTCCGTGTAAATCGAATGTTCTCGCAAAATTAATCGACATTACGTAACTCTGGTACTATTTCTTACCGGTAATGCGTTTCAAGTGCTCTATTCACATCCTAGTTATATAAATAAAATGATAGCGGTCTGTCGCAGCAAGCACGCCACGCAAAAAGTACTGGATAATATCGACTTTTAATTTTATATCGATATATATATAAATGTGATTACTGACAGATTAACTGGCTAAAAAATTACGGATGTTCATACAAACTTCCATCCCCTATTTCACTACCCTAGAGGTTGAATTTTCAAAAGTCATTCCGTGCTGCTCGACTACAATGTAAAAAGATCCCGCTGGGATATTTTCATTATCCTATATATAGCCCTAGCTTAGGCTATGCGTTATATTTTTTTATGTATATATAAATAGACAGAGACAAAACATTTACGAACATCGTCCTTTGTACCTCAACCGATTTTCTTCTTTTTTTTTTCTCGATATTGACGAACTTTTATCAATAAAAAGCAAGGGAAAAACGTTTGTTTTTTTCTTTAATATTGAGACTTGAAAAATTAATGGTACAATGGTATATATATAGATAGGCTAGATACAGAATCTGAATTTCCTATTTTGAAACTGTATGTAATATAAGTCGTGGTGGCCCAGTGGTTTGACCGGTGGAATCAATTAATCCGATGTCCGCAGGTTCGAACCCCGGCATGTACCAACGAATTTTTCGGAATTCGCGTACATTTACTAATTTACATTGGTAACACTATCGTCTGACGGTGAAGGAAAACATCGTGAGGAAACCTGAACCTGAGAAATGTTCTTGTAGTACCATCGTATGTGGGAAAAATATAGAACTGTGGGTTTCTCAGTGTTTGAAATCGCCAATACGCTGTGGGCTGGCGTGGTGATTATGCCCTATACCTTCCTTTGGGAAGAGGCCTATGACCCTGCAGTGGGTCTCTTACAGGCTGATGATGATGATGTAATATAAAGGCATTTTTACTATCGTTTTAATCATTTGACGTATCACAATTACAAGGTAAGTTTATCATTTCCGGATCCCTGATTATCAGGTAATCCGCATTTCGTATTGATTACAATTATATTTTGCCATCAAGTGAAGATAAATGACCTTTATATGAATCATGGTATTCTTTCGTCTTCGAAAATCTATCGCCAGGTATCTATGGGTCTGTTTCAGCAGCTGAACTTCAGAGCCAGTCCGCTTCCAGGTCAAGGTCATTTGACATCAAGCTAGATAGTGGTAAAACGCTAAAACTTATATAATGGTACTGCTACTACCCTTAACTTTGCCTGCGTTGCTTATTATCTTAACAATATAATTTATGTACAGAAGGAAAAATATAAATAAAACCGCTTGCCCCACTTTCTCACCACGGCAAGAAAACACACATCGCTAAACAAGAAGTGCTTATAAAAATCATAGTTTCTTAAATTTGTAATAACTTTATATTCTATGAAGTTATCGCGGTTATTTTAGATAAGAACCAAGTGTCTAAGCAGTAAATTAAAAAAAAAATCGAAATGTATCCAATAATTTAGCGGTGACCATTAATTACGTGACGCGTTTTTGAGAATTTCAGACTCGCCATCCTCCCTTGCGAGTTGTCGTGAAATTTGATAATATTGATAGAACCAAGGTAATCGTAAAGTGATACAATGACTATACACTAGATGGCAGCAAAAACAATGTTTTGCTGTTTAATCTACTGCTAAAAACAAAAAACACTTTATTTTCTATGGTACTTAAAAGACTTGTTTGTCCATTGAATTAGGCAACTATGGTTCTCATGGCCTGAATTAATAGACGCTCCCCACACGCCCAACGGTAGATTGTCTATCATTTTATTGATATATACGATAAAAAAAGACATTGTCATCGCCTAGTTTTTATAATTAGCTTGCAGTTGTGTATTTTATCTATATAAATATCTTTGGACTGTACCGTACTTACCGTCAGATATTGTACGATCATTTTGTCGAAGTAAATATAAAAAGAAAAAAAAATTAATTGCCGAATGTATGTCAGTCAACCCATTATTTCAGAACGGCTACACCTATTCGTTTAATTCTTTGTTGTTGTGTTTGTAATTGTCAGGACAAGGTTTGTATGAAAGAGTTTGTTTGTAAAATCGGAGATCGGAGTGAACAATTTGGATTAATACATTTCCATGTAAAAAAAGGGCAGTAACAGAGTCCGAAGACAGTAGAAAAATCTTTAAAAATATTGGCTGAATTGACAGATTGACATTGAGTAGTTGAATTGCCATTTTATATAATTACACAGCCTTACTGGAAACGGATAGATTTTTCAATTTACTCATAATAAATAATTTTATTATAATTTTATATCAATTGCGATCAAAGACTGGTAGAGATCGCATTTTATGAAATGAGTGACACTTGTATAGTATGTAAACATTGGCATCAGTCTGGCTTTTTGTAAATTTTATTTATTTAGTTGTTTTGGTTGTATATCACTAGAGCAACAGATAACAAGGCCAACGACCAGTATACTTTTTCTCTTGACATTTTACACCGTAAGAGTGAACGAAATCCTAAATGAATATTATACAGGAATTATAATTATTTTGTTCTAAAAACTCGAGGAATAATAATTCATGAATTAACAATCTTGTCCATTTAATATATTTTTTATAAAATCTAAAGAAAATTAATGTAAGCTGTAATTTTTTTATTTTGATACTAGTTGGTTTGCCTCGGCAAAAGATTCTTGTACACTTATATAAGCAGTATGCGAATTATTGTTATTTTAATAATAAACTTATGGCAGTCTACGACCAAAAAAATACAATTTCTTCTAAAAATTACATAATCGATTTTTATTATGTTCCTAACAATGGGAATGTTTCAGTATCTTTACTAATATTATAAATGCAAAAGTGAATTTAAGCACGATTTATGTAAGAGGTAAACCAAGCGCCAAGATACAGGGCAACGTATTTTGGTAGTTTAAGGGTCAAAAAGTGTGTATTGTTTCCATATAGGGTATAGTTTAAATGTGTAAATAATTAACTGTAAATTTTTAAATAATTTACTGTAAATGTTTAAATAATTAACTGTATATGTATCAATAATTAACTGTAAATGTTTAAATGTAAAAAAATAAACAAGATGTAGTTACTGTTGGTGGCGGAGAGCAGCGCGCGCTTGACGGCGGGCGAGGAGGTCGCGGGAGGTGCGGCGCCGAGCGAGCGCGTCGGCCTCTCGCCACGCAGCTCCTCGCGCATGGAGGGCAGCGCCACCAGCGCCACAGACAGCAGCAGCACCAGCAGGCACGTCGCCGGCTGCGCGGACTTGCTCGACGAGCCGCTCGACACGCCGCTCAGGACGTTCTGATAGAAAATAAAACGTATTTCATCACACGGCAAACACTTCAAAACCCTCTCTCCCAGTTACTTCTTATTTTCAATCCACATCATTACTCCCATATATGTACGTATGTCGTGCCAATTTTAAATCTACCGTCAATATTAATTCTACCTACTTTGACACTAATCGAATAGGAAGTATATACAGGGCGTAGCGCGACAGGAACGACGGTCGATCTCCATAAGGATTTTGAGATTCATTATGTAATTATTTAGATTGAGCCGTAAACAATTTCAACTCGTTCGTAAGCCAATCCAACTCGTTCGTAAGCCCACCACGAAATATAAAAAACAACCGCGAAATACTTTTACCAATTCCCCCAACGATATAACAACAGCGCAACATTTGTATCCTTACCCTGCGCCCGCGATATCACTAATCTCGCCGTCGAATTCGGGCGGTTACATTCGCTCCAGCACATCCGCCGCGCCCCCATGCTGCGTCTCAAGCCTAAGTTCGACTCCCGGAGTGGCGCTCTTAAGCACGCTATTAGCGGGAAACTTAAGTAACTATTTTATCACACTAAGCCTCACGGGTCGTGCACAAACAAACCGTAGCTACTGATATTGTGGCAGGGTTTTTTTTCTCTTATTTATTCGATTGTGCTTAATTAGTTTTAGCCAAATTGTCAGGTTCGAAATACATGTAGGTGTTAGCGAGACACACATGTAGGTACACATGTATGTCTAACTCATATATGTATGATTAGTTTGGCTAACTTAGTCAAATTCGCAGTTTTGCATTCACGGCAACAGCCCAAGTCGAGGTTCAGTCCCAGTCCCAGTTAGTGCCCTTGAGCTTGTTCCCATTTAGCTGAGTACTTAAGTGCTCTTCCTAAAAGTCCGGTGAAATTTTAAAGGTTTGTCAGTCCAACAGCGTATAGTCAGTTTGAAAAAAGAAATTACCTAAAGATAATTCGTAACTATAGTCAGTATTTCTTTACTATATACAAGTAAAATCATTCGCAAAAATAACGAGGAAAATTTTATAATTTTTCAAGAACAAGAATATAGATAGCGTCTAAAAGAAATATAGTACGTAGAATGAACCAATAGATGGCATTTAAATGTTTTCATTGTAATTACTAATTCTCTAATAATTTACCTGTAGCCTCTTGAGCTGTGTAGTCAAGGACTGGTTTTGCGATTGCAATATTTTGATCCTTCTAATTAATGTCTGGTTTTCCGCAGTACACTGTTTAACTCTGGAACAATAATTGTTATCAATTGTCGTTTTCCTTATAAATTGAAGTGACAGTTGTTTTAATGTAATGTTACGGCTCACTGAGTCGTGTGTGGCCTCACAAAAATCAGTATATGTACATTTAATAGGGGTAAGTATGTAGATAGCAGTGTAGAATGGTAAAGAGAACACTTTTTTAGGACAAAGTCAAATGTCGATTTAATACTAAAAATTCCCCCACAATGACCCCATTGTTCTCATAAAATGTATAAAGTGTAATCCTCAATCTTAGGACTATTTAATTACAAAAAAAATCATATACATGTACACACATAAATAAAATTAATATTAAAATATCCGTCTAGAATTTTAGTCAAAAATATTTCTTTAAGTACATGTTAAGTTACCAACGTGAATACATGTGTTTAATTTATTTAACCTGCGATTATTTTTAACTACCAAACCAATTTTAAGCAGAAACTTTCCTATGAGTTAAACATGAGACTCATTTATCTTCATAGCTGTGAAATTTTTGAATAGTTTTCATACTATCTTCTGTCTCACTCACTCACTCACTTTTCGATATGGAGATTTTTTAACCTAATTACTTTACTTTTCCGTATCATTTTTGAAACATATTCTCTCATAGAAACCTTGTTTTGGACATTTCCAACAGTGACTGAAGTTAGTTTAATAATTAGACAACTCACCTATCTTCGAGTCCGTCAACATATTCCTTCTTGCGTTTCCTCGAATCCTGAGCGGAAATCTTATTCCTGATCTTGCGCCTGATCCTCTTGAGTTCCCTCTCCTCGTGCTTGGTGAGTGGGTAGCTGGTGGGTAACGTGATCCCTTCCTTGGCGAGTAACCGTCGTTCCTCTGCTGTTAAAACCAACCGCGGGTATCCGTTGCGACCGTCATTGACTTGACTGTCTTTGTCATCATCATCGTCACTTCTTTCACTGCCTGAATCATCTAAATGAGAGATTGAAGAGAGAAAATTGAGATTTCCGAATGGAATACTGAATTTAATTGTGTTGAATGATTTTTCTTAATAAAACTAAAGAGGCGTCAATTAATCAGCTATTGGTTACAATTACTCAAAACTATAATCAAGAGAGGTAGTGTTTGTGAGTATGATTGTAGGAATCTTTAAAATATTTTTTTTCAAACTGTTTTATTCCTATATTCTATTACTGTTAAGTTTTTATTATTGTATTTAACCGGAAGAATGTGGTCGAGGGATATTAATATTTTATATATTGTGTTGTAAATACAAAGGGAATGCACGAGAAAACTTTGGGAATTGATAACCAAATAGATTTTGGACGTACGAGTACGAGTGTGTTTAATAAATATGAATAATTTGTTCTACTTAAATAATTTTCAAAACATCTATATCTTCTTGTATTGTACGAACGATCTTTTGAACCATTATTTGACACCGTGAACGTCAAAAGAGCCAGCTAATATTTTTATTGAGGTAAGACAATGGAACAGTAGAAATAAATTGTACAATTCGAGTTCAACGATCACATCCATCAGTGCCAGCTGTTACAGGCTCCGACACCAATTGGTTTCAATTAATTATTAGAGAGAAATAGAAACGCACTCACCGCAATGGTTTCCATTATACTCGTAGTCGTTGCGAGGTTCCGCTTTAAATTCGTGCAATTTGCTCTGCGATAAGAGATTCGCCGCGGCCAGTTTGATATTCGATGCATTCTTTAAATCGGCTGCGTTTATAATCTTAATCGATTTCAAATCTTTCATGTCCTTTATCGTCACCGGCAATAGTATCGAACGAGGGTTTCCAGCCATAGGTGCCACCCTTATCACTCGTCTCTGAGGAGCGACCGGTTCCACCGGTTTCGAGTACACTTTAGTCGTTTGCGGGTTAAGGACTTGTATGTTCGTTACTTTGACAGGCTTCTGCGGTTGGGCCTTGACGAAGACCTGTGGTTTTTGCGGATTGACCGGGATTTTGATGGCAGATTTGTGTATTTTAGGTTGGACCGTTACTAGTGGTGTTGTAGATAAGCGACGTTTTCTGTTAATTTTGCCTAAAAGAAATAACGCACTTATAATATCATAATTTTACAATAGTATTTACAGACAGGGATTTTTTGCGATGATAACTTCAGTTGTTGGCAGTATACGGACTCTTTGCGAGTGATTTGCAGCTATCGGTGAAGGAAAACATCGTGGTAAAGCCATAAACATATCATCTTGATAGGAACTTTTACTAAGTCCGCCTGTCTAGTTACTACTCTCTAGTTGCAAAACTGTCGCCAAGCACCTATAGGTATATTCTTGCAACTGCAATTGAGAATCAGTCCCTCTCTAAGTTTAACGTGATTACCCATTTTAGATTATATCGTCATTGAAAATCAAACGCTAACTCATAAATCATACAAAAAAGGTCGACCTTAATAACAGACTATATTATACTACGCGCGTCACCCATTCCGAATGACTTTCAGAGATCGACGATCCATTTATATCTATAGGACTTTTTCATGGCGTGACAAGCCTCATATACTGTTTTAAGTAAAAATTTAAATAATGTGCGTTATGGGAAGAAACTACGCAAATAATACAATTTGTTCGTTGTTAAATAATGACCGTTTTTTCTTTCACATAATACACATTAACCATTTCATATTATTTAATGGTTTTTTTTTTATTACTAAAAAGTTAATTGCAAGTAGTATACACGTATAGATGATTGAAAGGTATCATCGATATATATTTATTATTATTTTCAATGTCAAGTAATATAATATCGAAACGGTCACCTTACAAACGCCATAAACATGAGAGTAAAATATTGATTCAACTGTTCAAGTAACGATAAACGAGTCGATATAGAAACATATCTGAAGGTTGCGGCATTTACGGCAAAATAATATTAAGGTCAGATAGTGAAAAATATCACAGACAAAATTACGATTAATCCCTTCAGATAACCAAGTTACAAGGTTATTTAATACAATATCTTGTAGTCATCATAAAAATTAACTAATCTTTAGCAAAATAATCATACATTGCGACTTTTCTGTTATGTCCTAAATTCTCCTAAAGGACATACGAGTACCTCGTATTACGATTATGTAGTCACATATACAAAGTATGTATTTAATAACAATGGAATAACATTTAAATATTGCAACGTAACATACAAATGAACGTATATTATGTACTCATTAAAAAGCATAGAAAACATTTTTCTGTGAATCACAGTTTGATTTTCGCTGTCTATCGCTAAGTAAGAACGTCGGATTTAATTTGCTTACCTAATTGGTAATAACTATTCATACCTTACGCAAGTTGTAATTAACAATTGAATAAAGATATGTCTATCTCGCAATTCAAATGAGACAAATAGAGACAATTTTTAAAGTGTCATAATTTTGATATAACATTTTATAGTAACCAAAACAAATCTAGTACGATCTTAGGAACTTTGTATATTAGTAGCTGTTATCAGCTACTTCATCCGCGTGAAATTTACCAAAAAATTTTGTTCAATACAAGACGAAAGTGTGGGGATATTCCTTGTTTAGTTTATTACAATTGCGCAGAACGAATTTTTCTAAAGGAAAAGTCGCCTTTGTTACTCCTTATAACATCTACTATCTGTCAGTGGATGTCCCATCAAAATAGGTCCAAGCGTATAGGAGTTTAGCCGGAACAAACAGACAGACAAAAAATTTCAAAATTGTTTTCTGTTGAAGTACTATTTTCATATCCATTTAGTAAAACGTTATTATTTTTACATTACAAATGGACACTACAATTCTATTTATTTGTATACAAGAATAAACCATCATCACACACGGGTTACTTTCAAAGTCCATTTTTATTGTTTTATACTAATTTATAAAACATCACGTTTAATAACAATATTAACAAGTATTCGGGCAAAATCTGCAAGCCAGGATCGGATTTAATCAGTAGAACTTCAGTCAATACTTAATAATTCACAACTTTGTAAAATTTAAATCTAAGTATTTCGAGTGATTCAACTTACCGGGACTCTGGAATGTATTTTTATTAATAAAACCGGGCACAACGTTCTGTTCGAAGTCCAAAATGTCGAAGGCGTCCTCGACGACATCGCTGGAGCTGTTGGACCCGTCGCTCGAGTCCTGGATAACGACATCCTGCACGTTGCCGGGGCTTGTCGGCTCGAGCCCCGGAGACGCACTACCGTCGCCATCCCCAGCGTTTTGTATTAGAAACGGCGAAAGCTGCTGTTCGAAATCGCTAAAAAAAAATACAAACTTATCATACTGCTTATAACAAAAATGTATGTTGACAACTTGATTTTTTACAGTATTTACAAATTTAATTTATCGTAACTAATAAACAGCCACAAACAAAAGCTAGCGATACAATAAAAAGATACAAAAAATATGTGAAAATAGAGACCTCCCATCACTTTATATCTCCACTGCTATTATAAAAATAAATGATTTTTTGTTTCTAAAGTATAGAATCAAATAACATTTGATTGATTCTAAAAATTCTTTCATCTATAGAAACCAACGTTATCAGAGAGTAACCTCAGATTATTTTATTTTCAAAGATCTACATTAATGCGAGAGAAATCGCAAGCATAAGTTAGTTTTTTTTATAATTAGTAAATGACATAGTTTTTAGAAAAGGGAATATCGAATAACATTTTAGAAAACCGTTTACTATGCCTTCACAAAATTTGAGACATTGGGGTGATATGACATTCATTTTAGACTACACTGCAAGTAGGAATGTACGCGTAGTGACGACAATCTAGTTATAGTGTCATCGGTGCGTCACATCTCGGGATCCGTCAATGTATGTTCGGTTACCAACAGGCTTTGTATTTGGTATTTTCACGCTGGTATATGACAGTGACGTTTGTCAAAGGCCCGGTTACTGTGCTGCGTTTATATATGTTCGGATGAGCTGTGACATTTTGTTTTGTGCAGATCACTACGGCACTTCGTTAAATCATTATTAAAGCTGGGAAACTTAAGTTTGAAAGCAAACTGTGTGACACCATATATTTGTAACTCTCTCTGCACGAGTTCCTTATTGGTCATGTTTTACATGGCTCATTATTTACTCAGGTACTTATTCAATTTTCCCGGTTGGGATTGTGAGTCGCCTAAACTGTGCTGGTCGTATGTAAAACAAATCATAAACTAGAATTATTGGGAAAAAAATCAGATTTAGTAAATTTATTGACCAATTAAATATCTTTTCCGGAACTCATTTGAAAACTAATAAATTCGTTATTCAATTTCGGTAAACAAGAACTTGTTTTGTATTTATTAGTTGATAATTATAATATTGTTAATGCCTGTGTTAAACTTCACCATCTCTACTCAAATCGCATGGAAAAGCTTAATAATATGTATTCTATATAATATATATATATATCTTCTATCTGTTATTAAAAACTCTTATCTGAATAGAAAGCCAAGTTTAAGTCTGGTTTAGAGGTTTTAGACATTAATCCATATAATCGAATGAATTTTCAATTTTAATTAAATATATTATGTATAACCGTATTTTTGTTGTGTGCAAATAAATTAACCTTCACATATGTCGAATAACAAATAACTATATAAATAAAAACCAATTGTCGAATGAATGTAAGATTCTTATTTATTCGATTACCAATATAAAATACGGATATAAGAAAAACATTAATACCATGAAATCGTAAACCTTCCTTTAGTTACATAATGTTATTGATGTTTACCTCAAGTTTCGAATTTCAAATAGAACGGATTTTCAAGTTACTTATAAATTAGAATGTCATAAATATGAGGTCATTTCCAGTTTGTATTTATTTCCATGTAAAGTAGAAAATATTGACGTGTGTATAATAGACGCAATCATTGCATTGGATTTTGTTATAGTCATTTCTATACAAGTACTAGCTGCCCCGGCTTCAAACCAAATCTACCCTTAACAGTACACTCACGTAAAAAGTAAAATGGCAACTGATCAAGTGAACGTCTGTCTGTGAATTCTGTCAATATTTTTGAAGATCTGTATTAAGTGTCACTTACTTCTTTATATGAAAATGTTGTAATTTTAATGTCTAAAGGCTATTTTATTACATGGTGGATCTATATGTGAACGATGGTGACGTCTGTAAATGACGCCCTGCTCTGCGCATCCACCAAAAACGAATATAATTATTATCTATGTCTATAAATATAGACGTTCTTAAAGATAAGTATTATATTATATTTAGGTGAAAATATAAATCCAGATCGAGTTTCTTGCCGGTTCTTCTCGATGACTGGGTTGTTTTCCGAACCAGTGGTAGCTTTGAGGCTTCTCAGGACCTAAATTGAATAAAGTATTTTTGGTTTTGTTTCTAACTATTTACAAATCTATCAATTATTAAAATGATATAATTATATCAATTTAATTTTAAAAACTTTGTTGACATTGGCCAAAGTTTAACAAAAAAGCGCGTTAATGCATTTGTTTTCAACATTATAAAATCGGCTATGTTTGAAAATAGCACCAGTGACAGTGAAGTTGAGGAGTAATAGGTTAGCTTGGAATGGGCATGCCATCTCCTCATTGCACAGGTTCGGCGGACGAGGGGAGGTAGCTGGTCGTGTACCCAGTGTACCTCCCTATAAGGACGGAGCCCGGCGGACATCTTTGGCCGGGCTGACCGCTGGGGGGCGGCATGGTGATAGCTCAGCACGGTCCCATGCCACCCCAACTTAAAGCGGTGGCCGGTACACCGTGGGGTTTTAGTCCGTGCGAGTCGGACATAACCCATTCTGTTCCCCGGGAGGATGGGTATCCATAATGGATTTCCCCACGTTAATAAAAAAAAAAAAAAAAATAAGGGCATGCTATGAGGAGAGATGAAAACCATATAACTAGAAAAGTTTTAAGTATGAAAATCGACGAATTTAGGGGTACACGAAGGCCAAAGAAGGTACGGATAGACTGTTTGAATGATATGTGTATAAAAGGTGTAAATACGGAGATGACGTCTGACAGGGTAGAATGGAACATGAAAACATGTTGTGCCGATCCTGCTTGGGTGGGATAAGGGTAAGAAGAGATAATGATCATAATAAAAACTCCTAAATTATGATAAAATGTTGCATTAGTTGTTTATGCAATTTATTATAGTTTGGCTTATATCACGATCTATGAAATTTTAGTTATTTGCGAATTTTCGATATTTCGCTTTTCATTACGATTTTCTAAACATTTTCTTACGTGCAAACTTTGTCCTGACAATTACAAACAACAAAAAAAATAATGAACGGAATAGTTGTAGCCGTTCTAAACAAATACGCTTATACACATTAGGTAATTGAATTTTATTGAAAAAGATTAATTCGTACCGATATTACTCTCATGAAAGTAAAGATTAATGCTAGGATATAGCTGAGTAGGGCACACTATTTATTAATAGCAAAAATAAGGTTAAGATAATTGTTTTACCCACGTAACCCAAACGCGTAGAAACGACAAAGCGAAACACTAATGAAATGGCTAGTCGCGTGACACATACCTATTCGCCTTTGTAACATTCCCGTACAAATGGAACGGAATGCAAATGGATGAAATGAAAAGCTACAATCTATCACACGTTGTAACTAACAATACGTTCAACTTTGAAATGTAGACGAAGCCTATATTTCATAAGTATTTTATGTTGAGTAGTATTTTCGAGAGTTTTATTTCATACAACGAAATGATTCACCTTTAAGCGATAATAGCTCAGTTAGTAGTGTGTTCCGACACAAGTGTCGAAGGACGTAGGTTCGAATGTTAGCAACTGAGTCAGAGCTTTCGGTGAAGGAACACATCGTGATGAAACCATACCATGATGGTAGGGTTTTTTCTAAGTCCACCTGGCCTAGCTACCACTCTCAAGTTGAAAGTCACTCGCCAAGCACCTGATAGTGTGTTCCGGCAGCTCCACTTGAGAGCCAGCCTCCCTCTAAGTTCAGCATGACTACTATCTTAGACCACATCATCATTTAACATGACATCTCATCAGATTGTGATCAAACGCTAACCTATAAAGTACATAAAAAACTCTTATTATTTCTAATTAAAACGCTATCATAAACTGTCAATCAAATTGAATGTGTTTAATAACTTTAATTCTCATTAATCTTGGTTTCTTTATGTCATTAAATCAAAGACTGACGTATGCATATAAACATGAGTAATGCCAAAATAAAAAAAGAAATTTTAGTTCACAAAACAAATTACAATTTTACATCATCCTTGCAAACGTTATGACTCACTTATTCGGCCACGTATACCTTACCTATAGACAGACTTGCTTACAAACTCTACTTTTTTATTGTGCAATATTGATTCATCGGATACTTTTTATTTTAATACTCTATTGGATGATGGGAAAACGATTCGATAAACTCTCAAAACTAATAATATTATTATATTAATAGTTCGAAGCACTTTTTCTTATGTAAATGTTTTGTCAGTGTAAACCGCCAACGATAGATTATGACACATTAACGTAACGAATACACTGTTTTATTAACGTGCGTGATGTTTTAAACTATACAATAAGTTGATAAAATACGAAACGTGCGCAAGAGTTATGTTTAATATTGATAGGCAGAGATAAAACGATAAGCGGTACACCTAAACGGTAGATTACTAATCATTTCTTATTATATATATATAACGAGTACAATATTATATAAAAAAAATTAATTACGAAATGAATAGTAATCTTTGTTGGTGTTGCGGCAACATGATATGATGTGTTAAAGTTATTTAAAGAAACACAAACAATTTTGGCCAGAATACATTGCTACACAATACTGTAACATAAAGCAAATAATTTCGTAGAAAAAATCCGTACATTATTTTTTTTTTATGCCAAACGGCAGCAAACAGTCATACGGCCCATCTGATGTTAAATGGTTACCGTCGTCTATAGACAACTGCAACACCAGGGGCATCACTGTTGTGCTGCCAACCATGAAGAGCGTGTTTCTGTCCTTTTTTGAAGAGCCCCATGTCATGTTCACTCTGGGGGAACACCGTGCTGGGTGACCCATTAAACAACTTTAACGCGCGCATAATGAAGCTTCTAGAGAACCTTTTACGGTTGTCCCCATTCTACTGTGCTTTAGGGTATGTGGATGAGCAACGAGCCAACGGCGGGTGGTGCGAGTTTTGAACGGAACATTATAAATACGCATGTATGCATCTGTGCGTTACACGTAAATACTCAACACGACCAAATTGGAATTTTGCATACACGTTGCCAAGGATGGTACGGAAAGAAATACTGTTCCTGAGGGTTTAGGTTAAATTTATAATTACGCGAGCGAAACCACAGGTAAAAGCTAGCTAATTATATAGTACTTTGACAACAGACTATTAATATTTTTTTTCTTTTTTACATATAATTTGGGGGTTTACGTTGATATAAATGATTTCAAACTCCTTTAACATAAATCACAACTTATTGCAGAGTGAAAAATAATTGTAACCCTGAATAAAGGCTAGCGAGTTCCGTATAAGAACGGTGAACGAAAGGGCATGCTTGTAAAACGTGGGCGTTAAATAACTTGATTTAAACTGGACTAAAAATGATCTGATCGATCAAATATTTTGAGTTATGTTTAATACTACTAGTAGATGACATTAACTCTCTTTGAAGTTAAAATATTTTGATTAAAAAAATACTTAAAAACATGCTTTTATGACAGCGTCAACTAAAAACCAAAGAATCATTTTAAAGTTTAACTTGTTTAATACAAAAAAAGGACGCAATGCATGATATCTATTTTTCTGAATTTTTCATCGTTAGCTATTTGCTTAGATCTAGTTATTACAAAAACGTAGCAAACAACGCATTATAGTGAATACTAAGTAAAAAAAAAGAAAGTAAAAAAACATTTTTTACTTTTTAATTCACATAATAATAACGATAACAATTTATCTCCACTAGTCTAAAAAGGAATCTGAACTTCCATTTGTTCAGGTGTCTGGATATGGTTGAAAATTAATTTTTTAATAAATCCGTTGCATACGTACATACAAATCAAGCTAATAAATAAGAACGAGTAAGTAAAGACAATGACCATTAAGCAAGTATGTGAAAGTAGCTTATTAAATGAGCGCATATAGCAAAACCAAAAGTAGAATGTTGAAATAACTTGAGAATTTGACTTAAGTCGTACATAAAGTTTTCTTTTCCAATCATAACTTGATCCTGAACTATCATAGAATGTACTAGAACGTCAAGCGAGTTCATTCTCAAATTCACTGCAATGGAATCATTATTATAAAAAAAAGTATTGGATAGATTTCGATTTTTTGGTTGTACTTCTTAAATATTTGACTCTTATCTAAAAGACAATTATCAAAATACTAGTTCATATAATATTAATTTATGATTTTTAACCACTACGAAAGACTAAAGAAATTTAATAAGGAAAGTGTATTTTCTGCTTCAAATTTTTTTAAGTGTTTTCTTCTAAATCGTGGGTATCAGCTACTTTGCATATAATAAAAGCAATGCTCTCAAAACATGTGTTTGACCTCTGAATATATAATAGAAACATAAGTAGTTGTTTTCACTACTTCCTATTTTCTCTAAATCATTCATTCAGCCGAAAAATGATTTTCACACCATGCTGTGAATTAAACATTGTGTTTTCCTCGGTTCGTTTATTATTTTAATATATTTATTTCTTTCCCAAGCACGTTTTTGTTGAATAATGAAACTTTCGTTTTAGTAATAAGAAGAATATTGCTTCAATAAATTGTTGTCTTCATAGTGCACAGTTTATCTAAACATGCAACGGTTATTTTTAATCCGATAGAACAAAATCTATATATGGAAATAAATTATTAGAGGGCGTGTTGTTTGTTCGGGTTATTTTCTGCAATAGTTGAACCTATTTTGATGTGACTTTTTCTAGCGGATAAATGAACTTTTTAGGGTCTTATAAGGTAATAACAACACTATAAGTTCAAATGAATACTACGTATAACCAACAACAACATCGTTTTCAAGAGAATAAAGTCGCGGGTACCAACTAGTACACAAATTACGATACAGAAGACATATTTAATTTGTCTTATATATTATTCAAGCGATTGTAAAAATTTGATTACATAAATGGAATGTTTGGTAGAAATGTATAACAGTATCAGACGTGACCTTTGGTTGCACAGTTTTAAAATCCGTATTATTCATATAGCAAGTCCGTCGTCACGATGTTTCCGTCATGAATATCAAATATTTAGTCTCACTAACACAGCTAAAAGTTGGTCACATTGCAACGCTAGCGTGAATCATTGTTTAAGCGATGTTCGAATGAAAGGCGGTTGGGTAACAGTCGGAAATTAAAGCCGTTATACTAGACAAGTATGGTAACCCTGCCGCATTATATAAAACTAACTGGAGCCTGGTAACTTCGTTGTGGTAAAAAAGGTTTTATATTTTTTGTTATATCTTTATTATCACAGTTAAGTAGTATAGGGGGTTACTCTATTATGTTTTTAATTATGTTCGGTTACAATTTTTAATTTTTTTATTACTGTTTAATCCCTATGGAAATGCGCGTAACAATTTATAACTATTCGATTGAAAAAGTTTTGTTAAAATCGGTTCATTCGTTTCAAATATTAGTTCCGATGAACTACAGGGACACCTTATTTTTAATAATATGCAATTTTTGTTTATTTATTGGTTTTTCAAGAAAAATATAAAAGAAGCATACTAAACAAATAATTATGGTAAAAATATAAAAATTTACGAATTATTTAAGTATAGAACTTCATTATAATAAGTCTCATAAGCACGTATCGGTAGGCGACGTGTTTCTGCTTAGCTTCGAGAAGTAACTCTTATATTATAAACTTTGATAGGTTTGAGTACTATTTTGAAATTGCCAACACCCATTTGATACGTCACCTTAACAATACGGCTTAGTTAATGCCATACACAAACAAATAAAGAGATCTGGCTAACACTGAACATGGAGATCAAAAAACTGATTCAATTGCACGTGGAACAACCTCTGATCAAAAAGGAACTAATATTGACTTTTACGCCAACGTAAGCAATCGTATGCTTACCGGTTATAAATGTAAATATTATGTAGTACTGAAGCGTGACTATTCAATAATTGTTTCGTGTAAAATGTATTCATCAAACAATACAAGTTCGGACATCGTATCATACATATATTTTTATATACTACATTTATTCCACGCCCCTGATAATTATTTCGTGTAAAATGTATTCAATAAACAATAAAAGTTCGGACATTGTATCATACATATTTTTATATACTACATTTAATCCACGCCTCTAATAATTGTTTCGTGTAAAATGTATACAGCAAACAATACAAGTTCAAACATTTTAGCTTACATATTTTTATATACTACATTTAATCTACGCCCCTAAAAATTGTTTTGTGTAAAATGTAATCAACAAACAATACAGGTTCGAACATCGTAGCTTACATATTTTCATATACTACATTTAGTTCACGCCCCTAATAATTGTTTCGTGTAAAATGTATTCATCAAACAATACAAGTTCGAACATCGTAGCTTACATATTTCTATACACTACATAACGTGCGTTTGTTTTATGATCTAGTGTTAAAAATATCGTGTCATATTTCACTGAATAATTAAAAGTATCATTGTCGACTTTGGACTATTTGTAAGAAATGATGTATCTTCTACTACCGTTACGAACTCATTAAAATTCACTACCTAACATTTCGTATTCTAAGCATAATGTAAGACATTATTTTTAAAACGTGTCTTATACTACTACACTGGGTAAAAACATTTCGAATATTGTTTTATTTGCATTACAGAGGTTTTTTGGGTATAAATTTATTTATTACTAGCAATTTCTCACGGCTCCGCACGCGTTTTCTATGCAGAGATTGTTTACGACTTTCTATTTTATACCTATATTCATAAGAAATAACTAATTAACTGACGCAAAAATGACGAATTTTTTATAAAAACTTTCATCCCCTTTTTCATTACTTTAGGGATTGAATTTCAAAAAAAATCTTTAGTTCTCACCTACAGTGTAAAAGGAATCCCCGCATGCAAATTGCCACGGCCCTGGCCTCAGTATGACTCAGTCTAATGTAGCTATAGACTGGAGTAAACAATTTTTCCTTAAGTCGAAACGAAATCCGATTTAAATCTATTAATAAGTATTCTTGGAATTTTACAAATATGTATAGTAAACAGTATAGAAAATTATATTTCATTTTAGATAGGTACCATATATAATGTTTAATTCTTAGTTCGTTATTAGATTAACTTATCTACAAAATGAGAATTTATCTAATACCACATACTAAGTAAGCATTATGAAGCCACCTAAATATATTTGTATAAATATGCTTCCAAATAAAAGTAACACAATTACATATTCAATCTTTAATGTGAATTAATTAACGATATCGCTAAACAGATAATTAAACGCATTATGCTCGAGTCATACATTTAATAGTGTTTCCGTGTGACATAATCACGTTAGGGACTATAACAACTTATTGGTTAGTTAAATGATAAGTAGGCATTAAAGCGTTAAAAGCAAATATATATCTTTTAACTAGATCTCAAAAATATGTAAGGTTTTGCGTAATCATAGTACTTACGATAAAATGTTGAGAACGTCTTTTTTCAAAAATTACAAGACCGATTTTTTTGCTGATGTTAATCTATACTCTATACTTATGGGAAGGTCTTATTATTACCGATACCTGATTTGCCGGAATGTAAATTTAAGCGCCATGTCAAGCGGGTTTTGGTGTCAAAGGGCTATTATAGAGTGAATCTTTATGTGAACGATAGTGATATCTGGAACTGACTCCACTAAAACGATTGTAACGTGTAATGTTTTTTTTAAATATAGATTTATATATGTTCAAAAGATAAACCCGATCGAGTTTCTCGACGGCTCCTCGCGATGACTGGGTTGTTTTCCGAACCGATGGTAATTTTGATACGTTCATAAACTCCTTCTTAGGGCCGTAATTAAATAAAGCATTCTTGATTTTGATATACAATATCAACGTACTGACCTGACTGATACATATAGTAATCGTCTTTATAATTATTATTTATCGAAGTGTGTTTGTTACTTTATACTATAAAGCAATTGCCAACACTTTACAAAATAAATATTAAATTATGAACCATTACATAAGTGATAAAGCAGTTGTTCTCGTATCACACAATGAGCCAGAACGCTTATCTAAACTGGGGTATTTGTTTCGACGATTCCACTTGACGGGTCATTCCGGTCTTTACATTCCAGTGACGAGTAAAATATGATGTCCAAAATAAGAAAGAGTCGTCAGTGAAATAAACATAAGCGGGCGCACTAATTCATTACTATTACAATTAATTGTACTAAGTAATACCCGTAATTGAGTTTATTGTATTCGTACTTATAGTGAATATATCTTTCTAATTTGTTATAGTGAAATATTGAATATATGAAACGAAATGAAATAAATAAATGTTACAATTAATGACAAACTTATATACCTCTTATATTATATCTAGTTTTTAAGCATATTCAAATTGTATATGTTTTTATACATTCGAAATAACTTCGATGTCAAATAAATTGAACAACTCGTTACTAATAAGATAATAATGATTCTTACGTGAACACATAACGCTTGTGATATAAAAATATATATTTATAATGTAGTTCATAATTTCACTGCATACGAAAAGGGCGCAAGTTCTAATGCTATGTTGTTATATTACCAGATAACAAACAAACTGAACACAAGATATATACGTATCATAATGAGTTTAAAGTACAACGTATACAATTCACTGTTAGTCAGTTAATATGAAAAACAGTTACGTTGATCATCAATGTAAATGTATGTAATAAATATGTATATATATACATAAATATATATGTACAAGCAATTTCCCGCATCTTCGCACGCGTTATCTATACAGTACCATGTTTCATCAACTTAGGGTTAGAATTTGAAGAAATACTTCCTTAGTCCTCACCTACAGTGCAAAAGGAACCCACATGCAAAGTTTCACTATCCTAGACTCAGTAGTTTTAGTTGTGCGTTGACACATCAATCAGTCAGTCAGTAATACTTTTTTAAAATATATAGATATAACAGTATACTGCTCTTTGGTTAATTTCCTTCACAAGATGACGTAATGAAATAATAAAAACTTTTTAATTAGGTACGTTTTGTGATCATACGGATTATTTCTGACTACTAACATTGAGGTAAACGATGCGAGAAGAACGCTATCACCACCGCTGTATTTATTATGATATAAAACGTGACGACACGAACGTGTTTACCTTCGAATGAGAAAACAAAGCGAGAAGGGAATGTACAGAGACTGTCGACTTACAAATTTTGTTATATAGCCTTAAAATAAAACGACAATTCCAAATTAATTAACACCAATAAAATAAAACATTGTAAGACTTACAATTCAGCGTGATCACTAGATAAGCCACTGTCTGAACATGAACTGCTGATAGCTTCAGGCGGTTGCGACACATTGTCCGGACAGAGACCGAAGTCGGGCATCGACTCGCCGAGAAAATCCAGCGAACCTTGTTCCAGCGAGAAAATATTCTCTAGGAAGTCGTCCGACGCCGTCCATGAGTCAGACTGCAATTGTAAACTTTTGTTACAAGAATTACCTATTGACCGAGTCCGTAATTCTTACTTCTTCAACGAATGAAAACAGCTATATCTGATAAGTAGTAATTGAAGGGAAAACATTTACATGGGGACATTGAAGCGATGGACCACTGAGCTTAGCGTGTTTAGATATTGCGTCAGAGGATGTAAGTTGAAAATCTATCGCCAAGAACGTATAGGTGTGTTCCAGCAGCAGCGCTTGAAAGCCATTAGTCTAACTTTAGTCCGTCTAGGCCATCAGAACTTTGACATCAGGTCAGATTGTGGTCAAAGTTACGTACCTACCTATAAAGTATAAAAAAACTTGAAAATGCTTATTTTTCTTTTCTTATTTTTATAGCGTTTTGATTTTATATTTTAATCTAAAATTTTATAATTACAATTGAAATACTAGTTTTAAGTTAGTGAATACATCTCTTGCTTTAAGTGTTGGTTAGAAAAATGTAAGGTCAATTTATGTTGCTAATTGTCCTGTTTATAGATGTTTTAATACAAAATTATGTTTTTATGTATACACGATTAGTATTTATAAACGACCATTTTAACACAGTAAAAAGATTATACTTTTTCTATTAACTCTACTTACACTTGCCACCATGTTTGTAAATAATATGAATGAAACATCCAGATTTAGAAGATGTATTATGACACAGAGTAGAGAAATTCAGTAAAGGGTACAAAGAATTGCTCTAAACTGTGCATAATAATTATTAAAATAATAGATAGAAAAAATAATAGATAATTTAAAGAATAATTATGTAATTATTTAGCAATTACTAAATAATTTTAAATTATCAAGCTATTATTTATACTTTAATTGAATTCTTATTATGGTTTCATTAATACTCGTATATTACAAGAATCTAGAAGTTGTATATGTTATTGGCATTCTATAATACAAACAGCTCAGTAAATATCTCAATAATTTATAAATGTTTTCCTCTAAGACCTATGACATGTCAGGGATTTTGAAAAAGGAAAACCCCACAATTTTGTTTCTTTTCGTGGTGTACCTCTCTGTTTATTTATTTATCATATAAACTCTGTAAAGATAAACGAGACTAATGAGAATCTGACAATATATACATACTAGTTAATTACCTAGCCACTATTATGTAGTAGTACAGCTATGCCCATAATACTATAAGAGGTTAGGTTTTCTTACAACATTTTCATTACCCAATGATCATAATGTTATGTGATAAATTAAATAAATGTATGAGAACTTCGTTTATATAAGAATCAGCTTATATTACATAAATATTCCTAACCAAGGAGCTACTACAAGTTCTACCTATATATGATATTGCAAAGTTTATATCAAAGTAATTTCGCCCGGGGTAGTACCACCCTCTCATAGAAAGCCAACCTGAAGTAACAGTGCTTGCATTGTTACATTTCGTTCGGTCAGTGAGAGCGCCGGAGGCCCATATATATTAAAACGCCGGCAACGCACTTGCGACTCCCCTGGTGTTGCTAGTGTCTATGGACGGTGGTGATCACTTACCATCAGGTGACCCACCTGTTCGTTTGCCCCCTATAATATAAAAAAAAATCACACTAATAAATATATTTTAAACATTTACTTTTCAAAGTCAAGTATTATATTTATTTACATAAGAAAAATGTAAGTTATTCTAATATATTCAAAATGATGTTCATAATCATCAAAACCAGTTAGCGATATTCATATAGTTAGCAATCACATAGTCTGTATATCATAAACCTGTACTAAAAAAACTAGAATTTTAACACAAAAATTGGAATAATGTCTTTTTAATTGACATACTTTTAATATAAGACTTAAGGAATGCAAATAAAAATATAAATGTACTTAATTATATAATGTTGTTCAGAACCAATGTTCTATACTTTCTATTTCATTTAATAACCATATATAGTGGACTGTGACTAACGTTATCCAGCGATTTAATATTTCATGTGATGTATATTTTTAAAAGCGGGCAATGTCTTGATAACATACAAAAAATAACCAGTCAGAGATTTTATACATTTCGAAGAATAGAGATATCTGAAGTCCTATACCCGAGAAGGAGCCATGAATTCACTTTATAAATATTTATCATTTATATATTTCTTTCTTGGATTAACTTAAGGTTTATATTAGATATACCATTATTATGTTTACATACATATATATCGGAAGTTATAGACTTTAGATTTATGTTTTATTTTTATAATATCTCAATCTCAAATTCTAGTATAATAACTGTAACTATAGTAATTGATAATTCAATATAATGCTTAATAATAGTCTGAAATTTATCATATTAATATGAAATAAAGTGAAATTAATTACTAAATTATTGTGTATAACAACTTCATTCCTTTAAATAGTCTCACAATCATCTGTATTTGATTTTCAATATTTATTTTGTATTGATATTCATTCATCAAATACATTTAGCCTCAAGATGAGATTAATTTACTTTCATTTTCCAGAGAGCTAAGTGCATACAAAGTGAAAGGTGCCTCATTACAGCTTCCAAAATTATTTACTTCAAGATGAATAATCATTGCATTAGAGCAATTTATATTAAATAAAAACCTGTTTAATTATAGAAAATAAATACTTATCACATCTTGATAGTACAAGTAGCTTCCTAGTTTAACTATTATCTAGATAATATTATATCATATAATGATAAGTCTTAGAATCCCACAAAAATATAGAATTATCTATTATAGTGACAATTTTACACTTATAATGCATTGAAAACAATTT
Organism: Antheraea assamensis; assembly: GCA_035772565.1. Lineage (NCBI taxonomy): Eukaryota > Metazoa > Arthropoda > Insecta > Lepidoptera > Saturniidae > Antheraea > Antheraea assamensis. The sequence continues at coordinate 1,439,158 of JAQQSE010000014.1, forward strand.
AGAATATATACATCTTTAAGCAATATAACACACTGCAGTGTCTCAAAAAACATAATTTAAATATAAATAAGATGAAGGTGAAGATTACCTCAATCAACGAGAGGAGATCAACTTTTTTATCCATAGTTGAAAACACAAATTTAAAGATTACATCAACATTGATGAAGCACAATTTACAATAACTATTATAGAATACACACAGAAAGTTATTAAATCACTGTATTTTTATTCACTGTTATATCTGATAAGAACTTGTGAAGAATACCCATTTATATTTTTAATAATTTTAAATGGCATATGGAAGTGACTGCGACCGCATGGTGCCTAGCTGGCAGACTTGTTTACGCGATCCGGACCGGCGCACAGATACTAGTTGAGTGACTCGCTTATGTAGCTCGTACTGATTACGCGTCAGTAATACGTTCGTTGCGGATAACCCTCGTTCTAATTAATTATTAAATTTGTATAAGATGAGACAGGAAAGAAAGGTAAATAGTGTCGGCGAGCGTACAATGCCCGTTCACGAAATGAAATGAACGTGTAACGGTAAAAGTGGCGGTGTGAGTTCACGAAAGCTGTTCAACAAGGTCCGATTGCTAGAACGATCACTTATTACTCCACTAAACGTCTAACAAACTACTCGCCTACTATAATCTGCTCTCATTCGAAGATAACTTATCTAAAAGATAATGAAAAATATAATACGAACCATCAAGCCGTCAGGCAATTCCATTCTATCAGGTTTCTGTCTAAACTCTTCTAAATCTTGATCATTCCTTATTAAATAATCTAAGATTTTGTTCATGTCTTCATTGTGGAAAGTCATTTTGGTCGAGTAAAAATCTCACAGAAGCCATCGTTATTTAAAATATAAAAAACCATACACAATATTTTATGACACCGTTACACTAAGTAATAGATGTGAATAATTATTCTTGTAACATTTTTATTTACAGTTTACAAGAGATAGTTTACAAAATATAAAGAAACATGACATTTCCTCAGCACTTCCAACGTGGAAATAATTACGTCATGAAAGTAGGACACTTTTCGATGTGTTATTGGTGGATCGCATGTCAAAAGAGTTATCTTTTTGCGCCATCTATTGAATACTTTCGTTATTAATTAGTCTACAGTTTTCTATTATTACCCGTAAAATTAGGCAATAACATTGAGTACCTACATAACTTGTATTCTTAAAAATGTATATTATCATTATATTTCTTAATCATTATTTTAAACAATATATGTAATTAGGTGTTGTAAGTTGTAATGTAATTTAAGAATTACATTTATATATTGTTAATTAGCCGATACCTTCTCTATAACCGTGCATCATAGCAAACAATTAGCGCGCGAAATTTGAATTGTTTAGCTTTAGAAATTTGGTGTGGAATTATGCACCTATGTGTAAATTTAAAGATTTAGCATAATTATGGCAAGAACTTCATAAGTTAGTAATATGATGTTTTTTTTTATTAATTTAGTTGTTTTTATACTACATATTCTGAAAATATGTCTGTATTTTACGTAAAGTAGTTTAATTATTACGAACAAGTTATTTGATTGCATGTCTATTAACAGAAATTTTTAGTACTATTAAAATTTTATTAAATTAACTACCATATCAGTATATCTTGACCTGACATAGCTACATTGAATATACCAATAACATGTTTTACATATTTTGAAACGGAATAATTAGACGAAAATAAAGTACTAAAGTTCTTAAATGCAAAGATTGTAACATCAACTGGGGTAAAACAAAATATTTTGATACATTTGAAATCACAATTCCAGTTTTATAGTATGTTTTCGTTCATAGCGATCATGTAGTATTTATTCAGTCATATTAAAAGATTATTTATTATCATGGCATGTAATATAGACTAATGACGTAGAGATTTACATCAGTGATGTAGCCGGTATGGGTGGCTTTTGGGGTGGCAAATCATTCATTTGGCTACAACCAGCGTAAAAAAGGTCCTTCTTTTAACGAAATGTCAGAAAATTATATGACGGCCTTCCTTGACACCTTTTCTGAGTATTTTCTTTACATCTAATCGTTTCGTGCAATAAAAACCTAGGATCTATTATATCTGCAACAATCAGGAGTAACACCTATCTGAGTGGCACAGGTGGCTGATACGCCACTGCTTTAAAAAAAAACAATGCAATTCGAATTGATTAAATAAATTAAGGTTTTGCTACCAGGGCTTTAATTTTACTATATAAAATACATAGTTGTCAAAACAGTAAATTTATGGTTTTTTCTTTGGGATGAAAATACTATCACATTAAAGTCATCAATGTGGCGTTATATTAAAAGTATGAATTATAATTTACCAATACACTATGTATGATGATGGGTAAGTAAGGAGTACCTACAAACGAATAAGCACAACCTTCTTGGATTAAAGGCATAGAAATTGTATAGCGCTCGCTAAATTTTTGACCTGTCTAATCATAGTTGTGCAGAACAAAAATTAAGCTATAAATACGTATTATATTATATGTATAACAACGTGACAAATAAGGATAAATAAATGACAATTTTAGATTCCTATAATAATATTTTAAATTGCTTTTGTATTAAGCTCTTGACTATACTACGCGTAAACCCGAGCATACGGCAATATTCTGAGAGGCAAAAAAGACTGACGCGGACTGTTCGTGATACTTATTCACTTTTTTTTATTTTGTTTACAAATTTACTATAGAATATAAATATAGCGAAAACTTCTTTAAAAAAAAATATGATGGATATATTTTAATTAATTTTGAAATAAAAATTATCATAAGCACATGATTTTAAAACCTTCCCTAACAATAAAACTTTACTTACATTGACGTAGAAAACTGTTTTTAATAGACTTTAAATTGTTGATGTTATATAGAATGAATTATCAAAGTGTACGGAGTTAGATGTAGTTAAAAAACTGTCCTAATTATTTCGCGATAGGGTTTGTCTTTGTTTTTTTTTAATTCTGTATTATTATTACTTTTTAATATTATTGTCTTTAATAAGATACGAGATAATTTGTATTATAGTATACAAAAATATATAACTATCTATTTGCAGCTATGAGATACGAAGAAGTAGTTATACATTTTTTCTTAACAGTAGGTATACACAAGGTACCTTACACTGCGGCACCGTGAAAAGGGTTCTTTGTGAGGCTTTTGTTAGTTTTCTGTGCCTTTTGTGTATTAGCGACATGGGACTGATAAAACGGTCATAGTGGACAAACCTTTTCTTTATAAAATGAATATGAAATAAGACAATTCAACAACAACTTACTGTGAAGGAATTTTTAAGTTCATTAAATTTCATTTTAAAAGTTTCTTTCACAAAAATAATTGAAACATTTCCGTGGTCATTAGAGGTAATTGATTAAATAACCGAGTAGTATCATTATTTTAGTACCTATATTAATAGAATTTTAAAAGTTAGTAAATTATCGTGGCAGTTAAAAATTAACAGTAATAAGAAAAAGTTGGACAAATATTTAATCCTGTGGTGCAAGTACAAGTAATAAAGTTTGGAGGGTTCCAATCGATATATACTAAGCTTTATGTCTTTATTATGTAAATAAACGATAATTAAGTCTAGCTGAATCACGACCAACATTACTCGACTTTTGATTTGGCACGTAGAGGAGAAGATTGAGATAGCCAGCTAAGTTCGGCTTAGTATAGCGTTATCTTTGTTAGTCATTGTGTAGTACGAAAAAAAGGGCTTTATGATACTAATGCAAGCCGACTTTAGCTGGACGTCTCACTCTTCTCCTCCGAGGTGACAAATCAAATGCCGGGTACTGTACATCAGGCGTAATACCTGGAATAGTGGTACGTTTAGGTGCGAGGTCTGAGATTAGTGGAAATATATGAGTATTTAGAAAGTGGGCCGACGTAGTAAATTAAAGAAATGCTAATGTAGCGATATATAAGGGCCTTTATATTTCAAGTAATCTAACCAAAATCCAATCTATTTAGAACAATAGGTGACATAATTAATTTATCGTGAGAAATTAATATTGCACAAATTAATTATCCAGAGTCTAGGATAAGCTACTAGCAGAATGTAACAAGTGTACTGTGCCACGTCAGAGCCAAGACTGCCTCAGCGGCGGTTTTATTTCGAATGTAACTACGTTATTGGTCTGACAGGACTCTACAGCTTCATCGGACTACCGTTAGAGGCTTTTATTCCACCGTTAAGTATACGTGGTCAGTAGAAGACCAGTAACTATTCAAGCAGATTGGTAGGATATATACATATCTGAATATTTACCACCGTACATCTGCTGATAATATCGTTACAGTGACTTCCTTTTTATTTATAAGTTATAGCGTTTGACCACAGTCTCACTTGATATTAATTGACTTACATACGCAAAAACTAGAGGAGAGTAACGGCTCTCAAGTGCAATGGCGGAATAAACCTGTAGGTGCTTGGCGACAGATTTTCAATTTCAGGGTGGTATCTAGCAAGATGAGTTTAGAAAATGTCTTAATGTTATAGTTTCATTGCAATATTTTTCTTCACCGAAAGCTCCAGCTCATTCGTAAAAATTCGAACGTCCGTCAACACGATACCCGAACTCGCTAATCACTGAGCCATCATCGGTCAGTTATATCCAGCTATCGAAAACCTTGAAGGACGGCATGACAACAGCGGGTGCTGAAGGATTGTAGATCTAATATAGGTGATCGCCATTGTTTCAGGATTAGGCCTGCATTTACCATCTTTTTTTTTCGAACTGACATATCCTGTTGGCTCTTTTGGCTTCTACAGATTCAGCGGACTACCATTTACCATCAGGTATAATGCAGTCATACATTAATAAAAAAGTATTTAATATCGTTGAATTCGGGGTTCCTTATTACGTTGCCGATTTAATCTTAACTGGATTTAAATATTTGTCTCTTAGAACGAATTCACTAGAATCTTATGAGAGTTCTAATTTATCCTCAATGAGACACATTATTCTTATTAAAAAAAATCACCGATATCTTAATTTAATGTAAAGTTATTACAACTTTAAGAAACCACAATTTTTATGAGTACCACGTAAACCGAGGAAAACTGGTAGGCCCAACGTTGTGTGTGCGGACGATTATTCTAACTAAAATTATTAATATGAAATTCAGTATATTTATTTGTAATACGTCCAAAAAAAATACTGTTCTCAAGAGATAGGTCGAATGTACATTAACGTGAGAAACGCCGCGAGCAACGTTGCGAGCAAAAACTAGCTTTTATTCATTATTTCTTAGACACTAGATTTTACTAGAAAAATATAGTATAAAATCAAAATAATTCAAATTATATTAATTGTCTTTGTAATATTATTTGTTTTTTTAAATATGACACCAAAATGTTATTTATATAATTAAACGTTTGAAAAAGGTTAGTAATCTTAATCATCCACTTAAAAAGAGAAAGTTCACTTTCTTATATTATCGCTGTAAACGTGTTAAGTACTTTACTCGTAATAAAAGCAAATTCATATAAATAATAACTTAAGGATATTATAGAATCTATATCTTTGTTTACGTACTCAAAACATATTTCAGAACATTTTTCATGATCAGGTTTTGGTGCCAAAAATAATACTAACTAATCTATGATTAATAGCTATTTCTTTCACTTTTTCACTAAGACAAACGATGTTGGAGACATGGTAATTTTTTTGTTGTGGTCTGTGTAATTGTACTGGACAAGATTTTTATAAAAGAAAATGTTTGTATAATCGTACAGAAAAGTAAAAAAAAATTGGGTTAAAAAATAATTGCGGACATCAGTTTGATTTATTCTACCGGCTTTTTTTAAGTGATTCACTGGACTAAGGTTTTCCACCGATCAAACCGCTCAGTCATCACGACTGTTTAGTTAGTAAATTTCAAAATATTTCAACTGTACATTTCGACAACGTACCTACTAATGAATATTTGATACAAACATTTGAGGGTAATAGTAGGCGAAGTTTTTTAAAAGCCTTTTTAAGCACTGAAGTAACCACAAAAACTTTAATATAACAACTAAACAAGATAGTTCTTTTTAAAACCACATTTTTTCTATGGGTTCTACACTAAATTGTCGTACATCAAATAACCAACGAAAGGATCGTGAAGGTCGGTCACGATTTTCAAAACATATAAAACAAAAAAATCAACGTACCTCCATTTAAAACAAAAGTTTTTGGGTTAAAACAAAAAACGGAGGGTCTTTTGAAGCTGACTACGCTAGGCCGCTCTGCGGTTATCTTATTTGCATTGACGACGTGCATAACAATACATTCGGCTATCTGTTTGTCATGAACATTGAACATTGTCATGAACCTCGTTGGTTTTATACGCAAAACGATAAACGTAATTAGTCATGGAGATTAAAGTTATTTTAAAACATAAATCTAGGGTGATGAAATCATTATATTATGACTGTATTTTACTCGGTAAACTCATAAAATATTTATGCTGCATTCTAGTTTTGATACATTTTACGTCATCTTGGAGGCGTACTCAGAAGAACAAGTAGAAAGTTCTCATCAAGATATCATGAACTTGGAACAACGTTATCAAGGCCCACTACGACGATAATATGATAGGAGTTTGATGATGGAAAATACTTGTAAACATAAGAGAAAAAGGTAAGAATGAAACTTTTTTCCACGGTTTTGTAACAGGATATGATAGTAAAAGTTGATACAATTATGCATATACAACTACATATATATTTGTGTCGATTTATAGGTAAATAAAAATATAGAGTATAGAAATTTCAAAATACTGTTCAGCTGTTCTCTTAAACAAGCAAACTCTTTCAGGCCCTTTTATATTTTTTTCGTTTAACTGTCAATAAATCTATTAAAATATCGTATCCTTTTATGCAGGTCAAAATTCGTGTTGACCTGTGTTATCGTTATTTACACATGAAAAATGACAGTGATGCCTGAAATATTGTCGAGCTACGAATAATAATAATACCACTTTATAAATTTTCCACTACTGTATGCTGCGCTGAGCCTCTTTCTAGAGTCCATAGTAGCCCACAACGCATTAGCTATTTCAAACGCCAAAAAAATCTGCGGTTCTGTATATCTTTCAGTACGTTATGGTCCTACGAGTAAGTTTCTCAGCCGAGGAAACATGTTTCATGATATTTTCTTTCAACGTTTCAAATTTCAAATTTTTATTTCTAAAATCACAAATGACATCAAACGTTTCATAGCTAGGAACATTTTGTATTTAAAAATTAAATTGTTTTTTTAGTATTTTTCCTTTACTTATTATTTATGTTTCTCACCGTTTAAGCCACAAATATTTCAAGATCAAAATTAGCCAAATCGGTCCAGCCATTCTCGAGTTTTAGCGAGACAAACGAACAGCAATTCATTTTTGTATATAAATGTATATATATATATACATTTGATATGATATTATATTATATTTATAAATTTGTTAAGTATAGTTTATGAATTTCATAAACTAGCCTTCACATATATCAACCATCGGGAGAGTAATATATTACTAATATTTGAGTTTCTCTTAAAATTGATGTTGACAATTTTATAAAAACAATGATAATTTTATCGGCATTATACGTATAGATTTAACACTATATGTTACTAGGGTTTTAGTTCATTTGAATATATCGCAGTCTACATTTGAAGTGTCTTTGTTGAGCCGAAAATAAAGTGTTCTTTTTAGAACAATAGTAATTAATATATCGATGGTTATGAAAAGTTATAGTTGCTAAATCAGAAAACAGCGAACATCATATGACAATAACAAGTGGTTAAGGAATACATATTGACATGAGCGAACGCTCAACTATACTCTGTATAAGATATTTGCTAATGAACACAATAAATATTGACAAACTGATACACAGGAAAAAAAACACTTACATCGATGTGGAAAATTATCTGTATATATATCTTGAATTAGTTATTATTACAAGATATATACCATATTATTATCTTTAGAATGCAAATGCTTCATTCCTGTATGCCTAATTATTGAACAAAGCAATCGCTAAACAGCATTCCTATAAGGAATTTGAATAAAAAAAAACCGAAGTCTATTTAATAATTCGTTTGTAAGGACCGAGACGTCGAGTTTTTGTGTCACTTTTTTTCGGAAGCAATTTCGCAAGAATTTAAATTCGAGGGTCATTATACTTGCTTGGTTCTGACGGCGATCTGTGGGCCACTAGCAAATCAATTATGAGATACGAAGGTATATATCTTGAACACTTTTTAATTTATTTTATTGGATATTTTTCGTCTCTCGTAGTATGAATATAAGCTTAAAAATAGTTGAATAAAATTTATTGCAGACTACCTTTTGCCCGTGGTTTCGCTCGCTTTAATACCCTATATCCTTTTTGTATCCTGACAACGTGTATGCAATCTTTCATGATAATCGTTTGAATACCTGAAAGCTTAACAAATAAGACAATAAACAAATTCCCGTTCATATCTATAATATTAGTAAGGATGTAATAAAGATTATATATTTATAACTACAATAATAACAAAGTAACAAACGCGTGTGAAGCAGCGGACACAGCTAGTATTCTTTAACTAAGATGATTTCCATTATGCAATTAGAATTAGTGTATATATTTTGGTATAGAACAATTGAATTAGAAGACGTCATTGTAGGATTTAATACCACGTCTTTCGGGTACCGATCGAGCTACCAGTGAGTAATCGCAGCCCAGGTATAGAGTACCGAACGTTTTATCACGTGCCAGCAATTCATCATAGTGCGCAGTCCCTTCCGAAAGTTTTAATATTTTAAAACTCTAGATAGGTAATAAGATCTCTTGTTGAGTCGATTTATAAAGAGACCCTTTTTAGTTGCGTAACATCGAGTTACTTATTGTAAGGAATGTTTTAGGTTCCTTAGGGAAAAGTTTCGGGGGATATTCTATTTCACAAATCAAACCCCAAACCCTAGATACCTATCCCTGGGTTCCGTAAGTGTAAATATTCGAAAAAGGATTTACTCAAAAACACTACAATGCCCATTAATTACGTGAGATATTTTTGAGAATTTTTTGACCGCCCTTCTCCCCCATTAATGAGATATCATGAGTTTTGTCTCGACCCCCTCCCCCTCTTTTAATCTCACGTGAGATCTTTCAAAATTTGTAGCATAAATGCGTTGGATTTAGTCAATGACACACAATACGTTTTATTATTTTTATTAAGATTAGTAAGCAATAGTATTTGAGATTGCTCAGCTTGTAATCTAAAACTACAGTGATAACATAATAATACTGAAATCAATAGAAGAATTGTGTCAGATTTCAGCATATTTTAGTCTAGAAACATGTGTTTAATGTTTTGTGTTTTCTCTCTGCCTATTTATATATAGATTTATATCAAATAAATTTTAATTAACAATTCTAGCCATTAATATTACAAATAACATTTAACCGGATACGGAATCAACTAAAAAAAAATGGACACAATCTTAACATTTTTTATGCCCCTCCTGTAACGTATTCAGGCCACGTTCACTTACCAGAACATAGCTCTATTAAGAGTCCGTTGAATTTCGCTACTAGGAAAGCATAAAAGATTTATTTGAAGTGTATTGACGTTTTGGCCTACATAGCGTATCAATATATGTGATGGGTATTTTGACAGAATATTGAGCAACTAGTATTTGAACAAAAAGTAACATCTATTACATAATAGCAGGCCCGGCGGACGTTGTCCTGCCCTGATAATCAAAAATATATACTTATATGCATGAAATGCTTATGGTAACTAATGTATTTAATTTGATAAGGATTAATACTGTATCCGTCTAAATAGCGTTCCAATTACCTCATTTTATTTTGTAGAAGATAGATTGGTACACTAAGCTGTCCTTAAAATATATGTATATGCTACATCATAGACTTTTTTGTATATCTATAAAAGAGGAATATCTCACTATGCTATGTTGTGTTATATCTGAAAAGAATTATTCAAAATTATCCAGGCGACTTGACTTTTTCCAATTCTTCCAACAATTATCGTAATATTTGAACCAATTTACACAAAACCTTGACAAATTATATACCTTAGCCTTCCGCATGTATTAATTTATCTATTGGTGAAGACCGCATTACAATCCCTTCAGTAGTTTTGAGTTTATTGCGAACAAATAGACAGACGCGGTGGTCGACTTTGTTTTATAATATGTAGTGATTATTTAAATAAAACTAAATTGGATTCCGTGAAGGGTTATTCTAAAATGTTACTAATTTTATAAATACCAATGTGAATATATTTCTAACACTTTCACTTACATTATCAGCTTAAGTCATTTACTTTTAACTCCATAATTTCTACCATAAATCACGAAATTTATAAAATACCTATAATGAAACCTATGATTTCCAATAATCATGTAAATCTGTTTAATACTTTTCGGACTATAGTAATCACACTAACGGAAGGACAAACAGTCAGAGAGAAGGAGATGTTGCCTTTTATAATATATAGACAGTTGGTCGCGACTTCGTCTGAGTTCGTATTTTTATAAAGAACTATATTTCAGTAGAAGCAATTTTTTTCTGAGGCCGAAGTAGCCTAAGTTACTTCTTATAGTATCAGCTCTCTACCAGGAAAGTCCGTTCGGAATCGGGTCAAGTATTCCAGGAATTAGCTGGAATAAGAAGATAAAAATCTTTTTTTCTTTGCTATATATATTGTACATACTTTCATACTCATTTACTTAAAAGCAGTTATTCTGACATTATAAACAGACACTTCAGTTTTATTTATTTGTATTTATGTATAGTTAAGCAAGGTTGAGTAATCTGAGATTGCGTCTTAAATATGTCTTATTATTATTATTACATTATTTACAATAAGAAATGTGATAAGTAAAGCTTACTGCTAATACATGTTTATTTATATAAATAATTGCGAAAGGATTATCATAGCTGTCAAATATTTGTAAAAAATTCTAAGTATTATAAAACAAGGTTGCTTTCCGCGTCTATCGGTGTCTTACTTTAGTTTTTCTAAACTGCGCAACAAATTAGGAACAGTTTTCACTGTCGTATACTTTTATATTTTATTGTATATTTTTTTCCGTACAATATGTATGTATGTACAACGCATGTTGAGAAAAAGTGTTGACAAAAAGAAAAAAAAGCCAATGCTTTCTAATGATGTCGTAAGAAGAGGTTCGGGCATTTACATTGAAAACACTGACTAAACTTTAGGAGATACAAAAAAATTACGTGGAACGGAATCGTATATCTGAAAAATAGCTCCAAAAAAGTCCGCGACGGCCTAGATCTTAGGTCACAGATATCATTTCTATCTTTTACATATTATTAAGAAATAATTAGTTGTTTATGAGAGGCTACTTTGATTAACATGGTAACAATTCTTTTAATTACTTTGCATATGTAATGTAGATTAAAATTCCGATTTACAGCATACCATTTCAATGAATTAGTTAGAGAATAGTACAGATTGAAAATTACACGCAACATAAAAAAGTTGTTTGTGTAAAGACTCTATGATTAAGAATAACTGTAAATCTCAAAGCGTCAAATAATGGTTCTAAATCGTTTAGACGCTCATAACGCTATATTGTACATTGCACCCATGCGAAGTCGAGGGATGATCTCGTATCGAGCTGGACAAGACTTTTATTCGTTGTATTATTGCAAGTTCTAATAAATACATATAAACAATTAGTCCTTATATATGTTATTAGAAAAATATTCAAGAAATAAAATAGTGCAAAAGGTCATTAAGTGTTATACCAAGCATCGATAGGGTTACCCACTTCATATCCGTTGTCAGATAACAATCTTATTTTAATTCTTGTCTAAAAATTTAATGAAATTTTGAACACTTTGTTTTCTACGTTTCATCATACGAGACTAATTTTGTAATAATACAGTTTGTATTATGTATACACACAGAGAGATTCACGCAGAAATGTATAGTCTGCATGAAATTTATTCGTTACCTAAAATGATTTGAAACTATTAAATACCCAATCAAGAAAAGTAAAGTAGTAATAGATAAACAGATGCTATGAAATAGCTTTCTTATTTGTTACTTTCCTACCACTGTGAAAATTTTAATAAAACAAACGCTCTATGAAACTTAAAGACCAATAAAATGATGAACTGGTGCATATAAGCGCACATGTCTACAGTAACGATATTACAATATATTCTGGGAACTTTTAAACTCTTTATAATATTTCTAGTACAAAAAAAAATTATTGTATATGAAATGATAAATAACTATCGGAAAGTTTATTTTTTAAGACATAACGATCAATTATTTTTCAGAACAAGTATTTACTTATTAATCAGAACTGAAGTAAAATAATTACCAGGCATCTTTTTGCTTTGTTTAGAATCTGTTTTTTTTTTTCGAGTTAAGTAGAGCGCTATTGTTTTACTGTTATTCAATTAAATAAGCTCACTGTCGCACATATTATGATTAAAAACTATATATATATTAAAAAACTACACGTTTGTGGGAAATCAGACGAATGCGGCAACACCGCCATCGTTTTGCGCTCCAATCGCTGCGAACGACTGAGAGCAAAGTAGCAAACGAACCAGTCAGCATCACGTGCGCCGACGTGATGCCTGTGTTTCGTGTTGCGATAACAGGATATTCACGCGCTATTTGACAGTTGTGCCGTCTAATAATGACTGTAGTGCAGTTCTGTGTATCGTAGTGGTTGTTGCTGTTATTACTAAACACGAGTTTATAATAATAAATAGTGGAAATTAAAGAGTCGAGATCTAAGAGGTGAACGCTCGTCACAACGGCGCCTACTCTCACCGGTCACCATTGTCTAAGTGCCACGGTATCTTGGTCCTTCCCTACGGATTCCATCGATGAAGCATCCGCCTTTTGACGTGGGCTGTACGCGAAATCACATAAGCCAGTTGACACAACCAGAAAATGTTTACATAGTTTGGATACAGATAAGATAAAAACCTTGTCTTTACGTGGATTGTCTTTACTTAGAATTGAAAATATTATACTTGATAACGATATATATTATAAATTAGTATATACGGTGTTTGATAGATTTATAAATAATTAGTGTTAATTATAAAGAATATGCGATCTATGTAAATATATAATTACCGTTGTGGATGCCCTACTTTTTTTATTTCGAGCAAAAATTTAATGCAAAACCGGCTATTAACTCGACTAGAATTGTACAAACATATTAATATTAGGAACATTCCACATACTTTCTAGAGTTAACTTAAAACGAGTCGTTAATCTTGGAATATTAATCTCAAATGAATAGGTGCTGTATTTATACTTGCATAGGTATTTAACGTTACTTTGATTATATTAAATACAAAACGAATATCTTAAATACGATAGTAATTTTTGATCGGTATTTCATATAAAATTAAAACGTCGCATAATTAACATGAATAATCACATTCTCGATGGATAGAATCAATCAGTATGTGTATTTAACTTTTGTAAATTATTATACAGCATGTTTATTTTAAACAAATCAAAATAGTAAACAATTGATAATATATGTAGGACGTCATACCACGCCGATTATATTCAACGTCGTCAAACTGTATGGAAAGGGGGTTATCAAAATACAGTTCAAGACAATTGTATGTATAAACAATTGGAGGTTTTATTTGTACGGACGTAGGCTTATTGACAAATGCTCAAAATGAATGAGAAATATTCATTGCAACCTAATAAACCACTTGCGAAAGTTCATTTCTACCAACCAATACAAACTTTTGCCCAACTAAATGAAAATTGGCATAATTAAAAAAGAAACGTGAATAACTTCTTACCTTTTGTTTTATTTTTCGTTCACTGTTAATTGCAATATTTCTAGAATAATATCTAGTTCATTTAAAAAAAAAAAAAACGTGTTTATGTTCAGTTGAAACCGTTATTACTTTTAAATTCTTTTATCTATTGTTAAGCATATATCTTTTATTCGTTCGTAGTCAAAGCTTTCTAGCGCAAAATTTTGATATTTTCCGAGAAATCGTTCCAAGGATGTGCCTAGTAGACGACCTCCCGTCAATCTGTGATGGTTTCATCGATATTACAAATCTGCCTTGTCGTTTTGTAAAGGGTTTTGTTATGCCCACTTGTACATTAATTACGCGATTCATCCAACAGCGTCTGCGACGTTTGTCCGGTTTGACTAATTCTTACGTTTGGTACATTAATTTAGACTTGTATCCCAATTTCAGTTCAGTGTTTAATGGGTTTCTAAAAATAGTCTGTTAAAAATGATGACGTCGATGATTCACAACTTCAACTTCGTTATACAAACCTTTTTTGTTCAATAGACTTGGACAATACATTTTAAATATTACATTTGATAACACTATAATCCGATTCTCTGTATATTAAATTGTATAATAATTGCTTAGTAGAAAAATATTTCAATATATGTCGTAAACAAGCCTCTATAAGCTATACACAATTTTGGATAAATCCATATTTCAATATAACTAGAGCTGTACACGGAAATAGAAATTGTGGATGGACCACATGCAGATTTATTTACTTACTTATGTATTGTTGGAACGAACCCTAAATGCATAAGTAAATATCACCCCAACATGTGGATATTTTAATATATTTAGTGAAAAGAGGCAGAACTTTAGATCCAAGGTTGTAAATATACAATATTATTTCCTTAATTGTAACAAAGAGTAGTATCCTTATTAATATTGTAAATTCGTATTTGAGTTTGTTATGCTTGTCCGCTTTAACTATTCAATTAATCGTCATGATATTTTGAGTATATCGATGGAGAGTAATGATTAATGGCTACTCCGGTGATACGATAATAAGGAACGTTATAACAGACAACCCTCTGTTGGGCACCGCCGTTGTCCTTCGTTATATACTTGACCCATTTATTATGGAAGTGTTGGCAATACGGTCTCGCACGCTCGTCCAAGTTTTAATTTGCCGGAAACCTAATTCCGATTGATTGCTAATTTACTCGGGTTATGGCCAGTTTACTGGAAATCGATAAGTATTTAACAAGTACTGTACGAGTGCTTATTAAAGATTGCTTTATACTGTGGCCTGGAAGGGCAGAGTAAACATGGTAATATTGAAGTTAGTCAGTTCTCCGAGAAATATAATCTCAAAGATCTGTATAAATAAAATGATTCGAGGTTTGTCATTGTGTGGGCATTACACAAAAGTATTGAATAAATTTCCATAAAATATTTTTAATTTTGCTTTTTATACACTTGGTTTTTCTCTAAAAAATATCATTGTTCATTCACTACGCGTTCAGCGATGTATGTTTTCTTGCCGTGGAAAAGGAGGTCAAGCGGTGTGGTGCGAATGCGCAGGACAGGGGTAGTAATCGCAGTTACAAATACATTTTGCTAGCAATGTATATTTTCGCTTTCAATTTCTTTTGTGTTTCCTTTGTAGAGAAAACATATTTTAAAGATAATAAACAACGCAGATGAAGTCGCGTGTATCAACTACTAGTTGTATAGTCATTGAAAATATCTTACCCTGCGCCTGCGTTGATATCTATCGCTTATGATTCATAATGAAAATGGCCATTAAATTTATACTAAAAATATCTATTCTTTTTTTAATTTGTGTTCTTTTTTATATTTAATGCAAATTGACATTCTAACAAGAAATATAACTTTATCAAACATTATAAAAATTGTCAAATAGTTTGATGACAGCTATATTCAAATACAGTTCACGTCGAAGAATACATTAATTTCAATATTATGGCTAAAATTCGAAAGAGTAGTTAATTTTGCATTTTCTCCATATTTAAAACTTTATTTACATTTTAGTCATGGTCAGGAACGTCCGACAAGGCAGCAGCAACCTCTACGTTATTTGAATATAAACGTCATATCCGAGACTTGAGTACTTACAGACTTGTGTATGTGCAATGCTGATAAGTACTAGCTGGTGAGTGTGTGTGTGTGCGTGCGATGGCGCGTAGCGCCTTGGTATTGTCGACCATCCTGGTATCAATCTTATCTATTCTGGAAGCGGCTTTTGCGCATTACACACCTACATGGGCAGTTCATATCCCGGAAGGAAAGGAGGTCGCAGATGCGGTCGCCAGGGACCATGGATTCATCAATCTTGGAGAGGTATGTATAAATATATATATTCTTGTTGTTTAATGACTTACATGAGTTTAGAATATTGATATTGATTTGAAACTTTAATGTAATTTTGTCCGTGTGTTTGTATATGCAGGTTTTATCAGAAAATAGGCGCAGCAACCATTGATATATAAAAAAAACGATTACATTTCCAAACTTGCAGCCTTATACTTAGACAAAAAGAATTCTCTAGAATACATGTTTCTTAATATTTGTGTTGTATGTGTGTCAAATAAATGTTTCTTTATTTCTTTTTTATTTCATGATTATATTACAATACATATGCTATTAACATAATAAAATTATTATGTATATTTAATTGTCTATGACTCGAATCAACATAATCTTGTGGAACATCTTGTTATAATACAATTTTCACCTTTTGATATCAAACACAATAAAATGAACTTGGCAAAAATACAGTATTAAATATGCGTGCAAGTTTTGATGTTTGAACACAAGACATTGTATGTGGTCATTTATATTTTATTACTCGTATCCTCAGGAAGTTTATCTCTCGTTACTTTGCACACGGTCCCTGGATGGTACTAAAAAGTTGCAAAATTTTGGCCGTTGCACTGTTCTGTATTATTAGACCGAACAACGAGGCGCAGCGATAAATATAGTAATCAGAGGTTGTGTTATAGAGATATTCTATTTAGCCATAAGATTAAATAAAATAAATATATATTTAAAGTCTTTCTCTCAAAAATATTAGTTGCATCTTGAATTTACTTTCTTTAATTACATTTAATTACTCAATCGATATACTTGAAAATTTGCATACATGTTACCACGGGTACTGAAAAGGAAATAGGGTCCTTGTCATCCAGAAAAAGAGTACCTACTACTTCCTAAAAATTCGTCAAATCTACATTAACGGCAGCGAAACCGCAGGCAAAAACTAATATATTGATAGATTACCTATTAATAGACAAACGAATGTTTCCAATTGTAAAATACGTGATAGACGATAGTGTGAATTATCTTTACAAATGGTAATTATTACCATATATATGTGGAAAGTTTAGTCAGTCGAGGTAATAAAGTAAATAAATACACTACTAAATAATTGAAATGTATTAAAAGAAGTACGTTGAGAAGTGCATAGCGCAATTATTGTTTTTACTGTAT
Source organism: Antheraea assamensis (assembly GCA_035772565.1). NCBI lineage: Eukaryota > Metazoa > Arthropoda > Insecta > Lepidoptera > Saturniidae > Antheraea > Antheraea assamensis. Next base: position 1,456,463 of record JAQQSE010000014.1, read on the forward strand.
TATACGTCAATCCATTACGTAACATTACATTAGGAAATCACATTAGTGACGAATAGTTACGTGTACTAGTTGATCTGGAAGAGAAATCACCAATGACTAAAGTTTAAATGTATGCTTTATTTACTTTGGATTCTTGAAACGTTGAGAATTAAGTGATGGAAGAAGGATGAAAGAAATGCAAATATGTGTGAAAACAGAGTCGCAGAGTCAACCAAAAAACAAAGACTTGGATAAAATAGAAACAGATTTAATCGTAGGAAAAGTGAGAAACTGAGAAGCACTCGAAACCGGTGCGAATGTCTGAAAGATTGAATGACTATAGATTTTTTTTAAATAATTTATAGATTTGGCGTTTGACCATCATCTCATCTGATGTTAAATGACGATGTGTTCTATAATGATAAACATACTAAACCTAGACAGACTGGCTCTCGAATGCAGCTGCTGGAACACATCCATAGTTGCTTGCCGACAGTTTAACTAGAGGGTGGTAGCTAGCCAGGTGGAATTAGAAAAAGCCCTACCGCCATGCTCTATGCACCATGTAAAGCTCCGGCTCATTCGCGAGTATTCAAATCTACTTTGATCAATGTAGCGTCCGAACACGCTAACTACTGAGCGATCTCCGTTCCAAGATTAAACGATAGGTTGTTGTAAATTGTAACCATAGAATGTGGGATCCTTTCTGCGAACCCTAGTAGGGGTATGACGATGATATATACAGATATGAAAAGAAAAAGAAAGTTGAATTAAATGTTAAGTGTTGAATCATTTGAATACCTATATACATAGGTATACGTCAGAGACCAGTTTCCTAGATCTTCATTAGCCATCATCAGCCTATACGAGACCCATTGCAAGACCACTGGTTTCTTTCCGAAGGAAGGTATAGGCAAAATCACCATGCCAGCTCTCGACATATTGGCGATTTTAAACTCTGACAAATCCACAGTTCTATATTTTACCCACATCAAAAAAGTATTTCTCAGCTTCAGGTTACCTCATTTTGTTTTCCTTCACCGTCACCCGATAGTGTCACCAACTAAATAAATAATAATAAATTGGTTGGTAAATGTACGCGGATTCCGAAAAATTCGATGGTGCATGCCGGGGGTTTGAACCTGAGGACATCGAATCGATATTCCACTGGTCAAACCAATAGACCATAACGAAAATTACCACTACACTAAAAGTTAAAGGAAACACTTTTGTTTTTGTCTGGTCAGTATAATTCGATAACGTGTAACGTCGACAAGGTCAACGGCATATTTTATCGAAAAAAAAACTGTTATTAACGAACTGACTAAAGCAGTTGGTGAATGTTCCAACTACTCAGTGAAACTATTAAGTAAACTTTGACATTGACCGTTTAATTAACCGTGTTGACCTCAAAAGAAAGTAAAACAAGGATTTTTAAAGCATGTCATTAACATTCACCCCTACAATCGGTTTCACTAAATTTGATATTCAAATCAGTTTTACTCTTTTTCAAATCTAGTTTTAATATTTCTCAATTTCTTCAAATAAACAAAACCGATACCATAAGTCAATTGGTATCCGATATCTACGTTCACTTACTTTATAGTGGATGCTGATGGTTCCGTAGAAAATTACATAGTTGATCTAAAAGTTTCGTTTTTATACCTCCTGATCAGATCCAAATCCACGATTTAACTTGACGATTTAAGATGAATTAACATGAAATTACTAACAAAATTATTACTTATCTTGCTATGACACGTTGCTTAATTTTTTTTAACTCTGTGTAGGCTTTAGCGTTTGATCACAATCTTATCTGTTGTTAAATGACGGTGTGGCCTAAAATGACAAATACGCTAAACCTTGAGTGGGACGGACTCTCGAATGTTCCTGTCGAAACGTACCTACGTGCTTAGCGACAGATAATATCAACTTATGAGTGATAGTTAGTCAAAAAGGCGTTAACAACCAACTACCAAGCTATGGGTTCATCACAAATTTTTTCTTCATCGAAAACTCCACGTTATTGCTGGATTCGAACCAACTTCGATTTACGCGGTGTCCGAATATACTACTATCGAGTCATTATCACACATAAGTATATATAATCACAACAATCTCTAAGAAACCCACTGCGGGACCATAGACTATTTTTCGAATGAAGGTATGGGCATAATCGCCAAGTCAGCCCACGACGTATAGGCGATTACAAATACCTAGAAGCCCATAGTACTCTATTTTCCCACATGAGTTGGTACTATAAGAACACTTCTCAGTTTCAGATTTCCTCACGATATTTTCCTTCATCTTTAACCGATAGTGCTACCAATTTGAATTAATCAATTCCAAATAAATTGTCGGCATATTTACGGGGCTCGAACTCGCGGATATCGAATTGACATTCCATTGGTCTAACCACTCGACCATCACGACTACCCTGGAAGTATTGTATATAGATGGGAAATTAATTGTATGTCATGAGTATGTTCACGCATACTCTTGAATTCTGTAATGAAGACTTAAAAAATATTTTGTAAACTATTTTAATTCGATGACTTTGATAAAAGGAATGAATGTTATTAATGAATTTCTCAAAAACGCGTAACAACTAAACCGCATCGTTAGCACTGCACTAAGATAGAATTAGTGTGTTATTTTGAGCAAACGATGCAAACTCATGTAACAACTGGTTTCAGGAAACGTGCAATTGAGTACACCGCATATTCCGCGTTTAAAGTGTTTTCAATCGTCTTCATTAAATACTCCACAGCTGACTAGTTATATTGTTAGAAACAATTTGTATTGAAAGGAACTGCTGAAGATCTGCAGATTTGCTAATGTGTGTTTACTGTTGAATTTCAGTGAACGATTCTTTACACATTCCTTTGAGTTCCGTTCCGTGTAAGTTTAGATAAATTCTTTAGGGCGCCATATAGTTGAATAAATAAATAAAGTTTAAAACTTACATATGAAAAATCGGCCGCCATTCGTATTCGGGGGATAAAAATAAACAGGAAATTTTAGAGAGTAGAGTTATTTATTTTAAGTGACAACGGGATTTCGTCCGCATACGGCATTCTATTTCTGTTCAATGAATACTTATAGCTTTACATTCGGGTTATGATGGTATATAGAAATCAGAATTATAATATTTTAAATGTCTCTATATATAAAAATGCGATCATAAAACTCTTCAGTACATTTATCTCCTTTGTTTGTCAACCGTTTTTTTTTGTTTAGTACCTATAGATAAGCTTAATATTATCAATAAAAAAAATGGAAATAGTTTTCTTAATTCTTTACCGTCTACGAAGACTTTATTAATAAGTCCCTATTCATCATACTTCACGTTCAGTATAGCTTCTACTATTTAGATAATAAATATCAAAAGTAAATACAGGTAATAATGTATATATATTTACATATAAACAATAGAAGTTACTAGTTTTATAATACTTGTAACCGATATTCAGACAATACTTTTTTAAACGAAAGATACGCGAGAAATAGACCAATTTCACACGTAAAGCTGTGATTTGAAGTTGTTAGTATTCTTGTCACGTCGTAAAAAATTCAGATCATGATTTATATTGCGCATTTTTTGTAGATTAGAAACTTAATAATACATTTTTTTTCTGTTGTTATTTAAGTACTATTAGTCTCAGTAAGATTGTATGTCTCGTCTTTCGTGTTTTATCGTTGAGCACGTTGACTTTTTGACCTCGGACACTGTTATTCGTTATTTTATTATATGATAACAATTACACAATAATTGTACCAATTATTTTGCTGTAACATATAAAGATATTTACACCTAACCTTGAATATACTCTTGCGCTCATTATCATAATAGAATAAAAAACCTAAACCACATTATATATTGTATTTATTTTTTGCACGACTTCCACGAATGTAATTTCCAGTGGAGAAGTTATATTAAGAGTCCTGATGCAGAAATTAAAGTATCTATGGTTCGTGTTGAAGATCCTATATATGCATTTGGTTATCTATATAAACACTATTATGAACAACGATTATTTCAATATAGTTTACCCTTCTACGATAACCTACGTAAAGGTCGAGTACTATAATGTGCTATGAAATTCTGAAGATGAATTGTAAAGATAGAAATAGAACGTCGGTGGATGATAGAAGGGCGAAGAATGGTTGCTTTGATGCTTCGCTGGGTCGTGTACAAAGCTGTCAATTCATGTGCTCGATAATGTTCGATAACAAAATGTCGCCGCCAGACCCGTGCGACGTCATACGTATATCGATTAATGATCTTGCAGCATGACGTCACAATATATTGACATAGAGCTATCTTTAATAATACCGCTGCCAAATTTCTAAAGAATAAAATACGCGGTTGACAAGCGTATGTCGGGAGTCATTGTTTTGTTCTGCCTTTGTCTGCTTGGTTGATCAAGCGGAGTTCATTAGTGTTAAGTTCGTACATCGACATCTACTGGCATAAAATATTTATGGATATACTTTTTGCGATACTTTATGTTATGGGTTTAGGGTATTTATTTATTTGTGTATTTAACTTAACATGTATCAGCATAATTCAGCAGTGAAGTAAATAATTTCAACTAAGTGAAACTGAATGAAAAATGTGTGCGGTCAGGGACCCTTGTAACTTAGTTCTTTATTCAATTCGGGATTTAATTGGATATGGAGATTTAGATTGTTTATATTTGTACATTTTCGTCACGTAAGAAGAATGCGTCATTACTTCATGCGTCTCTCTCTCTGTAATCTGTATTTTTTTCTATGTAAATAACTTATAATAACAGAAATTTAATTTAATATTTTGAGAAAAATATTGCTATATTATAAACTAGCTTTTTTACGCGGCTTCCCTCGAGGTAATGTACATTAACTCTCTCCCTCGGGAACAGTACCATGTTTGTGGACGAAAGGTACGTTATGTCCATTTCTGTACCCCTGAGAACGTGTCTGCAAAATGTTATGATGATCAGGTGTGTAGCTAAGACGTGAAAGCGTAATACAAAAACGACAAACTCACATTCGTATTTATAATATTAGCTAGCATTAGGATTAGATATAAAATAATGAATTATAGAAAAAAATCCAATATGTTCTAATGGAATTTCCACGTGATTAGTATATTTTATATAACCCGGCAGCACACGATGCTCGTCTCGTCGAATTTTGATACTTGCACGCGTACACACACGTATACAATAGAAGATAGCGAGAGAAGGACATAACCGTTTTTTCCTTATGTTAAGATTTCTACCAGTCGACTCCTACTGTAAGCTGCGTTAAAACTCTTCGTTAAAAAAATGTGACTAAAAGTGTATTTATAGATATACAAATAAATTACTAAATTACTCGTCTTTCATTTACTATACAGCTAATTTGGTACTCTGAATGTTCTTGTGTGTTGTATTTACAGATTTGGAATAAAAATAAGCAATATACAATATTACGTAGATTCGACAATAAAACTCTAAATTTTAATAAAGTACAACAGATGTAAGTTTAAATAACGCAACATTACATAACACCAGGAAAAAACAATGACTTTGGGTTACGCTGTTGTTTGATTTACACAGGTGTTCGCATGCGGAAGATATCCGACGATATTCATATATAGAATGCAACAAATAAGTACAAATACATTTGTATCCTTATACTCTTTGTCTTTTATGCTTGTGACAAATGTTTATATTTCATCTATCAAATATATTGTGGTCCAGTATTTTATTATGTAGTCGTTACCCGTATCTGTGAATTATGACTATTCATAGCGTAATAAAAGTATTCAACTAATTCATAATGTACTGAGATTAAATACGACATAATATTTATTCATTGTTTTCTGAAAACTGTTGTTAAAAGATGATATTTGTGGACTCTGTTCTTACGCCCTAATAAATAGCCGAATGATTCATTTTGGTGTTCACGCTTTATATATTAAAATGCGTACTGTGATATTTGTGACTCAACCTTTAATATGTTTAACAAAAGCATTGTTAAAAATTTACACCAATGAAAAATTGTATAGCGTTTTCTATAAACTAGAACTCTGAATTATGATATATTATAATTTATTTGTTTGCTAAGTAATAACAAGGCAGATTAAATCTTTCTTTTATTAATTAATATATTGTAAGGCCCGTATAAATTGTTTATATCGACCATTGCAGTTCACAATATTGTTTATAAATGTAATCTCTTTGTTATTTTGAAATGAATGTGTACAAGTTGCAGCGTACATAAAAGTTATATTAGCAATTAATGTGCTCTGTATGGGTGCAGATTTTATTAGTCAATATTAATAGGGGTAATGAAAATGTTCTTGTTTTTACAAATTTAAAAAATACACCAGTGTTATTGCTTATTTTTAAATCGAATTAAACATATTGTTTGGATCCTGTCATCTTGTTTAATTCGTTAAACATGTGCCTTGCGTGTGTGATCGTGGGTTCGATAGCTTATATTTATTACCTAAACAATATGTTTTATGCGAAAAAAAAATCAAAAGCATCACACCCCTCGGCCCACTTATCCGGGGATAACAAAACAACACAACACTGAACGCGTAGTGCTTATAATAGTAATTCTAGTTTCTTAGAACCTTTATAATTGTATTTCTATTATATTTAATTAGAATTATATAATACAATACTTTAAATGAAGCTATAGTGACATTTTTTTTAGATATAGATCAATTGTTTATGAAGTAAAACTAAAAAATTTATCGAAATCTATACAGTAGTTTTGTACGATGCGTACATAACCGCACATCGCTATTATTTTATTTATATAGATATTGTTAGAAATTAAATATCTTACTTACTGGCCTATTCATATAAACTTAATTTTATTAGTAATTGGGAGTAATATTCCTTCACAAAGAGCAATAACGTTTTTTTTTTTATGACGGTTTTTAATAGCACAAAAGTGATTCAGCGACCGACTACCTAAAATACTGACTTCGTACACACTATTGTATAGCGGACGATCAATGAATCAGACTTCGATAAAAGGTCGATCATCGAACTCTCGTAAATAAAGTACACCAAAATACTTACTTCGTTCGCCTACAAATGATTTTGATTATTATTGAAATAATTCAATTTTATTTTTGTATACAAACACGGTCGCTTCCTCATGTTCATACATTTATCAGAATTGTCGGCGAATTGCCAAAATAATGTTAGCATCAAATATGACTACAATATAATATCACGTCAACAACTGTTCATGTTGATATGAAACTGTTTTCTTGCCAATTTAAGCTTAGTTGTTTATTTTGTTTTAATTTTGTTTATGTTTACGTTAACATAATGCATTGAAAATTATTTAAAATAATGATTGTTACCACAGTCTATAAATTAGCTTTACAATTAACAATTGGATACTACAAGTACTACGCATAATTTAGGTCCTTCACTTTAAACATCGTATATAGTTTAAGTCATATTATAAATAGTACGAATGTTTGTTCGATTTCGTTCTCGTGAAAATGATTTTGTTTTTTCATGGACGCTATATGTTTTATCTAAATTAATTGTGGACTGTATTTGATTTCTTTTTATTAATGTTGTTTTTACTACTTAAGTTTTATAATCCTTTTACAGATTTTAATCGATAGCTGTTGAATTTTATTGTTACTGTTTGGCACCTTGAAAAAATGTAACTTAAATAATACTATAAAAACCGCTCTATGAGATGGTAAAAATTTTTTGCTTTAAAATTTGTTGCTCTGTTTCGAGAGATTATCTTGGATAAACAATAGACATTTCAATTTTATTGATATGTATAAATATTCAACGAAACAATTCGGTATTACTATTAATATGTCACTAGTTGAGACCAAAAGTTTCTAAACCTTGTAGGCGTTTAACAACATCGCGAAACGAGACATCGTGACGTGTAGCGTGACATCACATACCTCATGTGTGTTTCTAAATAAAATGTGCTCGCATATTCAAGTTTTACACCGAATGTGTGTCGCTGACTGCGGCACGAGTCATTCACACGAGTTTTTCAAACAATTTTGTTTTTAGGTAATTAGTATGTGAAAGTCATTGCTCTCGTGCACCGTGATATAAATGCGCGAAAGTTTTTGTTACCTGAATTTGCTCATGTTTTTAGTGATGATAGATTGTAGTAGTATTTATTGTGATCTTGTTACATCCATTATTGTATCTCGTAATGTATACATTTTTAAGCTATTTATTGTTTATATTTTTCTTTCTTTTTTCGAACTGACTACACTGTGGACTTGTTAAGGCCGCTACAGTTTCACAGGACTACGGTTTATTGTTTACCTTGCGGTCCAACTACGTATTAATAGATTGATTCAAATATACCAAAAATTAGTGTGCTGGCTTTTAAAATTACAGTCCTATTCAATGTTTTTATTTCGTTCGGAATATTGTCTTAAGTTCGGGCTCGCGAATACAGTCAAAGAGTTTAGTACGAAACAATGTTAAAATATTACTATAGGAATCTATCTATAATTGACATTTATTTAAACGAACATTGTATTAATCTCCTTCTTATTCTTTATTCAGTATTACCTAAAAATAGTCGTTAATAAATATAGATTAGGTATATAACAAAGTCGCTACAGACGTCTGTCTATGTATACTCTTTATTTTTGTAAACTACGCAACTCATTTTAACATTGTTTATAATATCAATTGTCGTTTTTCTTCCCAATTATTATAGATATGTAATAAATGCATATTATGTTTATAAGATATAGATAATAAATAAAAGGCATCGTGTTTTAATCAAGTTGTTAACAAAAAAAATTCGTGTCATTACATCACTAACGCTGGTTAAAGTTTGCACATCAAAAGAATGGAAGCGATGATGGATCAACGGTTAGCGTGTTCAGGCACCACGTTGAGCGACGTAGATTTTGAATCCTTGCGAATGAGCGGTACTTTTTGTTAAAGGAAAACACCGTGATGAAATCATAGCCTAGTGGTAGGTCCTTTTCTAAGCCCGCTTGGCTAATTACCACCTTCAAGTTAAAAATCTGTCGTCAAGCATATATAGGTGTGTCCCGGCAGTTGCACTATAGACCCAGTTCCTCTAGGTTTAGCGTGTTTACTATTTTGGACCATATCGTTACTCAATATCGGGTGTCATTGTGGTCAAACACTAAAATATTAATGTGCAATGAAATTGTATATATTACAAAACACACAGAAAAGTACCGCGATGGTATATGTTTATCTCCCAAATATAGCCCACAGTAATCACATTTTGCTTATTACAAAATAACGAGTTATTTGCAATGCCATTTCGCCATTACAGTATCAATTCATACCTATTTGAATATGTTAGTTATCGTGGATATTTCACGGAGATCCAAATTACTCTTTACAGTACATAAAATCATTTACGCGCAACAAAAACGAGTAATTTGCATGATGGACTTGTGAAGCTTCTGCATGATTTTCTGGAGGTAACAATATCAAACCGTCGCCAAAAAAGGAGATCGTACTGAGTGTGAGACTCATCTACTAAGCTAGTGAAAAAATAAAATTATATTGGTGAAGATAAGCGTACTGCATATAATATGTTATCGTATTTCTAAATAAACAGCCTATCAATAAATCAGCTGTTACATTAAACGTCTATACTACAATTGAAGGGGATTGTAAAATTGAAAAAGCAATTGTGAAAGAATCCCAAACAATGAGCTACGGCACGGAAAGGGATTAAGTTTTCTTACAATTCGATTCTGCAGTCGAAAACAGGGTGAAGGCGGGAGGGTGTTCCGGGCGCCTTTTGTGAGGGGCAATCTTCGTTGACTTAAATGCTCTCACAGAGGTCGTAGAGAGAAGGGGCTGTAGACACAAGCCGAAGGGGCATGTGCTTTTGTATCCGCGGCTTTATCGCCGGTCAGCCACAAACACTACCGTTCTAGCTTCTATTAAACCGATTGCAGTAATTCTATTATAAAAACCACCCTCTCTTCTGTAAAAGTATTAAAATGTATATTATTTTATACCGAAACAGTAAATTTAAAGTACCGTTTGCTTATATGATGATTAGAATTCTGGAATCACATGTATAGATTAAATATAAAATTGGTTTGACTTTGATTAGTAAGCGAATATTTTATATAATCTTCAATTATGCCAACACTACATTGTTAATTGTAATTTGACAACAGATTACGTGGCATATGTAGCTATTTATTGCTTACTTGCTTTTGCTCGTGGATTCGCACGCGTTGATGTAGATTTGATATTTCCTCGGGAACAGTGCTTTTTTCCTGGATAAAAGGTACCCTATGTCCTTTTCTGTACCGTTGACAAGGTGAGTACAAAATTTCATGACGACCAGCTGAGCAGTTAACGCTTGAAATAAATAAACAGACTCGTAGCAGTGTTTAAATCATAAGTTAGGATTAATACCATATTTTATAGTAATGTAGCTATTAAAGATGTATGAATAGAGTTCAAATTCAAGTGGCAAATTATAAAAAGTCAGTATAATGTATTATATACTAGCATTATACTCGCTTCGCAATATACTTCGCTCCTGTTAAATTAGATTTCGTAAATAAAATATAGTCCATATTTATTGGAAGGATTTTAAAAATCGGTAAAGTATTTTTCATTACAATCATTCATTATAAATTTCATTATAAACAAAAAATAAAAACTTTTCTTTTTATAATAAGTGGATTAAAAATTGAATATTGATATTTTTTAGTTTATTGTTGTTAACAAGATTGACGTCATGTCGTTTTAACTACTCATTTGACAAGATTCCATCCTGTGAATCCATTTTCGTTTAAAAATGTAATAATATGTAGAAAATAAACTGAAAATTCCTCTGTATGCCTGAAAAAGCTCCTTGCATTCAGTTCAACTGCTTCAGAGTTTACCTCGAACAAACAACAGATACTTCAATTCTATTTATATGCATAGATTTTGGCTTAATAACGCTTGATATCCTAACATATAAAGCGATATACACGGCATATCATGTGACGGTTATCGGACGGCGTAAAATATGTGAGATTTTGAAATTACACGATTAAAAATTATGCTTACCTCACTACGGTCATATATGTGCGCGGATAGAATCTGTGACCTCTGGGTTCAATAGGAGAACCTCCTCCTGAGGTATAAGTAGTTTACATTTTAAAAGTAATTACTTATATAAAAGTATTACACTTGAATGAAATATATACAGTTGTATTAAAAGAGATACATCAAAGATTAAGGTGAGGTATTGGAAGACAACGTAGACATAGTTAAGGCATTTGATCGGATCAAATATAGGCTATGAGATTCGTTGACGATCTTAAACTCGCAAGCTCTATCGAACCTTCATGTCTAAGGAGAGGCTTCACCTTGTGTATGTTCTGCCGTTTGCACAATTGGTTATGTTCCGAGGAACTGTTTGACATGATATCTACCTACGGATGATTTCCCCACAGACATTTTAAAGTGTCGGTAACGTATAATACGGTAATGTTTTAAGCGCCCATAAGTTGCGATGACCGTTTTCTATCCAACAAAAATATGGTCCCATTTTGCCACAATTGTGGTATAAACGACGGAGTACTTAAATCAGTTAAACAGGTCAAGAACAGAAAATTAAAATTGTGAAATTTAATTTTCAAATATACCTATCATGTTATTATTTGAATAGGACAAGTTCAATTTATTAGAAGCGTTATAATCCTATTTAATTAACGTTACGTTTTCAAAGCGCTTAATGTAGAGAAGTGGAATATTTTGCTTCTTTGACGTTGTGCTATTCTTATATGTCTTAAGTATTAGTAAACCGTAAATTATGTTAGCCTATATGTAGGTAGCATCCATTCATATATAGACGGTCCATTAATTTCGCATGAAGCTGTCTGCGTTTTGGCCCATTACGCGAATTGAAAAGGAGTGGAAGTCCGCTACTAATGTCCGTTTTCCGAATTCATAAAATTCAGTATTATTGAACATAAGATCAAATTAATTTTTACTATACGAGCTCTTTGTACTCAGATCCGCGTTTGTATCTTCAGAATTCATCAAATGTGATTGAAGCCAAGCGTCAGTGATTAGTTTATTAGAAAAGAATGTTTAAAACTTATTTACTTTCGAGACCGATAGTAATAACATAATGTGCATATAACCTTTACAGATCCGTGCAGTGGAACTTCTCTGAAGTTATTGATTTAATTTTCATTATCTTTCTATTACTTCATTTGTTTTATACTTTTGTTGCGGTCTTCAGCCAAAAACGCTTCAGAATAAATAAATGAATATAACAATACTTCAAACGAGAAATCTTGTTACACAAACTCCATCAATCAATAAAATGTACCTTCATTATGGCCGTGTAATCAAAAACGGTAGATTTTGTATTCCCGAAGCTCTGGTCTCAAATTTATCTTAGCTCCGTTGACCCGGTAAATTGTCGTCTTAACTTGAACGAACCATTTATTTGCGTTTAGTCTTTATACTAGGCTTGTTTTATATTATGCAAACGAGTTTTCATTCGTGGTCCTGGCATTCGAGGCCGTAAATGGAAACCTCCCATAGTAATTGTACCCCCGAATCAAAGGGGTTCGATAAAGCTTTTTCATGTTTCCTTTCGCAGTATTTATGTTATCATTTCGAATAGGTACCTACTTATTGGTAATGGAACGATCTTATTTATTCGACTTATATTAATATTTTACGGTGATCTAACACCTTACTGAATTTGTTATTTTCTAATATAGTGAATGTTGTATGTATTACTAACTGTGCATAAGGATTCGTATGCGTTTGTTATTATCTCTTGTAGTAAATAGTTGTATTACACATAAACGAGATATTGTATACATATTTCCCGTATTCAATTATCTACACATGACAATATCCATGACAATTGGATAATTGTAATCCTTACTGATATTATAAATGCGAATGTTTGTTTGTTTCTTACGTTTTACGTGCCTTAACTACTCAACCGTCCGTCATGAAATTTCGCATATATGTTGTCAGGGTTTCTAACAAAATTGTGGGTTAAAAAAATACTGCACAAATCCACATTAACATTAGCAAAACCGCCAGCAAAAGCTAGTCTATTATAATGTGTACAGTCCTCGCCACTCTTTTAGTCCGTTCTGAATATAACCGTAAGAGTCTAAAACACAAGTTAAATATATTATGGGAATCTAAAATTGTCATTATTTATCCTTATGTAGTGGCGATGTTATACACATAAAGTAATACATATTTATAGCTAAATTTGTGTTCTGCGCATGTATATTCGGAGCGGTAAAAATGTTTAGCACTGTATCTATATTCACTGTATTCTTAATTATAATTTTCATATAATTTTATAATTATGCTTTTTAATTTGCTTTACTTCAACAGATTTTATTTCGATTGTTGAGAATTCATTGTCAATTATGTCTTGATATTTCGTCTCATTGTATTGTGCAAATGAATTTCGAATTCATTAGTAATTTGATATCATATTGGTGGTTAAATGAAACAAATATTGTATTTAATTGGTATACCTATCGTGTTTGATTATTTCAAATGGAATTATTCGCTTAATTGGACGTGATAGGTAAAATAACAATCTAAATTGAGATGTTTTCAAATGCAAATGCAACTTAATTCTTTTTGTAAATACATAACGATTTGTATACTCTTAGCGTTGAAAATACTCAATTAATTTCTCTATGTTTTTTTTTCATAAAAAATATTTTAGAGAGCTAAAGGATTTAATGCACACAAAACATTATATTCATATAATTATTATAAAATAGGGATTTTTTAAATTATAATGGATAAACTCAAAAGATACATAATTAATTTTAAAAACTCTTTCGCCTATAAAAAAGCTACATTATTAGCGAGTAGCATAGGCCGAATTTTAATTTCAAAATCTATATCAACTCGAGCAAAGCCGCGAGCAAAAGCTAGAATATATATAATAATAAATTATATGAGTAAATAATATATAATAATAAATTAAATTATATTTTCCTTTAAAAACTGAACAAATTTAAACATAATCATTTTAATGTCCTAAGAACAAGGATATATTTGACCAGTTTATTAACCTTCAAAGTTACATTAAAGTCGATTATAATGTAATGAAATATTCTTTAAAAATCTGTACGTCGTCATATCTATGATGATTTGTATTAAAACATAAAGTAACAAGAACAATTCAATGAAATGATCGGTAAATAGAAAAAGACGACTCACTAAGATAACCCGTAATTATATTTAATTACAAGACGATATGAAATAATCATATAAGGTAGGTAATAAAATGCTAGTCGTGATGGCCGTTTGTAAGGAGCTATTACACGGACGATAATAACCTGGTCCGACATAGGGGAATTGAAAAAAAACTTGTACCTGCCGTTGTCCTAACGAAGGTCAGCGCAGTTGGGAACAAATTATTACCTTCACCGGATGAACAATCATACGATAAAAAAAAAGGAATCCAGGTTGAGATGTTAATGTTCTCTTCCATTCTTTTGTTAATACCTTTGTGTTATTTAATTTTGAACTGATTAGATAATTCACTGCCCTTTTGTATTCTTAGTCGACATAGTATAATTAAACATGAAATAGGCTCGTAAATATCTATCAACAAAACTCATTACGTCAATTACGTATCTCGGTAATGGCAAAGCGATAACGTAATAGTTAAATGTCAGGTTCAAAATGCTAAATTTTGATTATGTAGCAGTCATAACCAAATCTCATAAACAGATTTTTGATTCTTCTGTACGTATAATACAATTGTTTTCTTTCAAATAAGATATAAAGAAGACTGTGCATTCTAGTTTACATTATGTTTGGTACATTTTACTTTTACATTGTTAATTTTAAGATGAGAGATATTATAAAAGGCAACGTCTCTCTGTACGTTACACCTATAACTCGAACTCAACTGTACGGATTTACTTCTTTTTTTTAAATTATGGATATATTCTCTGGTTAGGTCCTCTTAGTGCCTAAACAATATAGTACGGAGTAAGTTATGAGAATAAAGTGTATTAAGTAGAGGTAATATTTCTATTAGAACATTTTGTTGAATACTTTATGTAAGCTATTCAATATTAATCCCTGGACTGTGCAAAACCATAAAGGTTTAAGGTCCATACAAACGAATGTAGACCTCATGAGACACAATTCAACAGACTGTTGGCAGCAGAAGCTTAACCAATTACCTTATTTATTACAAAACTTTGAAAAATATCAAATTATGTATCTATTTTAAAAATTATTTTTTTATGTAAAATGAATTTTTTCATTTGTACCAACTATTTTTTTACTAAGCCATTAAATTTACAATGTACGATGTTGTGAAATAAAAAAATAATAAAAACTTAATCCGCCATCTTGAGATATGAGTTTTAAAAGCAGCCAAGGTGTTAACCAATATAACGACCGTAGAAAATAGTGCGGAATAAAAGTTACTAAAAATAGGTTAATATTATAAATCTAACTTTTATATTTTAATCACGGTGACTGCTTCTGCGTGAGAAAACAAACTAAAAATGTTAAACTCGACGGGTAAAATGTTAATACTAATTGCTTTAATAATTTCATTGTGGTAATTAATATTTTACGTTATTTCAATTGGTCTGATTAATTATAATATCATAATATAAATTTATCCTTAAGTTCAGTATCCCAAAATATCATAGTGTCTATTTATTTAATTATACTAATGGTTTTCCAATGGTCGTATTTCGAGGTACAAACTTTTTCTTTACCTATAAATATATACATATTTTGTTACCAATTTTGCACGCATATTATAGATCGTCAAGTACGAGGAATAGAGAAATACAGGTAAGAAAACGAACTTTTCCAATGTATATTCTTGGTAACACTAAAACTAACCAATGTCGACCAAAGGAAATAAGCAGAGAAAGAGTAAGATGTACATATTTAGATATGAAAATGTATAATATATCCTTCTTTGAAAGAAAAGCTCTTAATAAACTACATAAAATTAAAACATAAAATGATATGTTCTTCTTAAAAAAAAATGTTAGAACCTATATATCATGGTGACGTCATGGTTTATGGTATCTGGGTTACAACATGCATATGCCGAATAGGATTGTGTTAATACTTCAAAATCAACTAGAAATCAGTCAAACCTGAAACAATAATACCGTGAAAGTAGTAAAAAAGAGTTCTGGGTGTAGGCGTATCCAAAAACCAACACGGTTGGCAAGGATTCAATGAAAAGATTTTAACTTAATCTTGCGAGTCCACATTTGCAACGTACGCTTACATAAAATATACATAGGCTCGATTTTTTACAGTCAAGTGACTTGAACGTATTATTTTTAAATCTCCTCCTATAAACGTAAAAAGTAATAACGAAAGATTATTTCCATACAGTGTCATTCAAAAAATCAACAATGGCAATGATATTTTTTTACCCTGAAAAGAGTGGCTGTGTAGCGGTGGAATAAGCAAAAAGTTTAAGAATCATTGATCTCGCATACTGCTAGGCTGAGGTCAAAATACGAAATGATAAAACAAAATAAACTTCGTTTAGTAGACATTCGGGATCCATAACAGCCATAAAGCGCCGCGAATAAATTATAGTATCTAAAAGAAATGAACGAACAGTTGTGTAAATTCGCTTATTACTCGTAGTTATATACATACAATATTATAGTGTTTTCCAAAAAAGGTCAAACTGAAGTTAAATATGTGTACAATTTTCCAGGCTATTTTAATAAATCGTGCATTTCAATAAAATATAATCTTTGCTACGTATTCAGATGTCCGAGTGACTCGTGGTTGTTGTAGGTAGTGCGCCAACATAATAACAAGTCGATTCGAAACAATCTGCTTCTTTTTATTTCTTTCTTTGGTCCGGCGTGCTCGTCCCGTTCCTTTTACCTTCTTTTGCTCCGTCTACCGAACTTTATAACTATTTTTATCTGTACAGTGTATTCATTAATTTAGATTGAAATCTTTTTGTTACTATACACATATTAGTTGGTACACGTAACTTGGTTCTCATTGAAAGTGCTTTTGTAATTTCTTTATAATTTTTTAACATCTACAACTCCTTTAATTATTTTATTTAAACTTTATTAATTTTCGTCATTACTGCTTAGCCTCTATGTAATTATATTTAGTCTAGGTAATGCTTTAAAACGTCCTCTAAGTGGCAGTAAATCGCTTCAGCAGTTTTTGTAGATTGTAAATGTATCTTATACATATTATAAAACAAAGTCGTCCGCCGCGTCTCTCTGTCTGTCTGGATGTTCGCGATAAACTCAAAAACCACCGAACGGATTGTAATGCGATCTTCACCAATATTTGTTAAGGTTTTTTTTTGTAAATTGGTTGAAATATAATGATAATTTTTGAAAGAATCGGAAAAAGTCAAGCCGCCTTAAGCGTTTCATGCACATAAGTATATATTTTTTTAATTATCAGGGCAGGACAACGTCCGGCGGGCCTGCTAGTATACTATAATAATCTATAATCCTTTTTTTAAATTTAATTAAATAGAACACTTTTTAAAGAACAAGTTTTAAACGGTAATAACTTAGTTGTAACGTATCCCTACACCGCTGTCGATCGACGTAGTTTCGTATCCTTGCGACTGAGACGAAGTTTTCAGTGAAGGAAAATGGCCGTGATCAAACCATAGCAGGATGGTAGGAATTTTTCTAGGTCCTGCCTGGCTAGCAAAATCATATACAGGTTGTAAATCTGTCGCCAAACACCTGTTGGTGTAGTCGGACAGCTGCACTTAACCAGCCCACTCTAGGCTTAGCGTGCTTACCATCTTAGATCACATCGTTATTTAAAATCAGATAAGATTTTAGTCAAACGCAAAAACTTATAAAGCATAAAAGAAATGAATGAGGTATATTTTACACCCAAAGGATATTATTGTTGTTTCAATTTGATTATTCTACCATTTTATAGTATAAAGTTAACATAAGAAATCCGCTATTAGGTAATGCAATTTTCAATAAGTAGAAAGCTGGCTCGCTTGTTCAAAGGAATGTTCGCCGTTTTTCTTTGGCACAGTAAAACCGGCTCACTTGGCCTCTTTTGTAGTTTCTTGCCACCCTTCCGAGCTAGGAAACGGTTCCATTCTGCTAAAATAAAAACTAAAGATAAACCTTAGTGCAGTTTGAACAATGATATGTATTGAAAAATCGCTTATAATTTTAAAAATGTTACACGAATTTTTATAATATATTGATTTAAAATTATAAAACTTATTAGAAGACGGTATTAATTATGTGAGGCGTTTTTGATGATTATTCGAACCCCCATCTCTCCCCTTTGGTGAGATGTTTTAAGATTTGAATCAACCCCGTCTCACCTCCCCTAATCTCACGTTTGTTTGTTTTATTGCTTTTGTTTTTTTTTACTATTATTAAATTTAATTACAATTATTATTACATTATATTTCGATATAATAATTAAATAACTTTACATCGATTTATGTATTTCAATATATAGAAGAAATGTGTTCAATTTCGTTTTATTTTAATCTAGAAACAGGGTTTATTTTAAATGAATCTGATTTTCTCACAATTTTGCACTAAGGAAAAAATATATGATATTTGTCGAAACTTCCTCTCTCTCCCCCACCCAAGATTTAGTGAAATTGGGCTTTACTTAACGTATTACATTCGGGATATAATTATTTTTTTTATATATATAAAAAATAATAATTTTGTCAGTATTCAGGAAATTAAATCGATCTATTCGTATACCACCGTTAATTAAACTAGCTATTAACACTCATAGTTAGAATATTTTAAGCTTTATAATTAATTAAACTTTCGTGGAAGTTAAAATTGTGTACCTACAAAGGCGGATTGTACACCTGTTTAATTAATTTCTTAATTATGGTTGGTATCGCTCGCGGCGTGTAATTGGATAATCGGTAAGACGTAAACGTTGAACTTGCCGACGTAGGATTTCTATAGCAAATTTATATTCTGTCTAAATAATACTCTTATTGGTGGAAGATCTGTCTTCTCGGTTATGACAACGATTACATCATATACCTTGTTTTTTGACATACTTCGTATATGCATTACTGAATCTTAACTATCGGTTACTCTCTGTACGTATTCTATATCAATTGTGGTTTATCTGTTCGTTGTCCGGGATAGTCACTAAAATTGATTTTCTGTGTTTGACGATATTTTTACTGGCAGATACAGGACTTTTTATACTATAATCTATGCGTATCGTTACGTTGTCCGTGGGCTCTAAGCATAAAATGAGGGCTACAAATAATATATTGGCAAAATTATAATTGAGAAAAAAAGCATCCCACAACTAATTCTGATAAAAATGTGGTTATTTCCGGTATTGAAACAAAACTTGATGTAATGAATCTCCGAATAATCATAGCTATGCATCATTTAATATAAATCTGTGGTTAATTGAGTTAGTTATCCTACCTATCAATTACAACAGAACAGGGCATTCATTTGTCATATAACAGCGTAGTTAGATGCACCTCATTCAATTATATAAGAGTTATGTAATAAGGGATATTCACTTGATATATGAATGCACTCCTAACTCAAGTATACGAAACGCATGAAACTTTCGATTGATTTATTATGTAAAGTAGATTAATTCGTCTAAGATGACTTCGCTGAGAATTAAAAACGAACTAAAACAATATTATACATATTAAATTTTCTCTCAGCGGAATTGTATCCTTAATCGAGAGGAAAGAAGGTTAAATTTTAATTTTGTTATTTAAAATTGTGAAACTGGTTTCATTTCAATTCTTGCCTATCTTTCTATTGATAGGTGTAATATGAAAATTGAGTGTATATATTTTTCATAAATAAAAACTTATTTTGTTGTAACCGGCATTCGATCACAGTCTTCCCGATTACCAAAGCACAATTGGGGGAACACAATTTTGAAAAAACCGTAACGAGCTTTATAATGAAATATATGTTTGATTTTCATATACATTTGTGTATGAATTTTTGTATAACGGTCTTGTAAAATTTCGAACATTTTTCATGGAAGTTTGATTTGGATTTTTATTATATAAAGTATAAATTAAAATAGTATTATAAGAATATCGTTTATCATGTTTTATAGATTTTAATTTGAGACTTCGTCTGGTCTTTATCCTTTACAATTGTATCCAATGTACGTATAAATCAGACTTCAGAAGCAGCTACATAGCAATCATACATAATTTGGTTTATAACATTGTATATATATGTATACACCCCAATTTTACAACGATCAGTACCAAACATCACTAATACAACAGTTAGAAAAGAAAATTGTAGAGAAATGATTTTGGTAAGAGAAGCCCATCAGTTTTGAGTTTGTAAAAAATTGTACGTAATATATATATTTTCATATAATATCTTCTGAAAAATTAACTTAGGATTAAATTCTACCTCATATAAATGCGAATCTCTCTTTGGTACGTCTAAACTACTTAATCAATAATTATGAAATACTTAATACCCCAAGGCCTGTTTCAGAGTGCAGGCGGGTGGCGGTTACTTGCGCGGTTGGGTGTAGCTTAAATTCACGTAGATCGCAGCTAGCATTCACAGGCTGCTTGCGCGGTTGCGTGTAGTTTAATTGTACGTATACCGCTGCTAGCATTCACAGTGATTTTTTTTTTTCGAACTAACTACACTGTTGACCTGGCAAGGCCTCTACAGTTTTACCGGACTACTAAGGGGAGCGCTCAGGGCACTCACCCGATATAATTCACAGTGATGTTAGTGGCGTCCACGTACATTTCAGCTACACGCAACCGCACAAGCAGTCGCCACCCGCTTGCACTCTGAAACAGGCTTATGTCTTTTTCTCTACCTCTGGTAACGTGTATGCTAAATGTCACAATGATCGGATGAGTAATTATGACGTGTAAGTATAACAGACAAATAAACCCACATTCGTTACACATTCATCCAGGATAATTAAGAGTTAATTAGAATATAATACAATAAAAGTCTGTAGAGGATAATTAATATACCATACTATAATAAAATACAGTTTTAATAATATGTAATTAATTAATGGCAATATGGTTTTTGTCAATATAAGTGAACTGGATCGAACGCGTTGAAGATATAATGTCGTATTTATATGAACAGTTTGAGTAATATGTATATAATAACAAAAAACTGTTAATATGTTCGCATGCATAGCATATTATCAAAAGGAAAATATGGTATAAAAATGTAAATAAGCAACTAGAAAATATGGTGTAAAAATACAAGACAATTACAGGATTATGTATCCTAATCAACAGTGCTCTTGTAACTTGTTGTATGAACAAGTGCTTTATTAATCATTTTAGTTGCGGTAACAAGTCTGCGTAGTGGCACAGAAATTAATTTACATTTAAATATACTCATCATATCCCAGTTGTGTGTCTAGAATTGTTTAACCTAATTACTAGTTTAGGAGCTTCATTCTTGAAGATATAAATTGTATGAAATATTTGTGTGTTGCGGCTCCCACTATAACTCACCTTTTAGTGGGTACATTATAATTATATAATTATCAAATCTCAAATCGATTAGTATAGAATAAAGACACTTTTGAAAGGAAAACAACTGTAATGTACTAATGTCGTAGCAGAAGTAAGCCTTGCTACTGAAATTAGTGAAAACAGAGGTCGTGGGTTAGATTCCCGGCAATGTTTGTTTAATATACTGTACAAGCTGTTAACCGCGATTTTGATCAAGTAGAATTTAAAAAAAATGTTGTGTTCAGAGTAAACATACGCGTCAGTCGCGCGCGGTTCTAGAAACTGCTGCTTTAGCTTATTACATTTGTGCGGAACCCTATTTTTTCTAAAATAAAAGTAGTCTATAAGTTACTCCTTATAACATTAGTTATCTGTCAGTGAATGTCTCGTCAAAGTCGGTCTGATCGTTTCGACCATTAGTCGCAACACACAGACAGACAAACATTTTTTTTAATTATAAGTATCGCAGACACTTTCATTTAAATTTAGTAAAAAGTTTATTTATTTTGACATAATAAACAGACACTTCAATTTTATTTTTGTGTATATATGTATTGTCTAGTTACCATAATATCAGCTGTACTTGGTGGGAAATAAAATAGCTGTGTCGTGTAGTTGTTTCATCAGATTTATATGTATAAAGACTATACATATTTTTTCTTATTAGTAATATCTGCATTCGTTGCTTTTACTATTTCGATATATTGGTTTATGTCATACATATTGAGGGTGGATTAAATAATGCCTTGAACATTTTATTTAGTGACGCAACGTTTCAATGTTTGGATTCTATAAATATAAACTTATCGGATAAACATGAAATGTGTTTAACTGAGACAGTATTTTTTTTTCTTTTTTTCGAACTGACCTACACTGTTGGCTTCGTAAGGCCTGTACAGTTCCACCGGACTACAAATTGAGGCAGTATAAATAAATAGAGGAAGTACTTTTCAGACGACATTCTTTATATGTCTGTTTCATGTGCCTTTTTTAGATTTTACATATTATATGGGCTATGCCCGCGGCTCCGGACTCGCTTGTTCTAATTCGTATTTATGTTTAAAGTTATAGAAAAAAGATATTTTTTTCCTGTGCTTAAAAACCTACATATATATTTTCATGTCAATAATGTGAATGGCTCAATAGTTAATATGTTGTAGCGCCAACCGGTGGGCGGCTAATAATAATGGACAGTATAAAACTTCCATAAAAATATACATAATTGTGATTAGGGGTTAGGTCAAACAGTGTCGAAGTTCATCGCCCTTAGATACACTAAAACCAATTTATATATATGTATGTGCATAATATAGTATAATAAATTCTGTAAACACTTGTATAGAACGCGTTGCCCGACTTTCTAACTACAGCGTGTGGGCTTCCCATTCTTAAAATCCTCATTATCACTTACAAATCAATTGCTTTTGATACTTTAAGTTTATCAGATAATGAAATATATAGTTGATGATTGAGATGATTGAGACAAATAGATAGTTGATGAAGCGATGATGGCTTAGTTGATAACGGCGTCGATCGACGTAGGTTCGTATCGTTGCAACTGCAGTTCTACTGAAGGAAAACGTCGTGATGAAACCTTAGCGCGGTGGTGTAAGGCTTTTTGTAACTTCGCCTGGCTAATTAACACCGTCGAGTTTCTTGCCGGCTCTTCTCGATGACTGAGTTTTTTTTCCGAAGCGGTGGTAATTTTGACATTCATAAGCGCCTTCTTAGGGCCTAATTTGAATAAAGTATATTTAATTTTTGTTTCGGTAGTTGCACTTGAGAGCCAGTACCCCCCCCCCCCCCCCTCTAGGTTAAGCGTGTTTACTTGCTTCCACATCGTCATCTAACATTAGATGAGATTATGGTCAAATACCAAATCCTATAAAGTACAAAACAAACTAATTAAGTAACAACATTATTAAATAAAGTGGTGTTGGGAAAGAAATGTATATCTTCTATATTAATAAATTTGTTGGTCTGTTGCTACATTATATTTTTCCATATTTGTTTGGATATCATTTATAAAGAAGGTCACGATTATGATTATAAAAATTATGTCTGTCTGTTTGTATGTCCCGATGTAACTTAAAAACAGTTTTGATCGATTTTTATGAAAATTTGCACACGGAAGCATATTATGTTATTTCGCAATTGATGGATTATAAAGATTGTTAGTAATGCTCTAAAACATTAACCGATTTCCATGACATTTTACATGCGAGAAGTAATGCCAATCCAAAATTAATAGCCTATAAAATCAGTAATACTCTTAAAGTTTTATAATCTATTCAAATTTTAACCAAATAAAACGAAAAGTAAATAATGAGTCGAAAATAAATACTGCATGAAAAACACAGGCGGAGCCGCGGGAGATGCTAGTATTCTTATATAATTAAAATTATTGTCTCTTTTAAATTAGTTTTTAATGATTCAACATTACTTATTTTACTTTCATCCAATGCCGCGTCAGCGAACAGGTTTTAAAAGCTATGAGAGTTAGTAAGCAAGAAGATTAATGGGGCTATTTATTGATTCCAGTATTTTTTAAGACGACGTGTCTTGTATTTTTTATGACATTGTAAATTAAGCAAACAACAAAATAATTAGACAGTTTTACGGGGCTAACTGTGTTCTCGATTTATCGGATAAATATTCGTATTTCTTGTCTAAATGAGAAAATGTCTATTAAATCAGATATTATTCTCGTTACAAAGGACACATAGACATTAATAACTTCGAGATTATTCGTTTTAATGGCATGGAGTTATGAAAAGGCATTCGGTTCGCATAGTATTCAATCGTTCACGTAATTTGCTACAAACATCAGACAGGACTACAGTCCTGACTCCAAGCAATAATAGGACCTTACCACAGTCTTCGATTCATTACTAATTTGTGGCGTAGTGGCGATGGCGCTTTTACTATAGACTAATTTTAGTATTCTTACGGTGTATTTTTAAAGATTTTTATATATTAATATACAATTTTTTTTACAATACTGCCTTTTGACCGTGGCTTTACTCGTGTTAATATAAATTTGGTATATACCTCGGGAACAGTACATTTTTTTTTTGTAACATATATGCAAAACCTCATGATGATCGGTAGAGTAGTTATAGTGTAAAATTGTAAGAAACAGACTCATTTTCGTTTTTATAATATTAATAAGGATATATATATAAATTAAGATTAATATTAATACATGATAATAATAGATATATATATAAATTAAGATTAATATTAATAATAACATGGATTAAAATAGGTAAGTCATTTTTAATTAACCTTCAACCTCGATTTTCGTAACATCTATTATACTTTCTATTTTTATAATAAAAAAGATATTTATTTATTTAAATTCCCATGTCGATAACGCTCGTATATAATGTCAAAGATTGAATCGGTATTTATTAACAGAGAATATAACAAGCCATAGTTATACAGTTTTTTCCTTAGACGTTATATATGACAAGATTTACAGCACTCGAGACGGTAAGTTGATAACGTTACCGTGGCTCTTGAGTTTATCTGCAACCGCGTGTTTCTCCAGCCTTTTCTCAAAAGTCACTCCAAAGGCCCGAGACGTGCAGGATCATAACACAGTTACGTATCGCACTGAACTAACGAAGTGCTCTTAAAATCTCAAAGGACAAGCTCTTCTCGCGAAGGTAACGTGGCTTTTCAAACGGGTAAGGGCACTTTCTCCGGAGGCAAAGAAAATATGTATAGAAGTCATGATGTACTTACTACTTTTGAATGTCGCGTCGTAATGTAAGTAAGGGTAGCCAATGTAACCTCATTTCAATTTAAGTATAATTTTTTTTATTAGAATAGAAAATAGTAATCATTTAAAAATATTTATACAAAAAGGTACATGAATAAATTTGTTACAAGGTGCTCTGATTAATTTTTATTGCAATCGTGGCACAGCGGTATTGGGACTATTTTTAAGTTCAGAGGTCTTGTGTGTTATTCCGCAAGGGATGTTTTTTTGGGTGATGGATATGGTTGTGAGTTTTATATATAATGGTTGTATTATCGTTACAGCAATAAATTATAAAATCAGTTTAATTATTTGGAATGTCTAGTTAACCAAGTAATCTCAAGCATGGTCAATATTTCAAGGCTAAATCTATAGATATATATAAAATTAAGGCATCTATCGGTGCTAATTTTTCAAATGATTTAACTGATTATGATGACATTTTTATTAATAGGTAGTTGACTTTTATCTGTGTTATATATTATTACGCTGTTCCTCAGCGCTTAGGCAATAAAAATAACATATTTACACGAACAGAAATGGCCACAAAATTACAATAAATAAAGATAGTCTAGTAGTAGCAATGAAATAATAATTTCATTTTCATGAGAACGAAGTCGCGGGCTCCAGCTAGTAATAAATAAAATCTATAAAAGTAAGCACGGTAATCAATTCAATAAACGTAATTTATTATTGCTTTAATGATATCAATTACACAAAGCAGTGACCATTGTTCTATTTGGCCTTGTTTTTCTTGGCTACAACCAACGCGTTAGGCAGCAGGCACTTTTAACAATAGACCACGAAGTGGAGATAAGTTAAATGAATAAAAAAACGGGTTTTTTATTATGGTATTGGTTCTGGAAAGTACTTGGCTATGTTATTTACCTCAGATTCGAGGAAAAAGACGTTTTAATAGGGCTTATTAATAGCCGGGGTTAGAGAATTCCCCGTTATCGCCAGGAAAATGACGTGATGCAGACTTTCGAGCAGACTTTCGAACGAGCGCTACACGTTGTTGCAAAGATACGTTTACATTTGATAATCCATTCTAAATTGTAATACTTGTTTAAGTTACCACTTACCCGCGATTTCGTCTGTCTTGTTGATTATCTTAATAAAATATTTTATATAAAGAGGAAAGAATATAAGCACCGTAGCGCTGGCCCCACTTCTCCACGGCAAGAAAACACAGATCGTTGCAACGCGTAGTGCTTTTTGAAAGTCTTCATTTCTTAAAACTTTAATAATTTTATATTAAATGAAAATATCGTTGCTTTTTTACCTTTTACCATTTTTATCGCCTTGGAATCTGGTAAAGCTTTGAGGGCCCGTCACACCAAATTTGCCTTCGCGCGCGCGTCACGCAAAAAGTAATGGACATATTTCGATCGATCATTTTTATTTTTAATTCTTAGACACTTGGTAATAAAGTGACCACGTATCTAAGAATTAAAAATAAAAAAGAAGATAAATTTGTGCTGACGTGCCCTCACAGCTTCACCGGATTCTAAGGCAAGCGCTTAAAGCACTTCGGTACTTGGCAATAAGCTGAAGGGTGCCAAAGTGGTCGAACTTCGGCTTGGGCTGTTGCATATTAACAAAGCAAATCTGTATTATTTTATTTATACAACACTAGCAAGCACAGCAGACGTTGTCCTGACATGATAATATAAAATATATACTTATGTACATGAAATGATTAAGGTAACTAATGTATTTAATTTGATAAGGATTAATACTGTATGCGTCTAAATAGCCTTCTAATTACCTCATTCTGTGTCACCATTTTTAGGTGATAGATAGGTATAGTAAGCTGTCCTTAAAAATTAGGTATATACACCATTGTAGACTTATTTGTATATCTATAAAAGAGGAATATCTCACTATGCATTATTTTGTTATATCTCAAAACAATTAGGCAGCGTTTTCGATGAAAGCTCTCAAGCGGCTTAATATTTTCCAACACTTCTACAATTAACTTTATATTTCAACCAATTTACACAACACCTTGACAACGTTCCCCATGTATTACTCGATCCGTTGGTGAAGACCGCATTACAATCCGTTCAGTAGTTTTTGAGTTTATCGTGAAGAGACAGACAGACAGAAGATTTTCGTGGGATACATTATACAGTACATGATTCAGTAAAACACATCATAGTATATAATTTATCGCCAAATCGCCTACAAATAACAGTATATATTGAAATGAAATATACAAATTTAGCTACATAGCTTTATGTTGACTTTATATGAGATTAGATTAGATATTTTAGACATTACAATAAAAGTGCCATATAGATCTTTAGGTGAAAAGAGTCACGTCTATGCTTTATCTACACAAAGGGCCATCGCTATGCGTTACTTATTTCCAATACAATGTAATCTGTATAGATGATTCACCACAAAAACCCGTCGTCGATTTGTATTCATGAGATAGACACCGTCTTTTAATTGTCTGGAAACGGGCGTCCGAAGCGAAAGATTAAATGCTTTTGCCTACGGAACCTCGTGAATAATAAATTGATGTTGCATTGCTTACGTTTGTTATTTCAATAATAATTAATCTGGAATGAGGTCGGTCGGTTTAAAAACAAAATACTACTAATTGTTTACGATTTGTTTGATATGTGATATCTATCTTTATATATAATGAAAATACAGTTTCCTTGAGGCTTAATTACTTCAAAATTACTAAGCGTATCGATATAGGACCGTTCGATGCTCGTAGATGGTTCTAAAAACTACACAAATTTTGTATACGATAAACCCTTTGCCGTTTTTTAATGCCCGATATATATTATTGGTGGAATAATATTAATAATATATAAATATTGTTCTTCATGGAATGTTTTAAAATGTTGACTCAAAACTGTATTCGCGTGTTTAGAAAATACTCACTTTTTAGAAAAAGAAAACAGACTAAACCATATGAACTTGCGGCTGAGAGAAACTGGATAATATTACAGTTTATAGTCTTGTGTTTATAAAAAATGTTCGCGTATAACATAAATATCGTTTTACTAGATACTACTGGAAACGCTTTCTTTTGTGACAGTGATGTAGAAAAAAAATCATAATACCTTTTACAAAACAGTATAAAGATTATATAATAAAGTACCCGGTGTTTGATATGGCGCATCGGGGAGAAGAGTGAGATATCCGGTTAAGATCGGCATGCTTCGGTTTTGTAAAGCGTTGTCTCTACCGTACATCGCAGTGATTACGATAGACAAAGATAAAGCTTTTATACCAAATCGAACTTAGCCGACTATCTTGATCTTCTCCCCGACGTGCCCAGACGTAAGCCTGGTACTGTACTCCTTAAAATCCGTGGTTTTTTTAACACACGGAATAATTTATAGAGATCTTGTGGTGTAACTAACAGCTATGATTACTTGTCGGTTATGCGCATATTGGGAATTTACAAAACCATTTGTAAGATGGCAGGGGACCGTCGATATGTCAGACAATAGGCATTGCCCACATTCGCCTGCTGTTTTTATTGTTCATCCTTCCGAGAATTACTTAACGTGCGTCATCTGCTCGCGTGGAAACTTCTGAACTTGAGTGATTCCATTAATCTGTTATTATTTACTAACAAATATAGTTTTTAATACTTAGAATTAAATCTGCTATATTAGAAATACGTATATAGAAAATAATACGTCGTTGCTATTTTTATAGTTTGTTATACTGGAAATTATATCATACAAATGTATGTAAATTTAATATTCTAAAATACTGCTTCTTCGATTTGCTTAAATTATACGTATAATATTGGTAATTTCTAAGTATCTTATCACCTTTATTATAATTTACAGTAGTTTGAGTTTAAAAAATGTACAGTGACACGATGAACCATGAATTTATTTATTTTCGTATTTTTTCTCCCATCTCTTAATCTATACATCTTCTATACATATAAATAAAATTGGAGTGTCTGTCTGTAATATCAAGATAACGACTTTTTAGTGATTGGATATGAAACCAGTAACAGTTTTTTAGGTAATAGTGTTAGGTTTTATAACAAAGTCCTAAAGCATATTACCGATTTGTCAGACTATAAGTTTAGGTGAAATGTTAAGCGGGTTTTGGTGTCAAAGAGGTATTATAAAGTGGATCAATATGTGAACGATGGTGATGTCTGGAATTGACTCCTTTCTGTGCATCCACTAAAACAATTGTAACGTATAACGTATTTTAAACATATAATTGTTTGTTAAATAGATAAACCCGATCGAGTTTCTTGCCGGTTCTTCTCGATGATTGGGATGTTTTCCGAACCGGTGGTAGTTTTGACATTCATAAGCGCCTTCTTAGGGCCTAAATTGAATAAAGTATTTTTGATATAGTTTTTGAACATATACACGTTACTGATTACAAAAATACAATTTTTAAAATGTTTGTCCGTCTGTCTGTTTGTTTGTTCCGGGTAATCTCCGAAACGGCTGCACCGATTTTAACAGAAATTTCACTGACGGATAGTTATAATTACAGCGGGTGACATAGGCTACTTTATTTTAGACTAGCTTTCATCCGTCGCTTCGTCTGTAGTACTATCTCCAAAACGATTGAACCTATTTTCACGGGACTTTCACTGCCAGATAGCTAACGTTATAAGAAGTAATTAAAGTTTTATTTTTATTTTGGACTACTTTTTACCCGTAGCATCGTTTGCAGTACTATCTCCAAAACGTTTGAACCATTTCTCACGGAACTTTCACTAACAGGTAGCTGATCTTATAAGAAGTAATTTACAATAATAAAAAAAAGGCATGCGGAGCTATGGGTAACAGCTAGTATATAATAAAAACAAAGAAATGTAATATTGGGTTTGTTAACAAAAATTACGACAATCTTTCGCTTAATTCAATATCATTATCAGCTTGTAAGAGACCCACCGCAGGCCCATAGGCCTCTTTCCGAAGGAAGGTATGGGCTAATCACCACGTCAGTCTACGACGTATAGGCGGTTCTATATTTTTCTACAGTTCTATATTTTCCCCCCATACGGTGGTATTACAAGAACATTTCTCAGGTTCAGGTTTCCTGACACGTTGTTTTCCTTCACTGTCAACCGAGTGTTACCAATTTAATTTGTTGGTAAATGCCGGGGTTAGAACTCTCGGACATCGGATCGATATTCCACCAGTCTAACCACTAGACCACGATGACTTCTATTCATTATACATCTTCAGTAATCATAAATTAGAATTTCAATTAACATTAGATACATAAAAATGCTATTTCTATCGTCGCGTTATAGGTCCGGACAAACTTATGTAAATGCCTAAAACTCCATATGTTGATATAAGTTAAGGCATTATCTCAATAAATGTAATATTATATATCTTTAATAAAATGATAAAATTATTTTTTCAAACTCAATATGCGCAGTTTTGTTTAATAATAACTTTCTAAACGTTATCGTTATTTTTATATATTCAGGTAAAAACGGAAAGTTCTCGGCTGGCTCGATCGACCATTACGAACCGACTCCTGTAATTTAGTCCACCATCTGTATAAAATGGACACCGTTCTCTCTCGTCCCACGGAATATCAAGGAGCGAGGTGAAAAGGTAGAAAGGTCAAATCCTAATGTCGACAAGTATCACAGGTGCTCTTTACATCGGGTGCTTTTCTTATTTTAATACGTGTATTTTTATAGCGCTCAAAAGGAAACATTTTATTTTTAGAAATTCAGAGGTGAACACTTTCATATTTCCATTTCCAAACTAAATACTGTTTACACGTATGATTGTATGAATTAATTTATGAAACAAAATATGACTGATCTTACTCAGAACGTGTTATAAATTGGCATAATTGTAGGTACAGTTCATTTATAACTCATTGTGATAATATAAAATGTCATTCATTAGATTAAACTTCGCTTACCGTTAGGTATAGTGAAAAAAAACCAAATACTTGATTAGATACATGATTTGATGTAATATTTTTTTCAAATAATTAAACAAAAAAATTACAAACAGAAGGTGTAATTAAAGGTATAACATTTAAACTACTGTTCCTATATAATCCCTTTAATGTATAGACTTATTTCGACCATGTAATTAAATAAAATGGCAACTGAACAACTGGACGTCATTCTGACAATTCTGTCAATATTATTGAAAATGTCCCTACTGCCGTCTGCTCCACTCACTTTTTATATAGAGATTTTAACCCAACATTTTCAATTTACTGTACGATTTTTCGATACAAAACTTGTCTTGAAGTTGAGAAATGAAAGAGAAAACAAAAGAATAAAATATGATTCAAATAGGCGCTGCAGCCATTCTAAAGTCATGCCTTTGCGTACATTTGGCTGTTGATTTTTATTTGTATTGAAAAATATAACTATCACTGCAAACGTCAAATTCTCCACGTCATAATTTGGTATAAAAGCAACTCGATATAATAAGTCAATATATCAATATAACTGTCACTGCAAATGTCAAATTGTACACGTCATAATCTGGGTTAAGAGTAACTCGATATGATAAGTCAGAAAGCTAACCTTAAAATAAGTCATCGTTTACGAATTACGCTAGTTTCGCCTCCACAATGTCCTTCGGTCTGTTGATGTCACTCCCAGTCGTCACGAAATGATTGATGGTATTCTCACTTGATGTTCTTAAAGTGTTTTCATTCCTTTTGTACAGCATTAGCCCGGGACCACCTTGCATCAGATTTGATCGCTTTTTTACGGTGGAGTATTTTATTTATCCTTGTTAAGGCACGAGAAAAAATTGCTTGTCAGCATATCTCAATAGAGACTTCAGATGGATAAGAAAGATTATCAAGCGCCTTGAATCGTCTGTAAAGTTATGAAATCTAATTTGAATATATTTTTATATTGATTTAGTAATTGTTGCTTTGTACTTACTAGGGTGGCTCTAAAACTCAACTAATTTTTTTTTCTGAATTTCATACAAAAATATGTTACTTTATCATGTTTTGAGAATTCTCATTCATGACCATCTCGATTAACAAGTTTTTAGAAGTTTGCTCATGAATTTAAGGAGTTTTAAAAATAATCAATTTTCTTATATCTCTTTACGCTACGGCTCTTTTGCAGCAAATTTTCTGTCAAAACACGAATCTTTGAAGATCGCTCAAAACCTATTTCTATTTAAAGTTTGTTTTGTGTATTTCAAATTCGAAATTTGTGTATAATTATATCATCAGTCACTCACACATACAAATTTAATCGAGCTAATTTTGGATAACGGCTCTTAAAACATGGTTTTTTACACGAGATTTGAATAAAAATAGTCAATTTTTTGCACCACTAATTTAAACTGTACTAATTTAAAATACGACAAGAATTAACGATTAACATATGAAAAATTTTAACCGTCAGTAATATTTGTTGTACTGGTAAATATTGCCTATAATACTATTACATTTTATAGTTCAGTAAGTACCGATGTGTCTTGTGTCTTGGCACTATATTATCGCCATTTCCTCGTTTGTTTTTCGTCTCCCTGTACCACGAACAAATTTCTGGTTGAGGTAATTGTAATGATAAAAAAAAACGCAGTTTGCGAGACATTCTAAGAATAAATAGATTTCCTTTATTGTCGAACTCTACCCTAATTACAGAATAGAATGCGAGAGAAACAAAGAAAATCATAATTTCTTATTCCTTAATTTCTTCCACCAAATGTGAACGTTTTTTTTTTTCAAGAGTAATGCGAGGAATTTTTTTCCAATACGCGTATGTTTTTCTTAAGATTCTTTCATTTATCAAAAATGTTTACTGGGTGTCTGAAAACGTCGATATTATTGGGAAGTTTCAGTAATCTTGAGAGCATTCTAGTACTTATAATATTTAGTTTATGGAAAAAATCAAAACATAAGGACATGGAAGGGAGATGATATAGATGTCGTATGGTATAAAAATATTTGCTGTAATGTTATTATCCAGAGACAAAACAGAGAAATACGTTTGTATGGGCTAAACGTCCTCGTTTCCTCTTATAATGACCTTTCTTTCACAGTCTTCTAATATGAAAAATATATTGCATTCAATAATATACGTCTACTCGTACACACAGTTGGATAAATAAAGATAAACTGAACAGACAAAAAAGCATTTAACTTTAGAATCAGAAAGTAAACATCTATAGTTCATAGTAAATAATTAAAGCGACTGTTTTTATTAAGTAGATGTTCTTTTTGCAATAATATACACAAATATAATATACTGCTTTTCTTATAACGCCTCTCCAAATACTAAATTTAGCTGTTTATACCGCCTTTTGTCAGTTTCAGTTCTTAACATCTGTTCATTTTTTTCTTATAATAATACCTCTCCATATACTAAATTTAGCTGTTTACACATTGTACCGTCTTTTGTCAGTTTCAATTCATAACAGCTGTTCGTCTTTTAGGTTTCATGTTATCCATCAAAGACATCTTACCTGTTCTATGTTTTCCTGGTATTTCACTCTGGATTACAAGGTTTAGGAAGCCCCATTTCGTATTACCTAAGATATGATCTGGATATGCGAGTTTTCTCTGTGTCATAATTTGGATAATTTCCATTTTTTAGTCGCAACATTTGTTTTGTTAATTATGTTCGTTAAGTAATTATGTAGTATTCCAGTGTAATAGTGCATTGTGGAGCAAGGTCAATATTTTGTATCCACAGACGGTAAGTGGTCAGATGTAGTATATCGTGATATCTTACAGTTAGAAAACATCGCTTGACGAGATGTCTCTTTAGTCGTGTAATTTCAGTTCTATTTGCAATAGCATAATATTTCTATCACTCATGCGCTAAGATACCTAACTATTTTTATTGCTTCGGTTAGTTCATTTGAGACTATCACAGCTTATATCTTGGTTCATAGATTTTCAATGTTGCTTTGTTAAACAATACAGATATTTATTGCAAAATGTAGGTTATTTTATGGGACCGTTAGGCAGTAATTTGTATCACTCGCGTACTGAATATTGTCTAGTTCTTGGTTGATTAGAACGCGTTTATCCATGTATTAAAGTTCATACCTATTACAATATCTCAAAGGAACATAATTTCCTGACGGTATAAATAATCCAACAATCCTCCTACCCTATGAATAATTAACGACACCGAAAGCAAATAAATAATTCAAATTATTTTGTTCTAATTTTAAAATGGTCTTTAATCTATCAAATACTTCTAGATTAAATCGATACGCCATTGACCAATGAGAGTGAAGTTGGGAAATGGATTGACAAAACAATAAAAATCCATTTAGGGATCAACGGCCTTTAACTGTATTCTGTGAACGGCGTTTTAGAGATGATTTATTATCATCTCTGCTGGTTCACGATAATATCTTTTTAACAGAATGTAGAAATGTCGATTGTTTGTTTTCTATTAGTTGGCATTCACGTAGTATTTTTGAAGGTTATGCGTGACACATTAATGTGAACATTAACTGATATATTTTTATTGCATTTATTTCTATACTAGTTACATATGGCTTTGTTGGATATTTTTATATGTAATAAATATATATATATACAGTTGTTATTTTGATGCCCAAAATCTACGTGTTTTTATTTTATATTTTTCTGTGATCACTCAATTATTTCATTAATATAAAATATACGGTACCTACTATTTTCTTCGTTATGCGTTTATTCCATAAATACTAGCCGTTTTAATTGTGTCACATTCGGTAATAAATAGTTGCACAATGAGCACACATTTAAACATTCCTTATTAGACAGACATAATTGATTGTCGACATTTTAAATACAAAAGAGCAATTAATCGCATTTTTATTGATAACCTTTTTAAATACATGTATTATATTATTTTGCAATATTTTGAAGTTATACTTCTTTTGGCGCGTTAGGGAAAAATGATCAGAGTAAATTTTTATGATGCGCGCGCACATCGTCACGAAAAACCGACACCATGAAGTTAGCTATAGTCAACATTTTATTCAAAAAAAGTATGTATATATTAAATACCTTTTTCCTATTGTTAGTGTCGTTTTTTATACAAACGTAGAATAAGGCGAAAGATAAAATTTTTGAAAAGATTTTTATCTTATTACGCCAAAGAAATATAACTTCTAACGCGTGTACATAAGTACATCTACTTTTTTCTTTTTCTATGAAGAATATTATTCTTAAGGATTACATTTATCATTTTATTTTGTTTCTCATGGTTTTTCATTAGAGATTCATTTATTTCCACTTTTGTTCTTACTTGACTGTTAATTTCAACTTTTCAATTTACATTACATATTATATATTACATTTATCATTTTATTTTGTTTCTCATGGTTTTTCATTAGAGATTCATTTATTTCCACATTTGTTCTTACTTGAATGTTAATTTCAACTTTTCAATTTGTTATTTTATATAAATTAAATTTTTAATAATATGAGTGGTGTAAATTTTATTCGAGTGTAAAAAATATCTGTTTGGGCTTCAGTCTAGTATTTTTTTTTATTCTTATTTGTTATCTTTGTCTGACTGTTGGGTTTTTCGTGGTTATGAATAAAATAAAAATCGATATGAAGCAACAACAAATTATTTTAAGGTACTACATTTGAAAGATACATATAAATATGCTGTTCTTACCTAATTAATAAACGTTTGATTTTATCAGTAAATTTTGTGTTCACTTATAATTTATTGGAGCATATGAATTTTAACATACCGAATTCATTCTTTGTTGTTTAATAATGCTCCTGTGGTAAATACATAAATAAACAGTTGATTATAATCAGCCTGTAAGAGACCCACTGCAGGGCCATAGGCCTCTTACCTATTAAACGTATGCGCATAATCACCACGCCAAACCATTACATATTGGCAATTTCAGTCTCTGAAAAATCCACAGTTCTATATTTTCCCACATACGGTGCCACTATAAGAATATTTTTCAGGTTCAGGTTTCCTCGTGATGTTTTTCCTTCACCGTCAGCCGATAGTGTTACCGATTTAAATGAGTAAATGTACGCGAATTCCGAAAAATTCATTGCCGGGGTTCGAACATGCGGACATCGAAATGATATTCCACTGCTCAAACCACTCGACGATCATTACTTAAGTCAAATATGTAAATATGGAATAGTCAATTATAAAACTTTATATACATTATCAAGTCTTTGTTTAATTATTCAGGGAGTTGGTTGAACGATCGTTTAATGTGTGTGTACGCATATGTGCAGTCAGCTCTGTTACAGCGCTGTAAGTACTTACTGTAACTAACTTGCTTCGCAATAATAAAAATGATACTGATGAAATCTTACGGGTTTGTTTATTCATATGTTTTTAAATATTACTGCCTCTTAGTGTGTGAACATCTTGAAATTTCTGATAAATCAGAAATGAGACTATATTCATATTATAATGCGGTAAAAAAGTTTTATATTAAAGTAATTATTGTGACTGGCACACGAACGGTACGAAGACCCAGAAGACCGTGACAATACACTCACGACAAAGAGCTCTCTCTTCCCGCTAACTGACCTGATACGTTTACTGATAATAATAATAAGTTTTGTTACTTTGTGCAAACTGCCACTCATATTTTATTTCTTCGTTTCAGGTACGAACGTAACATGAAAACCGATTTTAATGATTTGAAAATCTTGATATGTGTGATTTCTGCTTAAGTAAGTAGGTATACACTCTCATGTATATAAATTTTATTTGTTATGTGATATTAATATATGTGATAATATGTCACATTTAGGCAAAACCGGTAAGTAGTAATTAGGTGCGCTCCGCTCCGCTTTCAAGCCATGCCACACCGCGTCTATCGTAAGGTATACTACCAGTGAGAACATAGAAGTACGCGTGCGCACATAAACAATTGAATTAATTTAGGAATAATCTGAAATGCTACATTATTTAAAACTTTTTTATTCTTCGTTTCGGCAACACTGCAGCTGAGTATTTCTATAATTTTTTTTATGGGGCAGATGCTTATGTCCATACCTGCTTGTACCCGAAAGCGGACTATGTCTATATAAACGATTTCTCTAGTGGTGATCACGATTTATACAAGCGTAATATTAGCTGCTAGCTGGGATTTACGTTATGCAGAAAAGCTAAGTGCGTTTGGATGCGCAAATCTAAGAATTTATTATAGTGATGACTATTTGGATGAGGCGTATGGACTGACACTGTGATTGATTTGGCAAAGTATTAACTATAATTAACTAAAAATACAGATTTCAGTGGTAAAGAACTATTAGGCCACGCGCGCCGCCACGCCGACTTCACAATCCGCCGCGTAACCAATTTTGAGATAGGTCGCCGCGTATGTGTAGTCTGGTGGTAAGCACTGTACAGACTGAAAACAATGGCTATGAGCGAGAGCTGATCTCTATTGTCATGGTATTTTAGTTACACGATATAGACCGTCTGACTTATAACACAACAGTCTAAACGCCCCTTTGTGGCGGGCCTTGCACCTGGTCTATGGTGATAGCAATTTAGTTTAATAAAATTGTCGCATTCAAACTGAAAGGAATGTAGAAGGTGTTATATGTTTCCATAAGGCTTCCAACAATAAATTATATATTAAAAAAAAAAAACAAATACAGGTCAGCAATAACGTCATTGGTACACACTGTTAAACATGAATTCCAGTAAAAAATTAGACGATTTTAAATAATAAAAATTCGTAAAGAGAAAATACTTCTACAAATATAACTACTCCATTATTTAGGGATTTTAGTTTATACCAGATTTAATTATTTCAAATATTTCTTAAAGGAATATAAATATTTCCTGTAAAAGGTTTTAATTTTTTTACCATGTTACCATTCATGCTCTTCATTCTTTCTCTGTACCGTTCAACCGGTCGTCCTTAAAATTGGTATGTGGTAGATATTTTGTACATGAATAATATTTATAACAATTGTATAGTTTGCTTAAACTGAACTACTTATTACAATTACAATTTGTAATAGTTATGAATATAGGTCTGCGGTATTGCGTACACGGCAACTTTGATATAAAAATACGTGTGTCAATTGTTGAAAATATGTCATAGGTTTTTGTTACAACATCTTTTATTGAAATCGCAATTTTGTATAAAGGTAAAATTTCCTACTATATGTTTTAATAAAAACAATATAACATGCATGTAAATTCACATAATTACAGTTTTCATTATTTGAAAGTGTATTACAAATATTCTGCAAACAATTCAGAGTTTAATGAATGAGTTACATAAATGTACGATTTCATTTGCTATATTTTACATTGCAAAACGGACATCCTGTCGTGTCGTCGGTTCACGATATATCGACGCGTCACCGCCATGTGTTGTATATTACAAAAAGAGTTGCGCTTTTGTAAAAAATAGTGTACGACGCGATGCGACGTGTCGTTTGCATGACATT
This sequence comes from Antheraea assamensis, assembly GCA_035772565.1. Classification (NCBI taxonomy): domain Eukaryota; kingdom Metazoa; phylum Arthropoda; class Insecta; order Lepidoptera; family Saturniidae; genus Antheraea; species Antheraea assamensis. Next base: position 1,495,098 of record JAQQSE010000014.1, read on the forward strand.
TTTATTGTTTGTTTAAAAGGTCACATTTATACAGTTTGTTGTTGTATTACAGTTTACTTAAAAAGTTTTCGTCTATCAAAAGTATAAATACTTCTTTAATGATTAATTCTTCTTAACGGTTTTTAAAGTAACATTAGATATTGGTAATAATATACCGTAGCAAAAATTTTGATCATTCACCATGAAGGTTTAATTCAATGTGGCCTATAATTCCCATTCGGTAAAAAAAGAAAGCCTACTACACGTTCCTATTTTAAATTAATTTGAAATAAAACCTATATTCATTTTTTGTTGTTTTTAAGTAACTACGTCATCAGACCAGTATTAAACAATCTATCTTTTCGTACCTGTACCGCCGCTCCTTGTCGTTTAAGTTATTCCCAAACTTTCGATATACCGCGAACAAGATATAATATAGAAAAAAATGTCTCATATGTAGCATGGAATTTACCTTATAACAAAATGTTTAAAAGTTGATGTATTCATGATTGTCTGGCCCAAGTTATGAAAATACTATATTTGAAAGTTTAATTTTGTCATATTTTTACTTTTCTTTTTATTTCTATTTAAACCTTTAATATTATCTAAGACTGATACTTATGCTTGTTTTGTCTAAGCTGTTTTCATCGATAACAAGATTCGTTTATTACCATTGTTGGAATCAAGAATATATTATAGAACTCGGTTTTGTGAACGTTAAAGGAATAAGCTTAATCAATTACACTACAGCAGATACTGATAATCACAATAGTGTTCGGTCACAAAAACGAAAACAATACGTAAAAACTGTGACACATTGAATATATGAATAAAACATTTGACGGCGAATAGCAATCCTGTGACATCAGTCCTGTGACATCCAATTCTGCACGAATTTCGATCATACCTCTCTGTTTGCAATAGAAGAACAGGTGTTTTCACATGAGTTATTGCCCATCCGAAACGTGAATAATAGGAGAAATGTTCCGGAATTCGCATTACCGTCTTTCTCATCTGTCGACAGTAAAAGTTAAGTGAAGTTAGTACTCGAACTATCACGCTACTGCCATTAACTTTTATTACAATTGCACACTTTAAATAGCTGTCACCCTCGACTTCCATGAGTAAAAAAATATATATTAAGTGTGACAGTGGATGTGAGGCGCGCTCGGTACTGGACAGTACTTTTTTGGTTTATTATATTTGTGCGGAATAACCTATTCTTTTTTTTCAAAAATAAACGTAAATTAATTACTTCTCATAATATTTGCTATCTGCTATCTGCCAGTGATGAGTCAAAATCGTTAAGTCTGTATTGGAGATTAGCCCGAAAAAAAGGCAATTTAATTTTGTAAAAAATAATATTGTAATTTTTTTTAATTATCTTGTCTTTCGTTATATCTCTATCAATATTTTTTTTTCATAGATGTTTCTAAGGCCACTTATATTTTTGGTTCGATTGAACCATTGCCACTTTTTAATGTCAAACGAAGTCGGCGGGAATCAACTATATCTACTATAAATATACGCGTAGATTAGTGAAACTTGAGGTTTCAAGGTTACATGAACAACCTTGCCGAGTCTTACCACGTTTATCTACTAATTGATTTAATTAGTATATAATTAAACCAATTAATTTTAACTCTACCTTATACTTGTAGACCAGAATAAGGTTTGATACGATACCATATTATTTCATTTGATTCCTAAAAATATTTTTTGTCATAACAAATATGTTAAAGTAAAGTCGCTTTTTCGAGTTGATACATTTTACAGCTTCATTCGTGTTATAATATAATAGATTTGACATAACATTCAGAAAAGTCCTTTTTTGAATGAATACGATACCTGTATGCCCTTTTCTATGTTTTTATATTGTCAGACAACGTGTACGCAAAACCTTAAACTCAACCCATTTGAACAGCCAAGGCGCGAAAGCGTAACAAACAAAGTCATATTGGCGTTTATAATGTTAGTAAAGACTTTTATTGTTATACTGATTGAACCAACTTTAAGTTCCAGGCTGTTGTATACCTTTTTTTGCATAGTGGTAGGGCTTTTTCTAAGTCCTTCCGTCTAGCTACCATCCGTAAGTTGAAAATCTGTCGCCAAGTACCTGATGGTGTGTTCCGGCAGCTGCACTTGAGAGCCAGTCTTCCTCTAGGTTTACTGTGACTACCACCTTAGACCACATCATCATTTAACATTAGATGAGATTGTGGTTAAAATACTAACCTATAAAGTATAAAAAAAAATTGTTCTTGTGGTATTATAGTGTGTTGAACTGAAATTTACGGGCCTAATTATATTTGAAATCATCAGAATCAAAGAGTCTGTTGTTAAATTGCACGTAGTGTATCAAATGATAAGGCAACCGTTTAGTTCAAACCAATATTATAAATAAGAAAATTAATTTCGTCGTATCTTTTTACTTACAAGCCTTAATTATATAACCGATCATCATAAAATTTTGCACACAATTCTCAGAATTACAGAAATGGACATGGGGTACCTACTTCCCCTACAGAAAAATGTAGGATAGCAGGAGGGATAGAACAAATCTAAATTTACGCGAGCATAAGCTGCTTTTTAACTAATCGACAACATCACGAAATTAGTCGATAGAAAACGAATAGATCGTACATAATAAATATTGAATTTATAGGAATTCGTAATCATAGAAATTTGAATTTTTAGCGCAAACATTATTAATATACATGAAAAATAACCTAATTTATTTTGAGTTCAAAGAAATCCAGTTACACGATATTTTGTTTACGAAACCACGTGATTTACATTAATGAAGACTTTTCCAAAGCCACGCGCTGCTGTGACAACTATTTTCGTATTACGTTAAGATCATAAGTAACGGTTCTTAACTTAAAACAACACTATTTAATGTTAACCGTATTTCCGATCGTGTTAGGGGCTATTTACATGGATGACATTTTTATACGTTATGATGTATTGAATTAAAAAATGACTACATATCGATAATGTCATATTCGTTGAAAGATAATTGAAACTGTAAATCGTGCTTTTATTGGAAAAATTGGCTTACAAAAATAAGCAACAGTAATGATATATAATATAGTAGACTTTTGCTCGCGATAGCGCTTGCGTTACTGTAGGTATAATCGATCCCTCGGGAATAGTACATTTTATCTATATGGAAGGAATTTCGTAATATTCGGTTGAAAGAAAACATTCAGTATGAAAATATACCTAACAAACAATTGACATGGCATTTATAATATTAGTAAGGATAGTATTTCTAACTATAAGAATAGTGTTTAGTAAAAATGAAAGACCTTTGCCATATACATATAGTATAGTTAATTGTTCTTTTTCATACAATATAGCAGACTTCAACTTTCATTTGTTTATATACCCTATGCCAGTGGTCGGCAAACTGCGGCTCGCGAGCCATATGTGGCTCTATCTCTTTTTGGCTGAAGCTCTTCCACAAAATGTTTATTGTAAACACAGAATATAATTTAATAACTTGCCTTGTAAGAGACGAGTTGAAACTGAAGCCTACAGAAAAAGACACATGTTTAGAAAGCAACAATAACACGCCTGGTTGCTGCTAAAATTAGATATATTTAGCAAAGGCAAGCTCGTTTAAGCCACTGTACGTTTAATTCTAATTATTTCCATAAAAATGTCTCTACTAAAGTAAACCATAAGTTTAAGAATGGCTCTTTGAATAAATTTCTGTATTGTACTGGTTGTAAATGGCTCTTTTCGATGACGAGTTTACCGACCACTGCCCTATGCTATGATGTTTAAGCTAGAATGCGCTAAAAACTTTGAGTCCTTAGTATGCCCAGGTTATATAGGCTGTGCCTAAGAGCTGACTGACGTTATGCAGTGTCTTCGTTAGCGAGGGCAGTTTCTGGAATCTCACGAGGAATATTCCGATACGCTAGACTCGATGTATCGCAACTTGAACATCTGTCGACCGCATACGAGGTTTAAGACTGCGTTTTGAAACCGTCAGATCATATATCAAAATGTGTACTAAAAGTGACAATTAAAAAAAATTATTTAAGTAACAACTTTGCATAAAGTACTGTGATTTTATAATAGTTTTTTTTCTCGAGTTTACAATTTTTTCCCCTGTTATTAATCGTAATTCCAAGCCCATAGGAATAAATAGACGAGATACGTGTAGGTGGTAGAGCTACGCTGAAGCTATTACTGGTTCCAGCATGAATGGGTCGGCTCGCCCGGGGTAGTACCACCCTCTTACAGAAAACCGACGTGAAGTAACAGTGCTTGCACTGTTGCGTTTCGTTCGGCCAGTGAGAGCGCCGGAGGCCCACATATTTAAAAGGCCGGTAACGCACTTGCGACTCCCCTGATGTTGCTAGTGTCTATGGACGGCGGTGATCACTTACCATCAGGTGACTCACCTGTTCGTTTGCCCCCTATAATATATAAATAACAAAGGTACGCATTTTTTCTTATGATTCGACCGTGGAATAAACTTTTCTTGGTAATCATACATAAGGGCTTTTAAAATACTTTAATGTGAACGCTCCTCTGTCCCATCTTACGCGGCCACACGCCCGAGAATAGATTTTAATAGCGAGACAGTAAATTTACTTCTTTTATGGTGGTTGTAAAATCTTTGAAAGAGTTAAACAAAGATTTGCTGCGACCACAAATAGGACGCTTTATTACACGTTCGTATTCCGGTACTGGAGCGGATTAGATAATACATGTTTTACATCTGAACTTAATGTAAATACGAGATAAGAGGATATTGCGGATGTCGTAAACGCAGTAACAAACGTACGTAGAAAGTTTAACAATACTGAAAAATGTTACAATATGTTTTTAGTAATGAATAATTCATATTTATATTTATACCCAAAGTGTAAAATAAACTATAAAAAGATAAATAGGGTTATAAGAAAATATTATAAGCTGTAAATTCTTATCTATAAAATCACTTCGAACGTTCAAAGAAAACTATTTCATATAACTATATCAAAAAACAATACTTCCATATATATTGCCATCAAATCCAATGTAACTAACTCCATGGACAGTAAAGACTCTTAACACCTTACCAAAGTGCATATTTTGTCGACAAGCACCTATTGGTATGTTCTATCGGTTGCACTTGACAGACAGTTCCGCTCTAGGTTTAGCGTGTTTATCATCTTGACCACGTCGATATTTAACATCAGATGAGAGTGTGGTAAAACCTATAAAATATAAAAAAAGATTAAATTCACGGTTCTTACCATATAAGTAAAGTCAATCGGTGAATTTATATTTACTGTTAGGCTTGAGTCTCGCTTCGCTTAACTTACCTAGATGGGTAATATAATAACATAATATAATTAAACCTAAGAAATTGTTTTTTTTTTTGTCTCAAAAGAGGTTATCTTCTGAAATATCGGTTAGTTTTTAAATATACTTTTCGCATTTTATTGTCTATTTACAAAAGTAATTTATAGGTTATCTACGCTACGTCACGATCCATAGAGGAGTAGCAATTATCGTACAGAATGTAGGTCACAAAATATGCTAATCGAGAATGGCGTAACTGCTAGTGTTCAGTGTTTTATGGAACGGGGGTACTAGCAAACGAAGGCGTGAAAAATTAAACACAAGTGAGACCGAGCAGTGTCCCTACTATTGGTAATTGGCTACGTGATTGTTATTGAAGAGTTAATAAAATATAATGATGGCGTTTAGTGTGTTGTGGCATGGGGATATTAGGGAACGAAGGCGTGAAAAATTAATTATTAAACGCAAGTGATATCGTGCAGCGTCCCTGCTATTGCTAATTGGTTACGTAATTGTTAGTGAAGAGTTAATAAAAAGTTAATGATGGCGTTCAATGTGTTGTGGCATGGGTATATTAGGGAACGAGGCCGTGAAAATTAATTATTAAACGCAAGTGATACCATGCAGTGTCCCTGATGATGGCGTTCAGTGTGTTGTGGCACAGGAATATTAGGGATCGAAGGAATGAAAAATTATTGGTAATTCGTTACGTGATTGTTATTACTCATTTTTTTTTTACAAATGAAGTTTAATGAATTAATTCCTGCAATATATGTTTTCATATTAAACGATAATTCTTATATACTAGTTATTTGTAAATTTTAATAACAAACCAACGATGTTAAATGCCAAGTTTTCTAAAGTATTGGAAACAAAACAGGAGATGGAAACCTTACTTTAATTAATGAAGATTCATACGGATTACAAAGTACAATTATATCAATTGAAATTTATTATAGCAACGCTTTATTGTTTTTACAAATTTTATTGTTTATGTGTCATTTAAAAGAAGGTTATTGTTGTATTGCTACTTTCATATCATATTACTTTATCATTTATAACGTATATATATATATATTCAAAAATTTTTTTATCAATGTCACCCTAACAAATAAGGGCTACTTTTATTTGAATTAAATTTAAATAAGCAATTACATTATGTACATTCAGTTTATAACCAAATACAACATTTAATTGATAAATAAACTATTTATATGTTAGTATATCTGAGATTACTACAATTATAACAATATTTGACTGTTCACTATGAAGTTTGCCACAGGCAAATGTTTTTATTTAATTGAGAAGGTTTTCATGCTATACATTATATCATGCTGTCTATTATATTATAACTCGTTACTAGGTGGCCCTGGGTTATATTTTATTGTTAAACCGTATATTATAATTTAACGCGCTCGTAGTCGTGGATAGTTTTAATTTTGTATTTATTCGTCTTAAAACGCGTTCTCTATTATAATAGTTACTGCTGAAGTAACGAAAATTGCTTAAATGTATATTTCTATGATATAGACAAAACATCGGTGAATATTGACTCTTATTATAACTAAAGTGACCCATTAGGGACGCGTTAGGTTAGTTTTGGTTAGATTTGTGATAAAAATTAACACGAGCCGACCACAAGGGCAGCAGGCTTCGTAAATCCGGAAAAGTATTCAGCAGGTTGACAGGGTAAATAATTTAATCTGCAGATAAGCTAGGTAATGTGCATATTAACGGCTTTCGAGCTTTTGCGGTAACATAATGAAAAAGTAAGATAACAAATAAATATTAAATATAGCAGAACTAATAAAATAAATAAATATATTAAAGACAAACTCACTACTATAATCTATTTGTTTTATATAAAGATTTCCCAGGTAATGGCACAGTATAAACATATAATACACGAGTATTACTTATGTACATATGAACATACTTATTTATTATTTTATTTGTTTGTACATTCATACATAAAAGATAATAACTAAGACTAACTTAACTAAGCACGATCAAGATTGTTATAAATATTAGCCTGTTTGGTGCAATATATATTCTTTCTTGTTGCAAAGAGATTAACAAGAGATATTGATTTCAATTTTGACGGGAATAGAGTATGTTTTAATCAAACTACAAAACAATATGTAATGGATACAAACAATGCACAGCTGTAGTTTTGAAATGGCTAACTTTAACTATAAATAACAAGTTTGCTTCTCTGAAAATGTAGAGACGAAGCGAATACTATGTAGATATGTATCAACGACTGTCTCTTGAGTGTGTTTGGTCTTTTACTGAGTTCTCGCACTAAATTACAATTTATATCTGCCGTTGACGACGTAATAACTCTTGAAGAAGGACCTGAGGGAGACTGGCGTAAACCAGAGATGAGTGATGTAAAATAAGAGCTGTTATCTATATTTTATAGTTATTGTCGTTATAGTATCTATTATTTGATGGAGAAGTTGTTCTAAAGACAGGCAATTTTGCCAGTTTCGAATTGCTTGGCTGAACTAAAAATGGAACTACTTACTTTAACAAGCGAGGCAGATATACTAAAACAAAGTGTGTTTTTGTTTATTGTAGTTTTTTTGTATATTTGATTATTAGGTGAACATATGTAGTTCTGTTCCGGCAGCTACACCTTAGAGCTTTTCCCTTTAGGTTTATCGTGATTTTAGGCCCCTTAACATCAGACGAGACTGTGACTATACACTCAAACCTACAAAGCATTAAAATGTATTTAAATACTGAGTTCAAATTCTGTAAGTTACTGTACCGATTGACTGAAACGAGTAGTATATTTATATTCATTAAGCCATAAAAGAAAGCTATACCTAACTGATGTTATCGTGTACATGACTAAGTAAATTTTTGAGATTTTAGAATAATTGTCACACATGTTGTCTCTTTTTCGGTGAACGTATAACGTAACAGTCCAAGATCTACGGTCCATTGTTGCCATTGATTACTATCAAGCTAATTTTCCGTGATTTGTAGGACAATGTGGCTGTTAAATTATATAAATATGAATTAAGCAACAGAAAAAAAAAACACCTGACTAGGTTTCATTTTTGATGACTTCGTTATATGTACATTTTAGACGGAGGAGTACTCTTTGATCAAAGCATGCATTTTGTAGGACAAATATTTTTTCGGATAATTCTGACAATTAGATTTAACAAAAAAAAACCATAATAGATTTTTGAGAATCATCACATTGACATACTTTATTCCTGCTACCTCTTTTAGCTACCACAATGGAAAATGTTGGTGATAGAAAAAGTTGAGCGTCTCATAAAAATGAAGCTATTTACATAAAATTAGCTTGATAGTAGTAATCAATAGCAATTATGGCCTGTGGATCCTAGAATATAATATAAAGGTCGTTGAATTATGACAGTAAGTTCCAATTGACGTTATCACGTTCTAATAATAGGTCAATCTGTGCTCAAATTACAATAAAGTATGATAACTAGCTACATTGTTAATATTTATATATTCGGTCGATATCGTTATGGTGAACTACCAATATAAGAAGCATAATGACAATTTCGTTTGTTTAAGATAATATAAAATTATTGGATTTAGTTCATTAGTCAATTATATTTAATTGGACCTTTCATTCTGAAAATCATATGGTTTTAAGTGTACAATTAGGTACATGCCCATTAAACTTCAAACAGCAAATAACTTACATTTTAGTAACTAAATATCTGTTATATATACATGTATAGGTAGTTATGGAATACTCAGACACAGTATCTACTGTATTGATTAGAACACAAATGTATGTTATAAGCGGAATTAAACCTACGTTCTCGAGACACAAAAGTAGCATTTATTATCACTACGCCACGACGTTTATTTATGTGATTTGTCAGTGACTAGATCTACAATTTCTGTTACATATACTTCAAAAATTGGTACTGATTTGTGTTTGGAAAGTTTCGAGTAGAGGGCCTAAAGATATTATTGAGTCAAAGTCTAGGAACTTCGCGTCTTTCTTTAATAACCAGAATGAAATTAATTTTGGTAATATTCCATATTTGTATTGCATATAAAATGACATTATAACATTTGTAAAGTTATTGGAAACCTTAGTCATTCATATGTATAATTCGGAAAGTAATAACACATGTAAGTCCGTTATCAAGCTAAGAAATAACGCAGTCAGTGACATAGGAAACTAGTGAAATAAATGAGGCAGTAAAAATAATTATTATGATCTTTCAATAAATGAAATCATTATTATATAAGTTTCTGACAAGTGTGTCTCGATTCTCGAATCCAAATTCGTGAAATACGGGACTATTAAATTTGGAAAAAGTCAAATGTCTTCGAGACATGATATGTCTTGCGGGATCCAAATAATAGCACTCGTAGAATTTGTGTAGACCAATAATATTCAAATATAAATTTTAAATCAACTGGCGAAGAGCGAAATTAACGACGGAAAGTGATAGACCTTTTTACGTTATATTGAGTTCATAATTTAGGATGCTTGAAGTTTCAGTATTATAATAAGAGTTTGCACATTCGTATATGCTTCAGGCAGTAGTGGAAGGATTTTCTCTCGGTAATGAGACAGATAAAATCAAAGAAAGCGTAAGATAGTATGACAAATCTCTAGTTCACATCATGAAGGTATATGTCTTATCTGTACAATAGCTAGATGAGACAAGAGCAAGAAGAACAAGGGAATTGGTAAGTAAGCAAAGTATTTTAATGAATTTGATAGAATTCCGTATGATATTACTGAAAGAAATAATAATAAAGAACAGTTTTAAAATACAAAGAAACAGTTTACTGAATGAGTTCAAAGTACTGGTATTATTTATTTATACATTGTTACTCGTTAACGGTATTTATAAAAAGATTTATTGGACGTTTTACGGCCATTCCGAATATACTATCTATCGGCTGTTTGCTTTAAACCTTTAACGGAGTTAGAAATAATAGAAATTCAACATTCGTTCCATACTATATGCCAATCTATTGTTTTTATCTTATGTAATTATTATAATTTTAAGTTTAGTGCCGACGTATATTGTTTATACCTATTATTCGGTATATTACTAGTTAATTGTAGAAAAAAAATTGATACTAATTTACCTGAAGTTGAGTTAAACCCAAAAACAAGGGCGAGCTTTGGTAAATTTTACAATTATTGTCAGTCATCGCTATCATGTAATCTTGGAAGTCTCTTGGTAATTAAAAACCAGTTGATCGACCATCCTAACTAATGTTGAAATTGCGAATGTGATTTTTTTGTTTGTTGCGCTTTCTTGCATTAAGTACTCAACCGATGATCATGAAATTTTGTATACACATTATCAAGGGTTTCAAAAAAGACATACCACCTTTATTTGTTCCACCATACATTTGGAATAAAAAGGATTGCGCGAGCGAAAAGGCGGGCAAAAGTTAGTGAGAAACTAACTATAACGAGCTTACCGCCATGAGCATTGTGGTAGGTGTCAATATACTCCGACTAATCACCGGAAAGCGAAATTCCTAAGCATGCCACTATTGCAAGCATTACAATTCGTGTGTGGACACCAATGTGCCCTACCACCCGAAAAGCGTTTGAAGTATGATTTTGTCACTTATACAATCTTTCGGTAGCAATGAGTCTTATTGGTTACAATGCTCGGACACTACGTCGAACAACATAGGTTAGAATCCCTCCAAATGGCTCGAAGCTTTCATCGATACTCATCGTGATCAAACTATATCATGGTGATAGGATATTTTCTAAGTTTGTTTGGCTAGCCACCACCCTCAAGTTGAAAATCTGTCGCCAATCATCTATGGGTGTGGGCTAGTAGCCGCACTTGAGAGTCAGTTTTCCTGTAGGTTTAGCGTGCTACCATCTTTGATCTTAGATTACATCGTCATTAACATCAGGTGAGATTGTGGTGTAACGTTAAAATCTATTATTATATCATTTTTAAGGCATTTACAACTGCCATAAACACGTGTAGTATTGTGTGAAAATTAAGTTGAATTACAGCGACATACTTCATGCTCGCGGCGCTGTTGAAAATCACTGCGGCAGAGCCGTAGCGCTCCTGCACTATAATTATGCTGAGTGGCTGCCAATTTTGTTCTTATATTAACATTATTTTGGGTAAGAAAATTGTAAATACGTATGTATATTGTACATATATGTTATGGGACAAACTATATAATTATGCTCTTTATACCTTTTATCTTTATAACTAAAATAAATTCCCGAATGTCAGTAAGCGCATCACTTGAAAACAGCTGCACCCACTCGACTAATTCTTAGTTCGTTGTGTTTGTAAATATCAGGACAACAAGGTTTGCATTATAAGAAAATGTTTGATTGAAAAAATTTGGGCTAGAAAATGTCTATATAATAACGCGAGTGAGTGAGACAGAAATATACACAGCAAAGGTTAATTATAAGTATAGATTGTAAAGTCACGTTGCAAGTGATTTAGATATGTAATATCTGGTCTATTTTTTGGTACTTTGACTTTTATAGTTCATCAAAGTCAAACTATTTATTTTGTTGCGCGTAATTTGAAGTATCTGATAGCATCTAAGATATTTATTGTAATTATATGTTATAGAGTGGAATCTCTGTCTACATTAAGTTTCTAAGTCAGTTAAAATATTTAATTGGATAAATATTATACTTTATTAGTCATAATTGCTTCATAAATAACCCAATTTCTTAGTAGTATGTAAAATATAAAAACGGATATTGTGGCTTTAACCCTTAGAAATATACGGCATTGGGGACGTTTTTGTAGGTCCTTGACTTGATTAAAATATATAGAATTTCTTCACTTCCCATAAATAAAATATTCATGTCGATATAAAGAAGCTCTCGAGATTATAGTGTAAATCGTATCAAAATTCGTAGCGTAATTTGGAGTACTAAAAGCACACACAGTGAGACGCTGATAGCTACTTTGTTTTATACAATTTGTGATATGATCATATTATGTAATGACTCAGGCATTCCATAGAACTCCGGATTGTATACTTTATTAATAAATACAGTACTTAGACATGAAACATTTACAATCTCGGGTATACACAGAAAGCGTTAGACTGCGAGTGCACTCTTGTCAACGTGCCAAGTAGGTCCAGAGATTTGTCAGTCCAGGCCGGACCAATTGAATAATAGAATATACTATACGAGTCACACGTGAAAATTAGTTTATTTTTACACTCCGTTGTGTGTCAATTCGCATCATTTTAAGAGCGTAGTTTATTCTTAAATAAATTAGGTTCTTACGGGTCTATATGTATTGTATTTATTCACTAATTGTTGGATATCTTATAGTTTTTGAAAATGTATCTTTGTAATGAATACTAAGCTCATATAGCCTATCTTGTCTTAAGCGTTTATTGCTGATTTACCGCGTAGCCTCATGGAAAGGCGTCATAGGTGTCATATGCCTAGATAAAATAATCTATGTAAAAGTTACCTATGGCTTTGTAACAGTCCCATCACTCTGATAAATCAACAGACAATTGAGGTCAAAATTTTGGGTTCTCAATTCGGTTGTATTTTTTTAAATGTTTATTACCTCAGAACTTTGTTATTGTTTATAAACCGATTTCGATTTTTTTTTTATTCGAAAAGCAATATTGTCAAAGAAGTCCCATGTTAATTTTATTAGCATTGGGCCATGGATTTCAAAGATACACTATCGAACTCTTCAAAATTTAATAGGAAATGTTGAGATATTGTTTGAGTAGGTAGGATTCTGACAATCCAAGAATAAGCAGGTACCTTATTACTATGCTCAACGATGTTCTGATGCATTGTTTTAAAGTTGTTTTTTTTTTTGTTTTTTTTTTAATATGCATTTTTTAGCAGCAGAAACCGAAACAGTCATGAGAGCACTGCTGCTTTGCACTACATTTATTGTGGCTGTGATGCTTACACAGTCTAACCTTGCACACATCCTACTAGTCAATGAGGGTTTCTTGCATATTTATTATTCGTGTGATATTATTATGAAATTTGTCTTCGGCACAGAGTGAGCGACAATGAAAAATGGTTGATTTGATGGAAGGGGTATTCGGTATGCGGGGGAAAGAACACGGGTTGTGTTAAAACGATACGGTGTGAAGTATTCTTTATTCCAAGTTACCAACACTATACAGAACTTTAAGAAAATCTTATTTCCCACATTTCATATGAAACTACATCTACGGCCAATAAGTTGAAAGACATACTCCAATAAAAGTTGGATCTCTGCCCGACCCGGTAAAACTGATTTCCTTTTTTACCCCGACAAAAATTTAACTATTCAGATTTATGCGGCGAACATAGAGGGCACTAGTTTTTATCCAAGCTCTGGCATGAATAAAAAGTTTACCGTGTTTTACCGAGTTAGTACACGTTACCGACATATTCGCATGTTCTGTTTTACGTTAAAAGAATTGTGCACGAGTGAGGTTTTCTTCAACTATATTTTGCGGACTTTTGATATTTCAAGTTAATTTCATTTTTTATTTATATTATGAACAAGCTGTGCACGCAGCTTCGTTCGCATTAATGTAGATTTAACCTATCCCTAGGAAAACATACCATTATTTGTTCTCGATCAAAATTACCCTATGTCCTATTCTTATAGCATTCTTGTATAATTCCGTTATATACTTAAAGCGTAACAAACAAACTCACAAATTTATTATATTAGGATAGTCCTGTTACGAACAAAGATAATCTATAAACAGTATTTTGACAATTAACTAAAGTTTTTACACATATATTTATTACTCTTCCCTTGGGATGATCTGAATTCGTATTTTTTGTTATTTAGATGCGTCTTTGAATGCAAAATGTTAAAATTGTTTTATGAAACCATTAAAAAGAGAATAATTATATAAATTTTTGTACAGTTTATTAATTTATAACACATATGGTGGGCTGCACAAGCTAAATACAAAATATTAATGTTATATGTACACAGGGCGCTATACTACTCGTTACTAGTATAACGCACGCGCAATACGTCACCAGCATATTGACCTCATCGGTGATAGTTGCTGATGCGAAATCATAAGATTTTACACATATAAAAAGTTAAACACGCATACGATACAGTCGGGCTTATACAATTTCTGGCGCGAGCGCGCAATACGTCACGAGCATATCGTGGTCACCGGTAACATGAACCCATAAGATTTTCCCTTACCAATTATTTTTTTAATCGGTCAACACGACTAAAGAAGTTTTCGTTTCAAAAGTCGAATCTTTATTTTGATCCACTGAGGTCGAATTTATTGGTTGTTAGTCGTGATCTGATACGGATTTTGCAGAATACGTTTCTGCATACCTCACAAGTAAAACGAGCGAACGAGGCAATTACCTTACATTCTGTATTATTATTCTCAGAAAAATAATATCTGGTTAATCAATGTCTCGTATTTTGTTATTTGATTTAGTTAGAGTGTACCTAAAACTGTCTAACAGATTTTGACATATAAATTGTTCATGTTTAAGGACTGGCTTTTGCTTGCGGTTTCGCTCCCGTTAATATAGATCTGATATATCGCTCGGAAACAGTATGTGTTTTCTAGATGTAAATGCCTATGTTCTATTCTGTACTCCTGACAACGTGTAAGCAAAATTTCATAATGACCGATTGAGTGCTTTAAAGCGTGAAAGCGTAACACAAATAAGCATACAAAATCATATTTGTATTTATAATAGTAGTAATAATGACGTCACGTAGACCAGTGAAGCTGTAAAGGCTCGTCACGCCAATAGCGTAGTCAGTTCGAAAAAAAAGGATGACGTAATTTTTAAATATGTTCATATTTGAGCAACGTGAGAATCGAACCCTGTAACTAATCTTGCATGTATACTATATGTAGAATCACTAACGAACCTAGTTATCAATTGAACACGGTTCGTTTAACCGTGTTCATATATATAAGTTATTCCAATACAATAACCTCGGGTTAGTTGTCGTAACTCTGGGACAGTATAATATATTGTGTCAACATAACATTAGTGTCCAAATGAACGGAATCTTTGCTTAATGAAGCGACCTTAATTAGATAGGTATATTCAAATATAAATGGAACGAACGTAGATTATTTTAATTATTAATGTTTCGTTGAATAATGTTGATTTACTTTTTTTATTAGGTTTTATTTGCGGCTTCAGTCGCATTCATATTATAAATTTAATTTGTCCCTTGGGAATACTATTTTTTCGGAATGAAAGCTATCAATTATCCTTTTCTAAATACTGTCAACGTGTATGCAAAATTTCATAAGAATCGATTGAATACTTAAAGCGTAAAAGCGTCACAAACAAACTCGCTTCGCATTTATAATATTCTCCTCCGACTAAGACGTGTATTAAATGTCCTTCTTGATGACACTAAGTTTGGTTTGGTCAGATATATGAAAACAAAATATCTTGTATTCATTTGTGTTATTTTAATTCCTGAATCATTAATCGCTATAATTAATTAATGTCATACTTAGGAAGCCGTAATTTGTAATACTTCAATTATGCGAGTTGGTAGAAGACGTATTTAACGTTTACGGGAAGTCGTCATTTTATTTATACATAAATATGTGAAAGTAAAACAGTTCAGTACCTTTCTCTCCTTTGTTTCTCCACCGACTTTTTTGCTTTTATGTATATCAGCTGTTGAGAAGTTTTAGCGTTAGTGTTATTAATAAAAAAATTGAACGTAATTCTTTTTCGTACCGTCCACGACTGGAAGCCTTTATTTATAAGCCTCTATTCATCATAATTCACGCTCTTTACGTTTACAATCTACAATGTTTGAACAGTCTACTCAATACTTTCTTTTTTGTTCGAACTGACTACGCTATTGGTCTGACAGGCTTCTATAGATTCACCGGGCTAATAAAGGGTGCGCTTAAGGCACTCACCGGATAGACTCAATATACATAATAATATGTATATATAAGACAAAAATGTATACCATAAATTATGGTTAATTTTCGAGCCACTAGTGTAGATAATCAGTCCAGTGGGACTCGGATACGCGCACCGAGGGCTTCGTATTGAAAATGAAAATTGTGTCTTCTATGAGTCAAATACGAATTCCAAGAGCGATTGCGATCGTCGGGAGGTTTTTATTATATTTTGTTTTATTTTAAACTTTCAAAAAATCTTTTCAGTACCTACGTTTATATGATACAGCCGTTTATACATTCTTTTCTCATATATATAATATATACTTGGTGAAAAACTTAACCGGCTACTTAGTGTGACTAAAAAAATACAACCCATAAAATGTAGGACGAACTGCACAACTTTCGCTATAGATTTTCTTTCTATAAACGAAACTTATATCGCTGCCAAATAACAACGACATATAAAATTCAACGACCATTATATCCTTATATTATTTAAAACGAATCTGAGAATAAGAAATTAATGTTTGAAGTGCATATTACATTAAAAAATATTTAACAAAGATGATACATCTTTGGTTTATCCTCTTAGATAAGACAATTTTCTTTTTCAGTCTCCAGGAAAATCTCGTTAACCTCATAGCGTGGGTCTTTATAAAACGGTAAAAAAAATGGTGAGCAACAAAAGCGTGAATGGGCTCAATCGAACGAGATTATTATTGAGCGTTGTTACAAACATTTCAGTGTATCTGAGTTATTTCTACTTATTACAACGCAACATATATAAGATATGAAGAATTTTTACATAGCATATTCATATACATTTTTCAATTAATTGTAATTTTACTAAAAGACATGCTGGTCTCTGGCTGCTTCGGTGGGCAAAATAATACCCTGCCTTTTTTTTGTTTTATTAACGTGGAGAAATCTATCATGGACACGCCACCCTCCCGGGAGGGAGAGTGGGTAGTGTGAGACTCCTACTCACTAAAACCTCACGGTGTACCCTTTACTACCATAACGGGATGTCACGGGTTCGTGCTAGCTAGCACCATGACGCCCCGGCAAAAAAAAAAATCCTTCGAGCCAGATTTAAACCAGCGACCTATAGATACCAACCTATTTTACCTCTATAGTCCACCGCTCTACCAACTGAGCTATCGAAGGTGTTAATACCCTGCCCTACTGCAACACATAGGTAAATTTCCTATATACCGGTGCAATAGTTTAAAACGTATATAGATGACATTCAAGCGATTTTGTTTTTAATTTACAATAAATTAGCTTTTACTCGCAGTTTCGCTCGTTTTAATGTTGATTTGATTGTTCTCTCGGGTATAGTAGTACATGTTTTTACACAAAAGGTATCCTATGTCCTTTTTTGTACCTCTGATAACTTACACTCAAAATATCATGTGATCGGTTGGGTAGGAAAGACATGAAAGCGCAACAAATAAACATTTCCGTGTTTGCATGTATAAATAGTAGTTTTAGTTAGGACTAAATATGTTCGCACCTTTGCAAGAATCGCTTATTATTTCTTGTAATTACTATTCGTCGTAAATAATATTTGATTTATAAGCAAAATAAATATTCTCCCTATTTCAATATCTACATATACTAATTTTGATGAAAATTGGTTGAACGATATAGGAGTTATTGGGTTGCACTACCTCCGCAAAATAAATATCATAAATATGTTACCCGTGATCAAAAACTGTCTGCGTTTATCGTTCTAAGTATAGACTCATAGATATTGTTGTATTTTTTTTGTAATAGATATTTTTACAACGAATAATAAAAAATATTCTAAACACTGATTCTGTAACTCTGAGACGTATGAATAAAAGTAATTTAGCTACGATTGCGTATATTTTTGGATCATCTTTACTAATTTTATAAATAGGAATATACTCTTGCTTGTTACGTTTTCACGCCTTAACCTACCTACTCAAAAGACTTTCATGAGTTTACGTACACATTGTCAGGAATACATGAAATGAACATGGGATACTTTTTAACCAAAAAAAAGTACTGTTCCTGAGGGATAGGCCCAATCTACATTAATGCGAGTAAAACCGCGGGCAAAAGCTAGTATGAAAGTAGTATAGTAATAGCAATAAATGTATGACATGAATATGGTTTATTAACATTTAAATTCATATCTACTTGAACATCCATTGTATGAAAGGAAACGCTGTGAAGGTTTTTTTTGGTTATGAGAAAACTATTGATATAAAAAGTTAACTAAACTGTTATCAGATAGAGCGAATTATAATTTTTTGTCGGTATTGCGTAGTTTGCTAAAGCGCTCACCGGTGCGTGTCACGGGTCGCCAGATCAGAGTCGAGATGGCATCACTTTAGTAATCGAAAAGGCCATTGTGCGCGTCCGGATGCGAACCGCGCGCTCCGATCTCGCACTTCGTACAATGCCCGACCGCACTGTCAAACACTTTGTCCATTACAGAGCTGTGACAATTTAGATAGTGCTATATACAATTACGTTCGGTGACGTTAATGTTTAGGTAGGATGAATAGGGAAACTCTTTTCATATATCGTATGCTTCTGTCGTGTACATAAATGCAATATCGAATGTGAGAAGGTCGGTGAATCTGTTTTGGCCAATATAATATTGATCATAATTTAATTAAATATGTTATATAGATATAAATTACACTTCCTAGCATAGCGTTTTAATGAATATCTTACTCTATAAGATTTTAGATCCTATACCCCTCGGGAACAGTACTCTTTTTCTAGATGAGAGAAGTCCTCTATGTCCTTTTTTGTACTTCTGACAATATGTATGCGAAAGTTAATGGTGATTGGCTGAGTACTTCAGGCGTGATAATGTAACATTTTTTTACATGGGGAAAATCCGTATCGGATACCCACCCCGTCGGGCAGCGGGGGGTGGGTTATGTCCGACTTCCACGGACTAAAAACCCCATGGTGCCTCACACACCTATTTGGCCGGGGAGCAGGAACTGCTAAAGGCATTACTTCTGCTCCCCGGCAGGTGTCGGCCCCTCATCAGGGGCCTCGTCTGCGGTCTGAGGGGTCAAGATGGTAGACCCCTCAGGAGGGGGCGGGTGTTAAACCCCCCGACGAACTGTGGGAGTCACTCGGCACAAGCGCCTCCACCACGCGGGCCTGTGCAGAAAGCACTGCTCAGGGCGACGGACGTGCCCGCCCGCCCCGTCGCCCACAGGCCCTTTTTACGGCGGCATGAGGTCGTCGCCGACCCGTCGCCGCCGTGTTCGTCGACCGCGGGAGGGGAGCCTGGTGGTCTGCTCCCTCTCCCTCTCCGCCGCCTCCTTCGCGAGCATGACTGCCTCGCAGTATGAGGCGACGGAGATCCACCCGGTCTCGCTCTCGACCATCTTGACGATGACGGTCGAGAGCGAGAGATCCGGGCCTATGGCCGCGACGAGCTCGCGGCGTGGCTCGTCCCAGGCGGGACACTCCTCCAGTGTGTGCTGCGCATTATTGGCTGCGCAGCCACAGTGGTGGCACCCTGGCGTTGGCTCCCGGCCAATGCGACACAGGTAACTCCCGAAGCAACCATGCCCCGAGAGCACCTGTGTCAGCCGGAAGCTCAGGGTGCCATGCCGCCTGGTGAGCCATTCGGCCATGACCGGCCGAACGGCTTCTATGGTAGCCACGCCCCAGCTCGGTCGCTCAAGTCGTCGTTCCCATTCTTCAATGACTAGGACCTGGTGGAGCTGGGACCGGAGGACCTCGATTTCCCGAGGTGCGAGTCTCCGGCCCTGCTCCAGCGCCTCCACGCGTCTTTGGTACAGGGACGCGTGGGCTCTCGCTTCCAGGTCCCAGGGTGGGGATCCGGCTAGAAGGGAGGCCGCCTCGAAGGAGATCGTGCGGTATCCGCGGATGGCTCTGACGGCCATCACTCTCTGCGTTTTACGCAGCTGAGCGTTGCTGATGGCCGTCAGGCCATACGCCCATGCGGGGGCCCCATACAGGGCCATCGACCGCACGATCCCCAGGTACAGCTTCCGGCAGACGGAGTTGGGCCCCCCAGGTTGGGAAGCAGACGGACTAACGCGCCCGCTGCGCCCATTATACGGGGGGCCAACTGCCGGAAGTGGTCCTTGAACGTCCACCGGCTGTCGAGGAGGAGGCCGAGATACCTCATACTCTTGAGCGACTCCTGCAGTAGCCAGGATCGCGGCCGCGCGGTGCGTCTTCCCCCGGGCTAACACCAAAGTGTCGTCAGCATAACATACCACTCATGGTCATTATGAATTTTTACATTTTACGTAATTTTAATTGGAATTTTTACACTTATGAAAACTACAGAGGAGGGGTCTTCTCTTATATTACGGATGGTTACCAAGGGGCGGGGAGGGGAACTAAAAAATTGTTAAACATAGGTCACGTAGTATGAGTACGTTCCCCAAGTATTAGGCATTGACTTCCGAATCTTCTTTGACTTTGATGAACTGTAAATGTCAAAACACCAAATCACTTTGACGCCACATAATAAGTACATTCCTGTCATGTGAAGCAGAGGCGAGTCGCAAATACGTAATAATTTTTTTTAAAGTGTCAGTCGATTGCTAGCTTCCAGAGTATAATGCGTACAAAACAAACAAAATAATTTGTTCAGCTTTATATGTGCATAATATTTTTACAGATGTATTCTTAACACGTTTTATTCTTTTTCAGGTAAACAGAGATACTCTTACATATTTTAGTAATACGGTATCCAGTCGGTAAGTTGTATTTTGTGAACTTCGATGTCGTTTTAAAGTCAATACACGTTTTTTATACTATATTTTGATATCGTAATTAGTTTAAGAATTTTTTAAATAATCTAGTATTGATTAAGCAGTTTCCCAGTGCTTGTCTTGTAAGTTTAAAGTTTTTTCACACGTCTATCCATGTGTTCTGTTAGCTTAATGTATAACAGAGTACCTTTTCTAGACGTCACATCTTCGGCTACTACCATTCTCAATATAAGGTTCATTGTGATTTGGAGGTATTCTGTACAAATCAGTAGAACATGTATATTTCTCCCTTTTGCATGATAAACTAACGTGTTTCCAAGTTTTTACTCGTTTATGTCGACACATATGTGCCGAGATGGCGGCACGATAGTAATGGAAAACCTATTGTACGCGTCCGGATGCGAACTGCACGGCCTGATCTCGCGTTAGTACAATACTTTGTCCGCACAGGGCTGCCACAATTCGGAGGTTAATTAAGTGTATTCTGACATCTCGATACTGTGACATTTGGATTGGTAAAGTTTTCTCAATTAAAAATAATAGTATGTATGTATTCCTAATCCTAACTATATAATATTATAAAGGCAAAGGTGTGTTCGTTTATTTGTTTCCTAAAAATTTGCATGCACGTTATCAGGGCTACAAAATGGATATAGGATACCTTTTATCCAGAAAAAAGGTACTATTCCAGTAAGGTATGTCAAATTTATATTAACGTGGTGCAAAAACAAGCATAAATATACATCTCAGTTGATAAGGCAATATAATGACTACATATATATACATACTTAGAGAACAATCTAGAAACAAAAGCGTCTGTCGAGTACTAAATATTTAATCAATCGTTGTTGATGATATGAGAGTGATAGGATATACTTTTTTAGGGTTGACACATGATACTATATCTAAGCTATTGCAATTGTATTCACTGGGAAAGAATCCCGCGAATTGTCTATGGTATAACCGATAAAATCCTATTTCAGTTTTGTGTCAGCCCTAAGTAATAACAGTCACATTTATCTATCGTAGGTAATAACTTATGTTTCAATGCGGCTCATATCGTTGCATTTATGAATACTCCATGAAATGAATTTTCACTGGCTTCGGTAACTGAACGTTGAATATTCTAAAATAATTTCAAAGGATATTAATTATGTGATTGGTGAATTGAAATTACCAATTTACATTAATGATCAGAGGTTGGAATTATTTGACTTTATTGGATGCTTTACATAATTTTATTAGTTGGGTCTATAGGATAATGATAAATAATCATTATTTAGATAATTAGTAGTAAATTGCCTTAATCTAAATAATAAATACTTTAATGGTTATACATTTTTTTTGTAAATTACCTGGCAATAATGTGGTAATAAAGTATTTATATAAACGCTTTCCTCTTCGAGTTGTAATTCAAATTTGAACAGTTTTTGTACGTAAAGCTATTTAATATTCTATATCTTTATGGATTACTTTTTTAATTTGTCGATTTTCCGATATTGTGAATTGTTAATGATTGATTCCTATTCCTCCAAGTATCATTTACGTCAACAATCAATAAGTACTGCTTATTTTAAAATGTTTAAGTACATGCTAATAATGTCATTCTCTTTGGGAACGCTGTAATAAAAATTGTAATGATTTTACCAGACCACCCAAAGTATGCTGTAATAGCTGTTATCAGTAAGAAGAAAACATTTTTAAAATTGATGTCTTTTTGTGTTTCTACCATAATTCTATTTACTATTATCCGATCTTAAGGAGCTTGTTTATATTAACGACTCTCCCGACCTGTGCTCTGTTTATCGAACGTTACGAATCTATAAGCTCACAAGTTAAAAGAACTTTTTTACAAGTTCTTGTAAATTGCGTTTATCAAATATTTTCACAAGACTTGTAGATAGTATACAGTTGTATTTTTAATTTACAAGACTTTTGATGAAATGCAGAATGTAGCTGCGGTATTATTTATCTATAATATAGAAGTGACGGTAAAATAACTAGTTCATTTAATATAAATAAATTAAACATTTTATCCATTATTTTTTTTAAATTTCTAAACGATGTATTCTAAAACCTATTGTATTAGCTTCATGTAACGTTATATTTATAGTATCTAAGAGTCATCGGAAACTACAAGTTTTTCGTAAAAACTTACAAGTTAGAAAGGCATTTATGATGAACACAATCACAAACAAAAGTATGAAAAATGATTTGTATTACAAATGATTTCACTCGTAACTTGTATAATACACGTGTACTTTTGATAAATGCAATCTAGTAAAATTGCACTAATTTACAAGTGAAAACACTTGTAATGCAAGACTTATAATATTTGAGAAAGTACGGCTGTCATTGCAAGTATGGCATAGAGTTAAAGAAAAACACTGAAAATACTCTAGAAGATTGGCAATGCAACAGGAACATCTGATTTACAGTTGTTCATAGGTGACAGTAACTACTTACCATGGAGTAGACTGTGGACCTGTTAGCTGCTTTTGGCATAAAAAAAGTTACAACACTACCGTTTTGATTCTAGTGCCTCGAAAGTGTCTAGCAACAATAACATTACTGATGCCATTCAATATCAGTTGAGTTCACAATGCTTTAAATTGTATGAATGTATTTATTCTGCGATAAGTGAAACATTATTTTATTTCGTCAAAATATATTCTTCCAAATCTTTCTATTGTTGTAGTATGAAGTAAGTATTGTTGAGCATAAAAGTTAAATCTTAGAATCCACGATGCCGCCATTTCTACGTCTGTGAATCTCAAAGCGAGGCAGATAAACAACATTCCGACATCACCGTTGACTTTGATAGTAAAATCTCGCATTTTAAGTTCCTCCATAGATAGGTATTCTCTTTTGTGCTTTATTCTTTGCTTTTATTATTGTATAATTTATAGTTTGATATGTGTACAGTGATGTATATAATGTCGTAGAATTCTTAATTTTGAAGCGGTTATTATATCATCGTAAAATTCCATGAAACGGTTTTCGGCAATAGACACCTATGCTAATTTCGTGTTTTATTACATGCTTTAATAATTTAATGTGCTTTTATGAGAAACCTTGTGTGCCGATGTTAATTTTATTTAGAACAAATTTGCTTGTTATCCACTACTGAAGTTATTATGCGGTACATAAGAAGATTACTCTGCTCGATTGTTGAAAGTGTAAAGGTAGAAAATTTATCTTCGAATAATGAATCAAAATCTCAAAAGACTTATATATATATACGAGTATACTACGATAGGAAATATTACCGTGGCAATGATACGGTATATAGCATTAATATTCTCTATAACGTTCGTTTTCTGATTATAACATTTTGATAAATGAAGATTTACTGTGGTCTGAAGCATTTTTGTTATATTTCTTAAGTACTATATTTTAGTATAGTATATTTGAATTGGTGTTTGGATGAAAATTGAAAAGGAATATTAATACATTTAGGCAATATAAATTTCGTTCAATGTTAATACTTTTCAAAACTATATAAGTAAATGGAATTAAATGAACATTTGTCCATACATACATGCACAAAAATTCCTTGTAAGTATACAATGAACTGTGTACTATAAAGATTACTAATCAACAAATCCCAGGGCTTAGATACATCGAAAACTACAATCTTGAATTATATATACAAGTCTTATTATAAATCTTGTGTCTATAAAGCGTAAGGGCATAGGTCAGAACAATCTATTTCCGAGTTAGGGCTTACGCTTCTTAGCTACAACAATAAAATGAAAGATAAATTATTCACATTTATTGTATTTTATCTAACACTTATCATGGCGTTTATTTCTCTTTAGCCTTGCAAGTATTCGCTTGCTTCTTGTGTCTTTTATCCAGAAAAGAAAGACTGCTCCCGAGGGATATTTCATATCTATACGAATGCTAGCAAAAATCAGTTTCTTAATAGTTTAATAATTTCTAAATATATCGACTCATGTAATCTATACATACAATAGGAATGCATATTTAATATGTTTGTACTTTTCAGATTTCTGTAAAAAAAATAATTTTGCAAGTAACTAAAAATTAGTAACAGTAATTAGTATTATTAATCATTTTTAAAAAGTCTGTCTCTCTATTTGCTTGTGCACATATAACTGCTAAATTACATCATTTATGATACAACGTCACATAGAAAATCAAATAAACATATCCTCGAGTAAAATTTTATTTAGTCATTGTTTCATTAAAAATGGATCACCTTATCAACTGTGTGCGCGCATCATTCAAAAGCTACTGGACAGATATCGATCACATTTTTTTAGTTTTACTTTTGACACTTATCTAAAAAAAATCACGATATTTTAATATGAATTTATACGCACCACACGTTCTGTAATGTGTGAAGTGGACAAGTGGTGTGGTGTGCATGCACCGGAGAGAAGTAATAATAATGTATATTTTCGCTTTCAATTTTTTCATGTTTTTTCCTCAGCGTATAAAATTGTTATAATAATAAACACCGCAGAAGAAGTCGCAGGTATCAGGTAGTCATACTTAGAATATCGAAATAGTATTTACAATATAAGTGAATATACTTTTGTTTATATATTTTTTATTTATATTTTAATCGTAAAAGTTTCCAAATCTGTCTACATCTTTTTTTTCCGAACTGACTACACTGTTGACCTGGCAAGGCCTCTACAGTTTTACTGGGCTATCTGTTTACATCTAGTTTCGATATGTTTCAACTTATA
Source organism: Antheraea assamensis (assembly GCA_035772565.1). Classification (NCBI taxonomy): domain Eukaryota; kingdom Metazoa; phylum Arthropoda; class Insecta; order Lepidoptera; family Saturniidae; genus Antheraea; species Antheraea assamensis. Next base: position 1,520,755 of record JAQQSE010000014.1, read on the forward strand.
CGAGCTTATTCACAGTTTATGATAAATGAAATTGATTTAAACGAAATATCGAAATAAATGTTTCATTCGGATTCCAAACAGATATTTCCTGGCATATAAAGCCGATTCTAATGTGAACATATCATTTGATTTATACATATATGGGATAATAATTGGATTTATATTCCCCAAAGGACACGTTGTAATGGATATTGCCTATGGCTTCTATGAATACAACGGTTTGGTTGGTTGTAGACTATTAGATACATTTTTTCTATTACCTTATTAGTTCAGTGTAGGTTATTATTTTATTCTCTGCTATGTGAATGCTTTACTCTTCTAAATCAATATTTATTTATATTCGAGGGCCTATATCCAATGACTGACTTAAAAATGGAGAAGGTTCTGTTTTATTTTCTTTTATCTTAGGGTTTTTATTGGTAGTCTTAGCCACAGTATAACCTAACGATACTAAAGTTAAAACTTTGCGTCTTTCATATATTAGCTTTTCACACACATCAAAGTTTTGCTAAAATACTATGAAAATGAAATTCTAATACAATACATTTCATTATTAGAATGTTGTTTACGAAAAACTCTTCCTTATATATTATGTCAATGCGTCCCAAATTCAACCCGCTTTATTAGTTATATATATATATAGTTTTATTTTAATTTCGAACCCGGGAATAAAACTCTTTATGTGAAACTTTTTGCCAAAGAGATTAATATTGTAACAACTGATAGATGTGTTTTTAATTGTAGTTAAACTTGATATAAGTTTTCGGCCTAATACCTACTTATATCGGCGGGTTATATTTCAAGATTAGTCAGTACATGTGTTTTAACTTAGCAAGTGACTGTATGCATATCTTTACCTCGCAATTGTCGCCGTATTAATACTTATTTATTCTGTACGTCACTTTTATTGTATATATTATCGGGTGCAGTCATTTTCTCAAACATGTCTCATACCATGACTTATCTGTATACTAATAGTAAACCAGAAAATATTACGTCATTGACATCACTCATTTGGTCTAGTGGCTGTTCATTTGTGTTAATTAACAAGTATCAAATTAGTAATATTTTCTTAGTAATTATTACGTCCATCTTAAAAAAAGGAAGTAGTGTTTTAGTTTATCCTGCGTATGTGGCTAGCAAATTCAGTTTTGAAAGATCTTGTTATACAACAACATATCAAGATTTATTCACCATTTATTTTGATTATAGTTCACGTTCTAAAAAAAGTCTATCGAGGAATAAAAATGTTTAGTCATCATCTGGTCTCGGCTTCAATAATAATTTTGTGGACAATATCGAATCTGTTATGTCGACAAAACGTAAAATTTCCTAATCTTCGACTTTTTATAATAATTCTGCCTTAGTCATCAAGAACTTATTTTTTTCTTGTTAAACTGTTCGAATTTTCTTCATCAATAGAATGGACGTTTGGATAAGGAAAACGGATACCTTTTTTATCAACTGATAATTATTTTACGTCACTTATTCGTTAATTAAGCAGGTGTTATGGTAATTAGACCTTAAGATAGTTTTAGCAATATTACTAGAATTACTATTATTAGAATGTAAATAAATGAATATGTAACAAAATTTAATTCCATATTATCATATAATTTTGCAATCATTGTTTTATAATACAAAATCTCAAAAATAAACAAAGACTGCTACTTCGGAAATTGGGGGATTACAGCCATTCAATTAAGTAACAATACTCGCTCGTGTTAAATTTCAGGTTTAATTGTCTTTCAGAAGTCATAGTTAGGTACTTCAGTGTATTTCATTCAACATTGATGATTTAGCCGTGTATCACCGCTTTGTAGATGTCTCTGACTCTAAACATACAGCGAAATTAAACTTATACGTCGTTTTCTATGTAATTTCAAGTCATGGAGATATCTTGACGATTTTCTTCAGTCTCATGTGAACGAAAGTAATCACGTGTTCAATGGGATACGAATAAATGAATGTAGATTTGTGATTATGCATTTTATTACAATCAAGTTACAGTATTGTACGATTAGACGGTTAAATTCAGTAAAAATAATAGTCATAAGCGAATCACGAGAGATATTATTTGGGTCAATTGTATTCGACATTTACCTACCTTGGATAAAACCATAACACAAATTAAAAGCTACAAAATTTTGTGTAAGACTTGATTGTTGATCTATTTTTTCTTTTTTGTTTCTGCGCATACATACAAAGTGGTATAGGTATGACATGACATACTCGTACGCGTCTGTTATGAATCACAATAGGATTCGGAACACGAATGTGTAAATGGTGATTCTTTTCAAATTTCATATCTGACAATCACGTTGCCAGTTCCAATTTACTGTGATATTGACGTTTGATGGATTTGTTGTGACTATATTCGCGTTTCGAAATTCGAATAGAATATGAAAACAAATTATAAAAATGTAACATATTTTACAGTCTTCGCAAAACTTTTTAACTGCTCTGAGTATGGTTGTACAGAACACAAATGTGAGTAAATAAATACGTATTAAATTATATGTATAACATCGAAACCGCCTAACGATATATCAATACTAGCTTTAGACTCTTATAATAATATTTTCACTTTATTTTGTATTAAATTCTTGACTATACGCGCAAACCCGAACTTACGGCTATATTCAGAACGGTCAAGAAGAGTGACGAAGGTTGTACAACTGTTTTATACTTTATGGGGTTTTTAGTATTGTCCAAAATGTTACCTGATATTAAGTGATAACTTGGCCTTAGTGACACGTTTAACCCACAGAAGGACTGACTTCCGGTGCAGTTGCTGGAACATACCTACTGGTGTTTGGATGCAGATTTTCAACTTGACGATGGTAGCTAGGCAAGCAGGCGTTGGCAAATGTATTTTTTTAACGTGGGGAACTACTGTGCTGTGTGGAAAATCTAGGGAAGAGAGTGCAGTAGTGTCGGGCTCTTACCGACTAAAACCTCACTGTGTGCATCCGCCGCTTTTGTTGAGGCGGCACGAGATCTCTTGAGCACTCATCGTGCTACCCCAGCGGTTGGCCTGGTATTAAAAAGCGTCGCTGAGCCTCGGCCTTGTGACGAGACGACTATGTACAAACCAGTCGTCTCCTCCGTCCGCCGGATTTGTGCAATAGGAAGATGGCCTTCCCCGACCCATGTATTGGCAAATACCAATGTAACAATTACCATACCTTACCATTACCACAATACATCTTAATAGGTTGATTGGTGAACTTGATTATTCCAAAAATAGTGATAATGCTTACAAATCGATATGAAATTCTGAATAGCGAGGAAATCAAATAAGAGATTGGAATAATCATGTTTGAAATATAAACACATCGAAGGAAATTAACGAATCGCGCAAACTAATCAATTTACTTGATAAACATAAATCAAATTTTGTTACCTTTACTCGGATTATGGGCTATGAAACGTAAACTCAGCGGGGTTTTTCAATTAACATGTAAATCAGCTTGATTTGTTTTTTTATTGGAACATTCGTATAATGAACGGTTAGCTGATTTATTTTAATTGTTTATATTCCATAGTGACTACATTTTAACGTGGCAACTATATACATTCAAATTATGTATAACTACATATTATAACGTTCAATTTTGAGTTAGAACTCATTATAGAATGAAAACATTTAAATTAACAATTGTACAAACTTGACAATAGTAACATTTCTATAGAGAACTTCAGAAATATGTATAAATGTTACAAATAATAGTACTGCATTTTTAGTATTTTGAAAGTTATGATGAAAAAATGGAAGTGTGTAGGATTAGTCGGTTGTCTATCTGTCATCCCTATGAAGGCGATCTATTTTGATAATCCATCCTTGCATAAAAAAAAAGTTTTTAGTTGTGTTTACTCAGCTAGTTTAATTCTAGTAGAAAATCCATACTCAATATCTTATCATCCCGTTCTGAGTGTTCTTAGAGCAATTTTCGGAATTTTTGGTAAGTTAGTAGAATTTATGACAAAAATAGAATACAGATTTTATTTATTTTGTAGAAAGTGCCTTTGGAAGCCAGTTAGGTTCCTTTCCAGACTTGATGTATATCTAACTTTGTTCGTATGTGAATACAAGAAAAAATTTTCTAATGATGAATTATTTCTTATGATTATATTCTTTTTGTAACTGCGTCTACCTGAAACAGATGGTTTCTAGTTTTATTTGAAAAAAAACAAAAAAATGATTATTATATTGAAATGTTAATGTTGATGGATTGTTATGTACAAAAATTTAAGACAAAAATAATTAATGTATAAATATAATAGTTATGTATGCATATATACCACTTGGTGAAACACTGCTTTTTTATTGTCCCTGTTAAAGTGATCAGATGCGTATACGTTTCTTTGTATATAGATAAAAAATATCTTTTATAACGGTTGAAATGTTTTTGTGTCTATTAAAACTATCAATAAATAATAATTATGAGTGAAGAGTTACTATAGACGATTTTTTAATTGTTGTATAAGAAGAATTGTTTGTAGTGTTAGATTCATACTAGCTTTTGCCCGCAGCGTCGGAAACAGTACTTTTTTTGGATTAAATGGACTCTATACCATTTTCTATATTGTTGACAATGTGTCCGAAAAATTGTATGATAAGTGTCTGAGTTACTAAGGCGTAAAAGCGTAACAAACAAACTCCTATTCGCATTCATAATGTTAGTAAGGATTTTCACCCGTATATTAGTTCATATAACTCAATCATACTATTCATTAGCAGATTGACGTTTACCTTTATTCCTTTACCTTTTACTTTTTTCCAAATAACTATTAAGAAACATGATCGTTAAAAGCATTATCTCAATAAACTATTAAGGAAAATAGTGCTTGCTTCTTAAGCAAGAATAAAAAATACATCATCGAATGAAGCGTATTGAATGGAACTTTTAATTTTGCACTATTTTAACACAAATGTCGAGGTTACACTAAGGGTATGTACAAGGCGCGAACCGTTTGAGGTCGAACGATAAATCCGCCTCGCTTGACTAACACTCCTCTTTTCGAGGAAAGATATATTGGCGTAAAACACGCCACTTTGACTGGTCAAAGTATATATGTATTTATAGGCGTACATCGACACTCCCAGGAAGATGGAATTACAATGACCATTCACTCGTAAAAATATATTACTCGTCGTTTACAGAAACTAAAGCTTGTCTATTTTGTGTATATTTTATTTGGATTTTTTTAAAGTACGTGATGGACAAAATGGCTGCACCATACTTTTTTTCAAATTCTGTATAGGTTTTAACGTTTGATCACAAACTCATTTGATGTTAAATGACGATGTGGTCTAAGATGGTAAACGCCCTAAACCTAGAGCGGACTGGCTCTCAAGTGCAGCTGCCAGAACGCGCCATCTGGTTCTTGGTGACAGATTTTCAACTTAAGGGTGGAAGCTAACCCTAAAGCTAGCCACCATACTCTGTTTTCATCACGATGTTTTCCATCAACGACGGCTCCGACTCATTTGCAAAGATTCGAACCTACGTCCATCGGACACTGTGTCCGAAAACTCTATCAATCATGTCATCATTGTTTTTATATGATGGGAAGTACTGTACTGTCGAAAAACAACGACTGCTGTCGGTGTTGAATACCAATGACAGTCGTGGCCATCATGCTGATCTGCAAATGTGCCTCTTCACGCCCCGTTTGAAGGACCTAATATCGTAAGAGGTAAGGAACACGTTGCCCGGGAGGCGATTCCACATCTTCATAGTACAGTGGAGATGAGAATTTTTGAATTTCTCTGTTTTTGCCGGGATGGTTGCTACCGTGTGCTGGGCAGACGAGGTAGACGCCTGTTCCGTTGAATTTAAGTTTTAAAGTAATAATTAAATGCATTATATTATTACACAACATCTAAGACATATCATTAATTGGGTATCACGGTCATTGGTTATGTGTAAGGTTATCTATCTTTATACAAAAAAAATTGTACGTGTTAGTTTGATTGACTATCTACATATATGTAGTAGGATATAATTTATAACAGTGTATTGAACGATAAAAAAACATTTAATATTTTTTGTGTATATATCTCTACCTATATTACACTATTTTTTAAATTCTAAATAGTATATATATAAATACATATACAACATTAATATAATATTTCTATGTAATTCATTTGTTTTCGTGAACTAAAAATATTCGAAACAATATTAAAGTATACAACGAAATAACATTCTTACTAAAATTATAAATGCGGGCTTCTTTGTTACGTTTTTACGCCTTAATTAATCAACCAGTCGTTATGACATTTTGCATAAATGTTGCCAGGTATACAGAAAAGGGAGATATAGGGTACCTTTCGTTTAGAAAAAAATACTATTCCTAAGTGACAGGTCTGATCTACATTAAAGCGTGCGAGGCCGCGTGAAAAAGCTGGTAAATGTATGAATTTCACTATTTATCGTGTACGAAATGAATAACAACATGTAAACCAATATACCCAGAACCGCATCTCGGTTTTTAGACAAATGAAAAAAAAAATCGTGTTTTTAAAAGAAATACCCTTGTATTTTCTTAGAATGAGATTTAAATTTTATGCAGTAGATGTCTCTATTTTCCGTCACGTAATACTTCAATCTAAAACTAATTATAAGTTAACAGTACCGCCAAGCAGTCTAACCGCAGTGTTGTGAACTCGTGAGATCATTTTACGTTTATATGCCACCTTAACATTGATAGGATCTGTCGAGTCACTGAACTTAAACCTTGGCAGACTTAGTGTGTACATTACATTAATGCCGAATGGTGCGGTCATAAATACAATATGGAATTTAAAAATTGTTCATTTATCGTGTAGTTCTTATATAGATTAATGTTTATATATTTTTGTAAATTAATTCAAATAATGTATTATTAATATGCTTATATCTCTGTTTGTTCGTAATGTAAATAGCTCAAAAAGTTTTACTAAACAATTATTTTGTTTGCAAACATATTAACATAAATATTTCCACGCCTTTTCATTGTTTTTAAATGTTTCATAAGCGTTTTATGTTGCAGTAAGACGTGACAACGAGTAAACAATTCCTAGCGGAAGTGCGAAGTAACGTCCACCACAGATTTTCTCGGTCAAACGACAGACAGATCAATTTTATTTATAAGTATAGATTTGTTAAAAATATTAATTTATTAAATATTGTATATTATGAGTAACGCATAAAATGTACATATATTAATAATATTGATTATTTTGAGTTAGTACGCATGAACGTAACGAATCTCATTTATGGCGTGAATAGAAACCTGCTAGATATGAAACTCTAAAATCAATTATCGTAACAAAGTTAACGGTCGAATGAAGTTGTGTTAAAGACATTTTCTGTTTATTGAAGTGTAAAACGAAGGGCTCTATTGAGTGTGGGAGCTTCTAAGGGAAACTTTATGTTAAAAGGTCTTCTAATATCTGCTGTTTTTTGTAAATAAATATTTTAAATGTTATTATGATAGTCCATTGAAAACATTATTTAATGCGGCTTTTATGTTCCCAATAAAATAGAACTTTATATTACTAAAGTGCTTTAAGCAGAAAGTGTTAACATATTTTTTAAACTTAGTGTGAGATTTAAAACTGTATGACTGGATACGCATGATGAGGTTTTGTATTTTATGAAATATTTCAAAATAATTATCTATTAATGCATACAGCAAAAGTATTTTAGACTAACAGTGGCCCGCTGCTTTGTTTACGTTTGTGTGTATATAAATACTCATTGTATTCTTGTGCGGAACTCTACTTTTTTGTAAAATAAAAGTAGCTTAAGTTACCTCTTATAATACCATAATATAATCTGCAATAATGTTATCTGCCAGCAAAAGTCCCCTCAAAATCGAATTGTGTAAGTGCTTTAAGCGCTCCCCTCAGTAGTCCGGTGAAACTGTAGAGGCCTGTCAAGCCAACAGTGTAGACAGTTCGAAAAAAACTTCAAAATCGGTCCAACTAATTCAGAGGTTAGCCGGAACAGTCATACATTTTAAAAATTGATTTTATTATTATAAGGGCTCTATATAATTTCGTGTTCATTTAATACAAAGCTATTATTTTGACATTACAAACAGACACTTTAATTTTATATATTTATATTGAAGACAGAACCAATAGGGTGCATCACAAATGTGCTGGTTATTGTGAAGGTACTTATGTCAATACCCCAAAATTCCTTAGTAAGAACTTTACAGCATCCCTGTGTCAACATATATTGAAGTGTTTTGAAATAATAACCACCAAATTAAATTTACTAGACTTATTTGTACGAAATTATATTTATTATAAGATTTTTCATGAAATATCTTGATAATAAATTTAAGTTAAGCATTCATGTATAATATCTTGTAGTTTAAGCATTGCATAAGATTTTTGTTTGTAATCTTGTAGGTAAGGTCCGATATCTTATGAACCTACATGCAGAAGCAATCAGTACAAACAATTACCTAATAGCTGTGCAGGGCATAAACTACAAAAGGAATCGTTACGAAGTGTTTAAAGTGGCATTGACACTGTAAATACACTCGAACTAATATTTGCTACGTAACATCGACGTACATACTAGTGTACCGTTTAATCAAATATCAATTCTTGGAATTTCATAGGACTATAATAGACGTTAGGGGTAACGTCTGGGATGCACAAATGAATGAATTAACGAATGAACCAAAATTAACGAATGAATTTGTATTAGTTGAGCATGGTTACTTTTTACATAAAAAATATGATTTTAAAGATTTTTTTTAAATAATTTATAGCTTTTAGCGCTTGATCACAGATATGATTCGAGATGTTAAACTTGCTAAATCTAAAGGGACGGGTTCTCAAGTGCGACAGATTATCAACACAAGGGTGATAGCTAGACAGGCGGACTTTAAAAAGGTATGGTTTCATCAAGGTGTTTTTCTTCACGGAAAGCTCTGTCTCATTCGCAAGGATTCGAAGCTACGTCGATAACGCTGTGCCCGAACATGCTAACCACTGAGATAATCCTTCTCTATAATGTACTAATTTTAAAATATAGGAAGACAACTATATAATCAGAAAAAAATATTAGAATTCATTATACAAGACCAAAGTGGTAAAGATTTACTGAGATTAATGAATGAGAATTTATAACATGCACAAAGGAATTGAATTACTTTTATCATTTGGGCTTTATTAAATGAATAATATTTTGATATATAATATTTTGGTAAACTATTGTCATATTCGTAAATCGTGGTATAATGCCACGCATATTTTACTACATATGTGTATACTTTTCGTCATATTCATAAGATTTGTTGATTTATGTCCTGAAACAACTGTTCAATTTGTACAATGATTGTTTACGCAAGCAATTTTGGATTCAGTTTCGATGTGTTAAAGAATTAATTTTGCTTTTATCTTATTAGGTATTAAATGTTGGAGGTCTGCCGTTGTGCTCGTACCACGCCAAAATTATTAAATAGATTTCCTTTTTTTTAATTAGTTTTACTTCCCAGACACTTGGTCCTTATCTAAAAAAAAATAAGACTATGCCTTCATGTAATATGAGGTTATTAAAGTTTTCATAAGTACGATTTTTATAAACACTAAAAAAATGTCTCCTATAAGTTGGAAGTCTCAGTTAGTCTAAATATAAATAGGTGAATATAAAGAGTGCCGTACCTTTCTAATTGTATTTTTATTTTCTGTTTAGTAGCTATTGATGAGCTTTAATGTTATCTTTTTTTTTTAATAAGTTCGTTTTTTCCTTAATATTAAAACCTAAAACAATTATGGAATATATTGGAAGTTCAACAACTGCAGTCATTTCATTCTTTATTATTTTCTAAGTACCAAACCAGGTTAATTTTATCGGATGTATTCGGAAAAGTACATAATAAATGTAGGTATCGTGACCGAAATGTAATCACTTTTAGGTATATATTGAATGGCTGTCCTCGGGAATTTATTCGAATCATTTTGTGAGTAATTTGTTTACCCTTATCAAAAGAGCGTTGTGCGTGATGAGAATCGTAACGTTGAGATTTTGAAATGTAATATGTTTCGGTAGGTCTTGTTTTTTTTTTTTTTTAATAAATGTGAGAGACTGCCTTGAATCATAATTCTTGCTTACTCATTAAACCTCGTACTTTTCAATATTCTCTTCTATATATTTATTAGGACATTTTGTGTTTATTGTATTTTAGTCTATCTATATCCATACATATAATAAGACTGTAAATTTCACGTATATGTACTATTCAGATTTTTGTGTAAAAAAATATTGTAAGTGACTAAGAATACGTAATTAAATATATCTCAAACATTTTTAGAAATCTTTGTTTATCAGTCTGTCTGTATGTATGTGCATGCACCACTGCTAAAGTATAACGCGTATGATAAAACATTACCAAGAAAATCACAATGCATATTTTCGAGTAACATTTAGTCTTTATTTCATTAAAATGGGTTCACTCTATCAAAAGATATTGTAATTCGAATGACTACGTGACTTAGTACGAGAGAACAGTAGGTAAGCATATGCATTTCGGTCTCATACAAAAACCTGCACGTAATTATCATTGAAGCCAATATTTTGGCTGCTCTGAATGTTGCTGTAAGTTCAGGCTTGTGCAGAATATCGTCAAGAGTTTAATACAAAACAAAGTTATATATAATGATTGTTTTAATATGATATCAAAAATCGAACTAAGTACTGTGTCTGTTAAAAGCAGTCTAAAAGTAATCGCCGTTCAAATTATACACGTATGGAGCTTAACTTGACATTTTTAATAATACGCATTATAACGAAATATCATAAATCAAAACAATGAAACGAGTTTCATTCAAACATTCTCCTATTAAATACAATGTAAAATATGTGAAAATGTCATTGACATTAAAACGCGATTTTAAACTTGTAAAAAACAATTTGTACATACAATACAATTTTAATGTGTACATGTAACCTATGAAATATAATGTTAATGCAAAAACAATATTGATGTTGTTCCATGTAATGTCAGAAATCTCGTTTTGTAAAGGGCATCCAATAAAACTTTGATATAGCTTCCTGCTCGTTAACAAAAAAGTAAGTAAACAGAATGTTTACTGTACACATTAATCGAATATGACATTACTATAAAGTATAATTATATTATTTACATATTTATGACTTTAATCGACTGGTGTAACTTGGTTCAGGAAAATATTCGTATCGTTCTTAAATCAACTCTACTAGAAATATACTCCACATATACTTTTTTTTTATTATCGTGGGGAAATCCATTATGGATACCCACCTCTCCCAAATGTCTATGCTTTAAACTGTTCTTTTAGCTATATATGGTTTACTTTTTGCATCTACTTATGCACTACACATGGTTTGCTCAGTAAGATGTTTATCGTGTTTTCTAGGTAAATGACGATTTTTGATTTTATGGACTACTATAGCAAAGCACTTGCAGTTCCCTGATATTAAATCAGCCCTGCAACCTACAAATATATATTATCAACGTCAGATGGGACCCCGGTTTTAATAAAGCCATTCAATAATAGGTTGCTACTCCTGCAGACATGTGGAAGGCCTCCTGTGACAGTTGTTATTGGTTCCTGTTATGACAGCTCATTTTAGTTTTAGTTGTAGTCTTTACTTTTTTACTTTAATCTATAGTGCTAGATTAAATGAACTGTATTAAGCAAATAAAGTACAAAGATAATATTGAAATAATTCGGCTATTTTATACGATAATAAGTGACTATGAATGTCATATATGAATGTTAGATTGTATTACTGATCTGTGTATAGTTTTTGCGTACTATCTGTACTATCTTTCTTATAGTGTATATACAGAAATGTCGGTAAGTGATCTCGTTGCAAGTTTGAGTGAAGGTAATCAGGCAATTTAATGTCACTTGTAGATTTACTTGTACAATTTGGCCTTGCACGGATACTTAAGTGTAACTTAAACGTAAATTGTTGTGAAACATAGATTGGTATTTTTAATGCTTTCGAAACTATTTTAGTAAGCGAAGTATTAATACAAAAAAGAAATTGTAATAAGGAAATAAAGTTTGAATTGTATTTTTCGCAGTGTTTTAAAACTTCATGAAGCTATTGACATAAAACGAGAGCAAATTATCAGCAGTAAAATACATGACAAATATGAAATTTCTTAATATTCAATGCTATTAACGGTGTTTGTATTTGGTAGAAACAATTATCATATCTCGAATACGGTTTTCACGGTAAAAGATTCACAGTAAATTACGTTATATTTATTTTCCTTATTATTATATCTGGAACGTTCTAAATAATAAACAGTTACATGTAGTTCCAAAGATAAGTAGTAGTATATTACGCATAAGGTCATTGAAATGAAGTTTATCATCACTAGTTTCTCCCGCGATTTCGTCCACGTGTTTTTCATGTTAATTACCTAATTACCTTTTTTTACAAAATAGTAATACAATGTAACAGTATAAATTATAAAAGTGTACATTATTTTATGTTGACATCGTTCTCTGTACTCTACACTATATTTTTGGTCTTGTCGTCCTTTACTAAGATATGAAGGTTTTGTGGACCGGATAACTCGATACTTGTATATGTTCTTTAAAATTCTGGGCTATAATAATTGTCAAAGAAAAAGCGACCTTCAAAGAAGATTGCAACTTCCTCAATTTTTCTTTTCGATATATAAAGCTATAATAAAACTTATAGTCTGTCGTGACAGGAGTGTTATATGTAAGTATTGCTGCAAAATCGACGTGCGTTATAATTGATCGTGATCATGACATTTAACTTGAGGTTACAAGTAAGTTACTCCTAAGAAATAGCTGTAAACTAGGAATACGATGTGCACGTTCGTGTTCGCTTCTCGGAAATTTTCAAAATGTACCCTAATTAATAACAATATCAAATTACGGTGTAGGATAACATTGTGAGGGAACTTATTGGAGGCAAAAACGATTTGTAAAGTTTCTCGTCTGGCGTGGTAGTTAAATTTGTCCTTTCTGTTTCTCTTTCTTTCGCCTACAGGGTAGTGTTATTCCACGCATTTTATTCACTCGTCGTCCATTGATAACTTGTATAGATCGTAAATTGTTTGTTATTTAGAACTGATTATTTGTTTTTTTTTTTAATTTTTTGATATATAAACTGTGTATGGTTCGACTACGGAGCAGCTTTTTTCTACCAATATTTGGGATGAAGCATAACTAGTGTTCCGATTTGAAACGTGTGCTTGGGTAATATATAGGTGCATTCACTCTTACGTTCTTGCATTTTTGAATCACTCGGGTTAATGTTGCTTTGACATATGTATGCAACGGGAATAGTACTTTATACTGTATGAAAATACTCAATATCCTTTCATGTACCTCTGACAACGTGCATGCAAAATTTCATGATGATGGGTTTAGTAGTTTAGGCGTCAAAGCGTGACAAACAAATACATTCACAATCTCATTTATGATTTTACTACTGTTGCGAAATAGAGTTTGTTTCCGAGGTATAGATCAAATCTACATTAAATCGAGTAAAGCCGCGAGGAAAATCTAGTATAAATATAAGTTACAGTGCCCACATAAAATCAGGTGCTCTTCATACATTTTGCAACATCATAACATAAAAAATGAGCCTGAATGAATGAGCATGATACTAAAATTTACATCAAGCTGGAAGGTTAAATTAAAAGAAAGGTTAAAACTGTACACGTAAAGGCTTATTATCGTCGAGTCTGACTTCGTATATCCTACCCGACCGATCAGGAGAGCACTTGATGTGTCTTAACTCTCCATAGAATGCTAATGTGACTACGACTATATATATATACTAGCTGTTGCCCGTAGCTCCGCATGGGTATTTTGTATAATTGTAAATTACTTCTTATAAGATCAGCTATCTGTTAGTGAAAGTTCCGTGAAAAATAGTTCTCATCGTTTTGGAGATAGTACTATATAGGAAGCCACGGATGACAAGTAGTCTAAAATAAAGTAGCCTATGACACCCGCTGTAATTTTAACTATCCGTCAGTGAAATTTCTGTCAAAATCGGTCTAGCCGTTTCGGAGATTACCCGGAACATACAGACAGACAGACATACAGACAAAAATTTAAAAAATTGTATTTTTGTTATCAGTATCGTGTATACGTTCATATCCAAATAAATTATATAAAATAAAATATAAATTTATTCATATTATATTTGTGAATGAGTAATTAGTTCCGTAATTAGTATAAAAACACGATAAAAGCTTTAATAAAGCGCGATACATAAATGGTGCTTTCGATATTGATAATGATGAAACTAAATTTGATATGGCGACATATCAAGATTTAATCCGAAACTGTAAAATAATGTATAATTATGTTTCTAAGTTATATTACACTAGCAGGTCCGGCGGACGTTGTCCTACCCTGATAATAAAAAAATGGTATACTTACTGTGCATGAAATGCTTAAGGTAACTAATGTATTCAATTTGATAAGAATTAATACTGTATCTGTCTAAATAGCCTTCCAATTACCTCATTGTATGTGACAATGTTTTTAGAAGATAGATAGGTATAGTAAGCTATCCTTAAAAGATAGGTATATGCCATCGCAGACTTTATGTATATTTATAAAAGAGGAATATCTCACTATGCATTGTTTTGTTATATCTCAAAACAATTAGGTAACAGTTTTCGATGAAAGCTTCCAATTGGCTTTACTTTTTCCACCACTTCCAACAATTATCGTTATATTTCAACCAATTTACACAAAACCTTGTACAAATTATATACTTAAACCTTCTTCATGTATTAATTTATCTATTGATGAAGACCGTATTACAATCCGTCCAGTAGGTACGTTTTGACCTTATCGCGAACATACAGATAGACAAACACGGCGGACGACTTTGTTTTATAATATGTAGTGATAAACCATGAAATATACTAAGAAATAATAAAAAAAAAAAAGATTTTATTTAAGAAACACATTTAAATAAGCTTTAATTTTAGCAAGTCTCTAGATGATGGCTCAGCCTTCAATTCAATCCCAAAATATATGTTAGCAATGAAGCTGCCAGTTGGTAGGTAGAAAGTAGTAGAATATTGTGTTCGGCTAGATGGCGACCACAATAGACTCGATATAACATCCACAATTAGGCACGTTTAGGCTGGTGCATATCCAGTAATTTACCGATACAATAGGAATCTATAATATCCATTTGGGTCACGGGTATCATACACTTTACTCATTATCAAATACAGAGAAGTCATTTATCGTACTAGAATAAAAAAGGCTATCAAGAACTTTTATGTGGTTCTAGAGTCATCGAGTGGCTTTACGCCCCTCGACCGGCTTTAGACCACTCTAGAAATACCGTCTGTATGTTGAGAACTTACAAACTCTCACCCTCCTTTGCCCTTTTGTTGGCACAAAATTAATTGTAGTCATTGGAAGTTTCTAGTTTAATTTATACTATAATAATAGTGGTAGAATAGTTATTCTTGTTATTTCAAGATATTGAATATAATGATCACTTAATATGCAAATTAAGAATAAGTTATACTTCTTGAAATTATATGATTTTTATTGATCATCTCCGACGTTTACTTTAAGTTTAAGTATAAGTTTCGATTAGTATTTTTGTTAAAATATTTATTTTGTCTTAGTACTTTAAAATTGTGCTGTGCATATTAGTATGGTGGATTTGCCATACTCGCCATGCTTGGCAAGCGGGTTGGCGAGCGCAGTAGGTTGATAAGAGAGCGCTGCTGCCCGATAATTTTATCGGAGAGTATATGGAATAGTGGATGAGGTAAGGTTATGAGAGTTATTGAGGGCAATGGTTTGTGGTGGATAAGTATTGTTCGAGGGAGGATACTACTACCTCGGATGAACTGCAGGAGGCAGTAGTAGCTAGGGAAGCCGGAGGACGCGTACCCGTGTATCCTGAACTCAGTCTCCGAGAGAGGCGGCTGAGAAGAATATCCCTGACCAAGGTTGCGGGGACCCATTGGTTACAGGCGGCATAGAGCCAGTACGCTGTGGAGAATGTGTGATGGGGCCTATGTCCAGCAGAGGACTTCTATAGGCTGAGAAGATGATGATGATGATGTACTTTAAAATTAAAGTATTACGTATCTAAATAGACAACAATATTATCGATTTTAAACTAAATTAATATAAGTCATTTATAATGATACTACAGATTTAAAACGTATTAGAAATACCCGCTTTAAATTGCCTATTACAAGTATATATTTCTTCCTATTCAAACAAAAACACACATTGGTTGTAGACATAATTACACCGTTACACACTAGATTGTTGTTCTGTGTAGGTGTTCTGTAATAGGCAATTGACACAACGGTTCTGTGAGCCAGCGAAGTAATGCGGTTAATTTTCTAAACTCGTATCAATTACTCTTCATACTAAAAGTGGTCAAAGCTTCCGCTAAATAAATGATTGTTTGTCTTTTTTTACCATTAAACAATGTGAATAGGTTTATAGAGGATTATATAGAGGTTGTTCAATGGAAAAGCTTCGATTTATTAATGAGAATTAATGATATAAAAATGGTATGGTTTCTTTAGGACCTTTAAACTTACTCAATACTTTGAAGCGACATATAATCAGTGTTTATAAAAAGTTTCTGTAGACTTAGCTGACAAAGTTCGTTTCCAGATTATGATAATCATTTTCGCTCCTTATCGTGTCATCTTGAGCTATGAAAGAGTTAACTTGTGGTTAAATAACTTAGGTGATTAATGTTTTCTAAAGCAGCGGAAACGATTTGATTAGACCCTATTTTTTAATAGGAATTTATGCGAAATATATACAGCAAATAAATACTTTGGTTGGTTTTTCTTTGTCACCAAATATAAAAATATGTCAATCTACGATTAACTCATGACAACTAATTTAATAAAAATTTGTTCTTTTTTTTACGTTATTTTGATCATGATACCGCCCATTGCTTTTCGTGACGCACAAATATACTTGTAACATTTCCCAGAAAATCATAACAAGTCATTTTGAACCTCTTCTTATCGTTATGAAATTGCTACACTATTTCTCTATTTCTATTTATTTTTGTACATCCTTGGAATTCTCGCAAGGAAAACGTATACCTATATATAAAATATCTTTCAGTTATTACGGAAAGCTTATTCTACGATTTAAAATTTATGAGTAATGATTGTGGAATTTCCTTATAAAATATTTCATATATACTTATTTTACTTGATGCTTAGTTTTCGCTCTGAATTTTAGTAATGCGGTAATGTTTGTAGTAATCTGTAGGTATATATTATATGTCTAACTCATCAACTTCCATCCCAAAGTACTAAAGATATAAATATGACGTTGGGTGAGAATGTTGAATCTATATTGTAGGCAGTGTGTGAGGAGAAATTTCTTGACATTCTACTTCTAAGTTGTAATCGCTTAACCCTTATCCCACCTAAGTAGGTTTGGCACAACATCTTTTCCTTTTTCACTCTCCCCTGTCAGATGTCATTTCAGTAATCACACTTTTTATATACATATCATTTTTCACACAATCCATCCACACCTTTTTCGGTCTTCCTCTACTCCTATATCCGTCCACTTTCAAACTCAAAACTTTTCTTGTTACATGACTTTCATCTCTTCTCATAATATGTCCGTAACATGCTAACCTATTACTCCTCAACTTCTCTGTCACTGGTGCTATTTTCAAACTTCCTCTGATATACTTATTCTTAATCTTATCCATTCTTGTTACACAACACATCCATCTTAACATTCGCATTTCTGCCACATGTAATCTTTTCTCATCCGTCTCTCTCGTAGCCCAGCACTCGGAACCATATAACACGGCTGGTCTTACTATAGTTTTATACTCTTTCCCCTTGAGTTTCAACGGCGTTCGTGGGTCACAAACCACCCCAGACACCTTTCGCCAATTCTTCCACCCTCCATTTATTCTATTCCTCACGTCCTTGTCTATTCCACCGTCGTTTTGGATCAATGAGCCGAGGTACCGAAAATTAAAGTAAGCTGGTAAGAATACACCGTTTAAGGGAATATGATAAAAACTGAATGGACCTCCGAAGTCACAGAATAAATATTCAGTTTTCGTCTTACTAATCTTTAAATCAACATTCTCAAGTTTCTCTCGCCATTTCTTTAGCCTACTCTGGACCTCGGCAGCATTTTCACCAACAAGAACAATATCATCAGTAAATAGTATACATCAAGGTGCTTCCTGTATATCTGATGTTAGTGCATCCATGACAAAAAGGAATAGATAAGGGCTTAAAGCTGATCCCTGATGTAAACCTACAGCAACATGGAAATTGTCGGTAATTCCAGCCTCGGACATAACGTGTGCTTTAGCTTGACGTACAACGGACAATTGTAAGTACTTCATCTACTTCTAAGTTGATGAAAAGCAAAATTTCAATGGGAGAAAAGTTTCAGTCTTTTTAGTTCTGTTTGCTTGCGAAACAATAATTATTTTTGAGGTCATAAACATTTGCAAATAATTCACACATTTAACGGTAATTAAAATTTATCTCTATGTTATTCATTGTAATTTGCCTTACAGGCTTATATTATACGAGCATGTGCTCAATTAAAAGTAAACTAAATTGTCATGGAACAAAATATACTTTATATAAATTTGTTTCAATTTACATAGCACACATCTGACCTTATGAGTTAGCCAGGATATAGTTAATTGGCCTTGGGTATTTAATTGAGTAGTTTCGTAGGATCAATTATTAATTGAAAACACAGTAAATAAGCGAAGCGATGATAGCTCAGTTGGTAATGTGTTCGGACACAGCGTCGAAGGACGTAGGTCCGAATCCTGGCAACTGAGTTCGAGCTTTCGGTGAAGGAAAAGATCGTGATGAAACCATAGTATGGCTTATCTAAGTCCGTCTGGCTAGCTATCACCCTCAAGTTCAATAGCTACCAAAATCTGTCGCCAAGCACTTGTTGGTGTGATCCGGCAGCTATACTTGAGAGCCAGTCTCCCTCTATGTTTAGCGTGACTACCATCTTAGACCACATCATCATTTAACTTCAGATGAGATTGTGGTCAAACCCTAACCTATAAAGTATAAAAAAGATACAAACATAATATCATATATAATGTACTCTGACCATAACCAATGTAAATAAGCGATGACTGCTTAGTGGTTAACATGTTCGAAGACCGCGTCGATCTACGTACGTTCGAATCGTTGCAACTGAGCTGGAGCTTTTGACAACGAAAAACATTGTGAGGAAACCATACAATGACGGTAGTGCTTTTTTCTAAGCCCACCTGCCTAACTACCACCATCAAGTTGATAATCTGTCATCAAGCACCTGTAGGTGTGTTCCGGCAGTTGCACTTGAGAGGCAGTCTCTTTAGCTTTAGAGTGTTTACCATCTTGGACCACATCGTCATTTAACATCAGTTGAGATTGTGGTCGATCTATAAAATTTATACAATATTAAAACAAAAAACATATCAGGTATAATATCCGTAATGGTGGCCCACACTTAGGCGTGTAACATTTCAGTATTGGCCGTTGTGTGTGGAATGGTCAAGCGAGGTGGTACAGATGCTCATCTGTACCCGACTATATCGTTATACCTACATGCATGTTCTCTGTTGGTTTACCAATCAATGAGAATATTTCCAGTTGCCGAGAGTCTGCTTAAACCAATCAATACTCTATTCTGCATAGCAAGCAAGCTTCTGTCACAGAAAGGATAATAAAGTGGTATGTCGTGTTAGTCACCTCTGAAAAAGATAATGATAAACTTTTAGTTCAACAGCTTAGAAAAATGCGTTGCGAAGTCACAGTGTGACTAAACCCAAAAGCCAATTAAGTATCAAAAAGTTCTGCTACTTCATAAAATTCAGACTAGAAATTTCTTGTGTTGTTCTAATAAACAAACAAAAATTCTTAAACTCTACAAAATATATGTTGTCTATACATAAGGTGTACCTTCTATAGATATATTTCAACGTGGCATTCTAAATGTTTTATCAACTGAAACAGAATGTGAATCATAATAATACTTATATAAAACATTTGCCTTTACTAAGGCAGTTGAACAAATAAAATCCTATAATAACAACATCCTATGGTATTTGTCAAACATAGTGTATTATGAAATATGTAGTGTAAGTACAGCATTATTGTTTATTAGCAACCGTCCGCTACTCGGTACACCTTAATTAAAAGACAAAAATCAATATATATAATAAAAAAGGCGTTTTCCACATGTGTGTGTTCATTTAGTCCCTTAGACTAGGTAACAAATTTTGATTTGGTTTTCACCAGAATTTGAAGAATGTCTTTCGGAAGGTTTATTAATGTTAATAATATTATTTTTATAGAAAGAAGAGGAAGATCGGTGTGTAAGTAAGTCGGTAAGTCGTAAAATTATTTTTCGACTGCTTATTTTTTATTCTCTACATTTTTCTTCAATAAGAACATGTCACCCTCGTCCATACAACAATCAAAGAAACATCTTACAAAAGAAAAGGATACCAAAAAAGAAGTTAAAAAACAGAAACTTGTTATCACTTTCTTGCCCATATATCGTGGTCCATCGAATTATAAATTAATTTGGTTTCTCCCTATGTGGGTATGATAATATATCGTTACAAACGCCTATATTATAATTCTCCTTAAATATCTGGTAAGGCTGGTTAAATCTTATGAGGTACATTAACTTAATATACTGAGGAATTGTATATCTTTAAAAATATCTACATATAGCATCATACATGTTTGTCATATGTTGTACATGTTGTGTCCTCCATCAAAGGTCGGCAACGCATCTGTGAATTCTCTAGTGTCGCAGGTGTCCATGGGCAGTGCTGATTACTTACCATTAGGTAAGTAACCTGCCTATTCGTTTGCCTCCAATCGCATTAAAAAAATCTCCTAAGGATAATCCAGAGTGACTAATTCTATATTTTACATTTTATTAAAAGATAATTATAATATACTAAATTAAAAGATTATTTTGACCAATATATTATTAATGCTTATCCCATTAAATGTCTCAGTTATATAGAAGATTTAATGTAGTTCAAAATTGCCCTTTATAGCATATAATGAAAGGATTTTTTTAGGAGATATGACATATTTTAAATTACGTGCTACATTAAATTTTTGTTTGTGTGTCGCTATTTGCTAAACTTTTTTGACTTTGGTGAACTGTAAATATCAAAGTGCTAAATTGGTTGGACACTTATGATGCCACATTGATAAGTACATTGCTCCTGCTTGAAATCGAAGCGAGTCGTTAGTTAATAACAAAACATTTTACTCTGTGAAAACAGTATTATTTTACATCAGTAAAAAATGCTTTGAATCGAATCTGTAATTTTACAAATTAGCAAACGTCAAAATTTTACTACTTTATTAAAAAAAAAAAACGTTAGTATTTTTTTTTACTTGTTATTTTCTTCCTACTATAATTAGTTACTTAAATCTCTTACTTTAGACTTTATATTCTTTACCATTGTTAATTATATTGCTCTACATTTGATAGTTTTGGCAGTCATGTGTTACAAAACGCTGAGTCTAAAATTCTACTTGATTTACCATTATCATCTAATGACGATAAATTACAAATTACTTTGTCAAACAATCTGACTAATTGGTGATTTACTGCTATTATTAAGTGGATAAACACTCCATATTTTATAGAAAGTGACTTCGGGGGATTCTAGTATTGTTAATAAAATGCCACCGCTCTTTTTAAAACTTTATAGACAGTGAAGAAGCTGATGGGGATCATGTAAATAGGTCCCACCAGGGGAAATGCGGTGAAATTATTTATGGATATAAAAACAGACTTGGGAAATAAAGAGAGAGTGGACCGATAGGTGACTTTGCTAATAAATCAATAAAATAACAAAAACTCCAAATAAAAAGAGTGGAGTAACCTGCAACTCAGTCCCTCGTACAGAGCAGCGATGTCTCAGGGTATAAGAAGAAGAAGTACTACCTCTTCTTCTTGTCAGTCGTTTGAAAGTCGAGATATATTACCCAATGCCGGTAAAACTAGCTAAGCTTGTTTTCAGTTATTATCTTAGCGTTTTTAATTTGTATAAATCAATGTAAGCGGGAAGAATTAATATTATGTATAGCGATTTTCTCATGCCTATGGACAATAAAAAATTCAGACTGTGTCAAATTTAAAAACTTCCTGCTTGTTTTTCCAAATGCAAGCCATATAGTTTATTTTAAAGCGTCGGCGTACTCCGTATTTGATCAATGAGATGCAAGCCAGAGACACATCTCATTATTTAAAGCGCAGCTATTTAATTTATTTGTAAGGACCACTAGATAGTGTTTCTGACATCTTTAGAATTTCCATGTTGTTATTTGTAACCTGTTTCACTTATGAATAATATACAAATAACGTTAGTAAAATACCAACAATATTACTTCTTTAAATACATACGACTAAGTATATGAATATTAAGCATATTAACGAAAAGACAGATTTTACGTTTTACTTATACATTTTCATGAAACAGGTGTAATTTACAATTTAGTTCCGAGGTTTCACATTAGGCTGAGTCGTGTCGACGTCGAGTTTGTTACGTGGAAAACGACTACGAAGCTAATTAACAAGTTCAAGAAATTTTATGCACTGCGCCAATGAACAATCCACCGACATTGTGTGAAGAAATGAATTTTAACGGGGCTCTGTAGTTTGTATACCCTGTTCTATAGACTGCGGTTCTGTGTTACTAGCCGAAGGCTTATTCTTGAGTTAATTTATTTTTCTCATGTTCTGTTTTGTTTGCCTTTGTGGAACCCCCGGTATATGTAGTAAATACCATATTTTGATTCTTTTGTGAACAAAGGGTAACGGAAAGAAATACGCTTGGTCTTTCATCGCGTACAGCTCATAAGCTTTAACAATCTTTGGATTTTGAAAAGCATATCTTTTTACGTTTAAACATTTGACAAAAACCTATAATAAAGGACTGGAGGAGTGTCAGCAATAAAGCTTGTTTACTGTGAGTATTTTTTATGTTGCAGATTAGTAAATAGGCATGTGCCCATCTGCTATTTTGTGACAGAAATAGGTGACGCTTTTGCAGATAAATTTTACACTGGCTCTACTATTATTTGATGCGTTTATAAAACCATATGTTTTTAGTAATAATTAAGCAAATATAGTCTTTTTTTATTATTTGTACAATGTTCTACAACTTCTTACTTAGGTGTGCAAAAAATAATAGAAATCTGATGTATTACTTAATACTAGTTAAAACGTTTAACATCAAATTTCTAGATATAATCTACAATACTGTTTTGTATATTAATATACATTTTAGTGTCTGCTACATGGCGTTTCTAGTTATCATGTAGTATATAAATGGTAAGTTAGCAAGTTTGGACAAGTTACCTTGCGCCTAAGTGAAGCTTGTTTATAATTCTGTTCTCGGATGGTTTGACCTTTGAAACTTTCATTTGTCTGTTACTATGGAACACGTTTGTTGGGTCTAATTATTAACCCGCCATTACTTAATTGCCTTTGATGTAAGCGTGTGTAGAATAATCTAATATTATGTGAAATCTATTTTCATTTAGCATCAATGTTTTTTCGTGATTTTGTTCTTCGTCAAAATGGTTTATTTTATTTAATCGGCGCTAGCATACGTGTTTTCTCTGGATGAATTATGGGTTGTCGTTAATTTTTCTTCTATCTTTACTAATTAATCAACACCAATACAGTGTTATCCGATCTGAAGTTACCTCTGTTATATTTATTTATTACTGCATTATCCATATGCTGAAGCGTAATGATTAATAATAGTCTATATAGTAGTTCGAAAAAATACCTGCCCGTAAAAGTTTCTTCCGAATCGGTTCAGTGGTTTCCCAAGTCTAGACAAATAACAGGCATTTCGATGTTATTTACATGCATAGACAAGGAACGAAGACCTGTCATTGTCATGTATTCCCATTTAAATATATCTGCACAATTTGTTTAAAGTAATAGACGATATCATAAAAAGGAACACGCTATATGTAGGTATGTATACGTATGGGAAAAATTGTGATTACGCGCAATGAATGCAAACGTACATTCCATGGTTTATATAACGTTATCGAACAGTAATGAAAAGGCACTGCAGTGACCAGCATGATAGGTTCTATTATAAAAGTACATTGTTATTAAAACATAATTTTATTTTTCGGGCGAGTGCCTTAAGCGCTCCCCTTAGTAGTCCGATTAAACTGTAGCGGCCTTAACAAGGCAACGGTGTAGTCAATTCGAAAAAAAAAGAATTTATTTTATTTTGACGACATAAAAATCAATATTTATGTACACAGTTTACACTGTTATATCATTTTTATTTACCTAAACTAGCATTTATTCGTGGCTCCGCACGCCTTTTTTTTACTGGTATATTCTTTCATGTTCTTAAAGTATGATTATAATTTGTGATTTATAGAATGTTTTATAGGCTATCAATTTTGTAACGATATATCGATCGATCGATGTCGTGTATAAAATGTCATAAATAATTTATATATATAAAATCTTATTGATTATCCGGTAAAAATGTGATATACGCTTGCAGTTTTGCGTATTGTTAATTAAGATATGTCGTAAACAAAAATATAGAATTTTGTATACTTTATGGGTTTTATTAGCATTAGAGTATAATCTCACTTGATGATAAACGATTATTTGTTCGAAGATGGTAAACACGGTAAAGCTAGAGGCACACTAGCTGTCAAGTGCAACTGCCGGAATACATCCATACGTGCTTGTCGATAGATTTTCAACATGAGCACTTAGCCAAGTGGGCTTAGAAAAAGCCTTAACACCATACTATGGTTTCATTACGATGTTTTCCTTTATAGAGAGCACCGGTTGATTTGCTACGATTCGAACCAACGTCAATCGACGCGGTGTCTGAACACGGTAACTGCTGAGACGCTATGAATATGCATTTATTAAATGGTTTTTAAAAGTATTATTCATAACTTTTATAGCTTATGTTAGGTACCATGCCGCGCAGTACCCTACGTTACGTAAGGTTTAGTAGTCCGGTGGAACTGTAGCGGCCTTGCCAGGCTAACAGTGTAGGTCAGTTCGAAAAAAAAAACCTACGTTACTTTCGCGATTTGCATGATTGTGTTGACACTATTGTGTTCTAATGAAGCCCTAAAACCGCGGCACACTGTTAGTAATTTTTTAAAGTAAAGAACTTAAAAAAAATGTGTAATAATACTTCGTCCACAAATGATGTAGGCAGGGAGCGGGAAAATTGAATCATCCTTTTCCCAAGATAATTGCAATTTGTGGGGGTAATCGTTAAAGTCGTAATTCGTGTTTCCCCTGCGGCGGGAGATACTCCGAGATGAAGACCCGCCGGCTTTCGCAGAGCGTCTTTAATGAAAACAAACGCCTTTCGGATATAATTCGCAATTGCGATTTTCGCTCCCTATGTTTTCTCTGTAGATTGTTTGGTGGCATTGGTTAGATGTTAAAGACTTAAAATCCTATTTGGCTTTATGTCTTAACAAGGTATCTATCTATACATCTATTTATAAATGGGCGAAAATAAAACAATTCATTAGTTTTTTCATCTCTGTCCCTCAAATGATTTTGTTTATCTTGTAGCTATTGACAAGTTTTAGTGTTCTTAATGTTTTAGTATATATATTGTTACATATAAACACATTACACGCACACACTTTTAATATTTACAGTTGGATTCAACACGACCAATGACATGCCGAATGTTTGAATAATAGAAATGAATTATTATTATATTTGTATTTGGAGGTGAGCGTTCTTGATTGTAAAAAAAAACCACTAATTCTGTGTATTTGTTTTATTAATATTGGTATTTTCAATATAATTTATAATAGTTGATGTTATATTTAATAGGAAAATTAATATTATTGATATGGTGGTGGTAATTACGCGGAAGTTGCACGCACGGTATTCAATTGCTAATACAAAGTCACTATTTATGTAAAATAGTTTACGATTAAACATATTTTGTATGGTTTGCTTTTTATATTTACATGTTTTACTTTACAAATACTTCTTTTTTATATTTTATAGGTTATAGCGTTTCAACAGAATTTCACTTGATGTTAAATGATATTATCGTTAATTGTGGTAAACTCACTAAACTTAGATGGATTGGCTATCAAATGCAGCTGCCGGAATAGGCCTATAGGTTATAGGTATTGATGACAGATATTCTTCTTGAGAGTGATAGCTAGCCAAACTGGCTTAGAAAAAAACCACCAAACCAAACCATGCTACGGTTCCATAACGATGTTTTCCTTCACCAAAAACTCTGGCTTATTCAAAATGATTCAAACCTGTGTTAATCGATACGCTGTCCGAATGTGCTAATAATTGAACCATCATTTATAAAAGTACTGGTAACAACTAGCAAAGTCGAATACGTTAATTGCAATGTAATCGATTAATACTAAAAATCTATACAATACATTTACTCAGGGATAGTGTCGATTCCTAATTGTAAAGGATTGTTTGGAGAGACTGGAGATTACCACATACAAATAAAAAAAACTTCATCTCTTTATTATATATAATACTGTATACAATTCATGATGTACAAAAATGAATGGTAACGTTAATGTCGCCATTACAGGTTACGGCCAGTAGATCAAAGTCATGCAAATAAGTTATATTTTTCGGAACTCTTGCACTGTATCGAATCACATCTGTACAAAGTTCTTGCAAGATCAATATTTCACCGTCTTACACAAAACACAAAAGCGACAGCGTCACGCACGGTCGAGCACAAAACGTTCTCGGAAACACTATGAAAGTATAAATTCTGGCGTAGTTAAAATACAATTCAACCGATTCTAACATCGTAGAGCTCAGTGTTTAGGTCTAAAGGCGGTAATTCTCCGTTATGCTCCCAAGTGCTCTCGGTTGCACGAGGGTCGTTAGCGGCCCGTCACAACAGCACGGTGATTTTTAATTTTAAAAGCGTCGGTTGCATTTTCTTTAGTGTAAGTTTAGAATGTGGTATGAGGTAAAGAATATTGATACATCGTCGATGTCTGTAAATACCCTACTAGTTATACGAGTTGTACGTAATGCTTTTTAGATTCTTCCTATTTAAGCTGTTATTTTATACTTCTTCTTCTACCACCTTGGACCACATCATCATTTAACATCAGCTATGATTGATGTTAAACTTTTAACACCTACAAACAATAGAAAATAAAGTACAATAACTGTTTTGAAAATTAATGTAATATGTCTACATAATTTTATTTAAAATTTGTCACTAACACTAATTGATTTTCTAAATTTTTATACATAAGCAGCAGATAAAAATTTGGCGATGCAAATAACGAGGAACAGAATAGATATTATATTATTTATTATATGTGTAATGCTTCTTGCATATTTCATATCATATATATATAGTTTTTAAAAATAATATTCAAGAATTTATTAAAAGTTTGTTGTGCAACTATAGACTGATCAGACGTCTAGAATTCAAATTATTTCCTGGCATTGCATTGGATTTCAAGGAAATGGAAGTGCGAATGGAAATGAACGGATCTCACTTTCCTTTTTCATCTGATTAAACCTTAAAGGAGTTTTCAAGACTGAATAAGACTATTGTAATATCAGCTTGATGCAGCCTTGCCATAACATTAAATGTAAAATTATTGTGTAAATAAATCCTTTGTTGACTATTTTTTAACCTTTAAAATATCACCAATATTTATCGTGTTGTTTTTTTAACTTATTTTATATTTAAGTAAGTTAAGTTAACACTCGTGTTTACTGCTTTTATAGAAACGCTCATTATCCTATTTTGGGCTTAATTTTCTAATTGTTATAATACGCTGAATATAACGTTCAAAGTCTGTTAAAACCTCATTGGTGGTAATTACATCAGGTTATGTTTTTAGATCATCTTAAATATCTAATTATACAATAATTACGTTTACCTTATTATAGCGTAAGAATAATTCTATAAAATGCGATATGTTTTAACTGTGATTTATTTTGGTTTCAGGTAACTGTTTCACGCGTTCGCCCTATTTGTTGTGAGTAAAATGTATTTAATAATTGATCGAAATCTATAAAATTATCGTATCAGAGACACTTGTGAGGTAAGTTCTCGGAGCGTTGACACTGAAGGTGTCGACCACATTTGTCAATTGTTAAGAATCAACAATACCTAATTTACAGGTAACGTTTGATATAATTTAGAGTTGTGTTACTAATTGCTTAGAAATTAGTTAAAGACCTGCGTAGTAACGATGTAACGTGTAGCTTGGAAACGTTAAATGTATCAATGATTATTTTAGTAATAATTAAAAAAATCTTGTAAATTTATCGTCCTTACACATGTAGTGTACCTACTTATATTTTTATTTAAGAGTATTTTGTGTTTTGATATTATTATTATCTTTAATAACAATATAGTTAAAGTTACTTAATTAAATAAGCAGCAGTCGCTGTTTTTATTATCAGTACCTATATAGAAGGGTTTTTAGTTTTCTAATAAAATCTGCTAACGATGAACCCAAATACGAAATTGTAATTAGCTACTAAGTTTCCTTGAAATAACAAACCTATTTTATAAGAACGAAGTCACGGGCATCAGCTAGTATAGATATTAGTCAATCAAATGTATGTACATATACAATTATATAAATTGTTGACGTTAATATTGCGCTGGTGTTCTATTATGTTTATCCCTCAATATAAGAAGCAGCGTTTTAATTGCGACTATTAATAAATGGCGATTAAAGTTTTTCGTAGAAAACTGATGTCACATGATACGATGTCAACGACACGAAAAGTTGAGAAGTTTAAGTCGTGCAACTGTAATGGAACCAATAAAACGTACAATGTATTAAAATGTTAAGGTTATTGTACACTATGCAATTGTTTTGCAAAAACTCGTCCAAACAAACAATCGAATTTTATGTTCAGAATTTTCTTGCTTATACTAGTGTTATCCAATTCGAAGAGATGAAAGGTTTCTACATTTAGAGCTTTATTTTGAGATGTATACTGAAATAGACGTCAAAGAAGCGATAACTTGTGGTCGCTTATACTTAGATAGTCTAGTGGAATGTCGAACTCGATATCCCATGTTTCACGCCTCAGTACTCATCAATGAATTCTTTAAAATACTCGAAGATTTACTACTACATTTATTTAGTAACAATATAACAACGTGAAGAACACCATAATAAATAAAAGCTTTAGATTATATAATTAATTTCGGTTGAAAAGCAGTAATACGTACGCAGACTTCCGTTACTAATTAAGCCCGGGCTTTCCCTTGGTCAGAGGCAGTTTATTATTATAAGCCAGTACTTAGTCGTAGGAGACAGCGATGGTAAAGGCTGTATGTGAAGTATAGGGTCTGTGAAAGTTGATACTTGGCAGATATGTAGTAAAAAAAACTGATTGTTTCCACAAGAGAGATAGGCATTCAGAAATAAATATTTGCTAAGGTCAAAATTATTATTAAAACATATCGAATAATCTCATAAATTTATATACTGACAGCTCTGAAATCGTTTGGTTTATTATGGTAAGTCGAGTACGTATAGTGTCATGAACCTTTGTAAACGAAAATGATAAAGATAATGTAATTATTCAATAAGAAACCATTATTCTAATAAGAATTCAGGAAATTCAACAACATAAAGACACTTACTTAGTGCATTATTCCCTTAATTAGAAATGTTCCGTTTTATAAAAATATACAACGTTACGACTTATGGCTTATCACTAAATAATATAAAACAAAGTCGTCTGCCGCGTCTGTCTATCTGTTTGGATGTTCGCTTCTAAACTCAAAAACTACGGAACGGATTGTAATGCGGTCTAACCAATAGATAGACTAATTCACAGGGAAGGTTTAGGTATATAATTTGTCAAGTTTTTTTTGGAAATTGGTTGAAATATAATGATAATTGTTGAAAGTCCGAAAAAGTCGAGTCGCCTGTGATTTTTCGTCGAAAACTTTGAGATATAACAAACAATGCATACTGAGATATTCCTCTTTTATAGATCTACCAAAAAGTCTACGATGGCATATATCTATCTTTTTAGGATAGCTTACAATACCCATCTATCTTCTAAAAATGGTCACATATGATTAGGTAATTGGAAGGCTATTTAGGCGGATATACTATTTATTAATCTTTTTCAAATTAATTATATTAGTTACCTTAAGCATTTCATGCACACAAGTATATATTTTTTATATTATCAGGAGAGGACTACGTCCACCGGGCCTGCTCGTTTAAATTAAATACATGATATGTTCGTTTGAAGTAAATTTTCCACAGTTTATTTACGAAAACGTCCATTCATATTTCACAGCAGAGTGACTCTGCAAAGTCATTGTGCGCGTTTTCGGACGTGTGGAACTTTATCAGCGGAACAGAAATAAACTGTGTATAAACAGCTTTAAAGTGGTCGTCATTTTATACTTTGTGTGATGAAAGATCGTCAATGTCCAGTGGTTTGATATACGATAGGCATCGGGATGTCGCACCGTATAAATAACTCGTAAGGTGCGTTGACCGCGTCACCACTTGTACGTTTCGGTTTACGGAATCAAAGGATATTGTGATTTAGCGGTTAAAACCGTAGTTTAATTTAAAAAAATAATACCGTTGGTGAGGCAGGCGTGTAAATAGACGTGGCTCACTCAGCGGCTTGAGAACTTTTATAACCTGTACACGGCGATGCCTGTCAGCCTAACTGTGTCTAGTATTTGGTAATGTGAGATTATGTGAACGATAGGGGCTGTATAATAAGCACTTAATCACTTACCGAGTCGCCTCTGGATGCGGTTGCTAATCCTTGAACTTCCCACGAGTTTCTTGATGTTGGTGGCCACTAGATCCTTCACTCATGTAATAGTAAAATTTATTATACGGCGAAAGACGCGGAGATGGTCTTTCAATTAAACTTAAAACCAAAATATATTGCGGTGATGTTGCATAGCGAAAAAGTGCACATAAGTCAAAAGTGACAAATGTCACCCCCATATCGACGCATGACTTCTTATGCACAAACTAGATGGCGAGGCATCACCAACTGTCAAAGTGCAGTAAATTTATACTTGGTCTGATGTATGTAGAACTGCGAATATTTAACACTAGAGCAATGAAAGAAACCCTTTATTACTGTTTTAACACTTTCACTCCTTAACTACTTGACCGATCATCATAACATTTTGCATATACGTTGCCATATACGAGATATAAAATAGGACATAGGGTTGGTTACCTTTCACCTATAAAATGATAATGTGCCCGAGGGATACGTCAAATCTACATCATCGCGAGCCAAGTCGCATACAAAAGCTAGTATACTATAGACATTCTTACATCGGCGATTAAAAATTAACAATACTTAAAAACCACCTTCTATTTTATATTTAGTTCTTGGCTTTCTATAGTAAGATTATTACGATATGTTTAACATAATCCCTGTTATTACCAAAAAGTTGAATACACATCTTACACTTGTTTAGAGATAGATACTATTTGAATTTAAATATTGTTTAACACTTGACTTAGTCCACAGTTGTTATTTGATACTCTACTACTACTTACTACTCACAACTACTACTATATGACATAATTGACATTTAACAGCGTATTTAATCTCAGATTTTATTTTTATGCCACTGCACGTACTTTGACGTAATATATTAAACTTGTATATTGCTTGTTTTTATAGTTATATCTTTAAAAAAGGTCACAATAATAATAATAATATAAAATTTTACTTAAAATAAATACATTTTCTTAATAAAGATCAGAACAAAAATATTATTTATGAATTCAAATTATTTGCAAAATATCTGTATGTTATGGAACGTTTTTAATGATGAGATTTAATTGAACGAATGCTATTCAGAGTTGCTTGGATAAAAAACTTAACCCTGATATTTAGGTAAAGATCACACGCTTTTGTAATAAAGTGTTTTAAACATGGGTTTAACAAGGTTACAAATTATAGACACTGCTTAGTAAAACTCGTGTTAAACGCATGTTTATTTGTATTTTTGAAATAAGACCTATAATTGCCAAGTACTTTTTAATTTATAAGTAGAAAAATACGTTAAAAATATATTATTATAATAAGTACTCCAAGCCAGTGTGAGACACAATTCTGTCTGCATAATAAATAATGCAGACCATTCACTACTCGCATATTGAAATACCCTAGCTTATTATTATTTTCAGTAAATTCTATACACTATTTATAGGAGTTATAAAAATAGTTACTAGGAGATAGAATTGTAATGGGGAAAACCGATATAGCAAATTCTATTTTGAATACACGTTCAGTGTATTAACACGATTTTTTGTTTTATTGTAATATTCCGACCAGAATTCATTATCGGTTTGAAAAATATATAAATAACTATATCATTTTATTAAAGGAGAATTTGCAGATATACATACTTTTGAAGTCTATTATTGGTATATACAATGTAACCGAGATTCACAAGGGCCGCCATCGTTCGCAGATTAATGTATGAGTTTGCGCTCATTTGTTTACGAAATGGAATCAAATTTAATTCGCGCACCGCCGCGCCTCACCGCGCTATCTAAACCGAGTGGCACCGTGAAAAAACGTTTTAAAATTCTACGGAGGTGCAATTTCTATGGGGGAATTTTTCATTACACTGCGAACCACCCTCATTTTCTTGCCCCATACCATCCGTACTTTATGGTGTTAATATTGGGAGACAGCGAAATTGATATTTGTATGAACCTTATTATCTTTTTATTATATGGAATATACACAATAAATGGTATTAAAAGTTGGCATACTATGTGAGAAATCATTTCTCTTTCTATTTTTTATCATAAATGGGGAAGCTCCTAGTTTATATGGTATGTAAAGCAACGCCGACAGCCCAGTGCCAGGTTATATTGGTAACTGTTGTTATCTTCTAAGGTTTAGAAGAAATATTTAAATATACTTTTTCCCCACTACATATTCTTGCAGAATAAGACATTTAGTAATACTTTATTAAGAGTAAACAGAAGAAATTCAAAGAATTTTTTCTCCCAAAAGTAAACATTTTACTGAATTGTTATCATAATGTGTCAGTAGGAGCATTTTTTCTCTCGTCTCACCGCTTATTGCCTTTTATTTCTGTGCTGTATATTTTATCCGGCGTGGCATTAATATTTAAAGAATTCTTTATCGTAGCATAAAAGAAGAGGGAAACGGTCCAACGTATTTTGATATAGAGGTGCATTTTTTTTTCTGTGGACTTGAAGGGAGGTCTCGCGGGATTCTGCCCACTCGGATTAGGCCTCCAATTACAGTTTCACTGACGCGGCGGGGTAACTGGGTTCTGACGTAAATCAAGTTGAATTAGCACTCGCGCTGCGAAAAAAGGTAAATTTTAATTTACGGGGAAACTCGTTTCGTTGGGCATAATTTGAGATATCTAGTTTACCATTTCACCATGTTTTTATTTATATACTATCTGATACCTGCGACTCCGTCTGTATCGCTTATAATTTTAACAATATGGTTTACCTATAGCAGAAAAAACATGAGCACCACACAGCTTGCCCCACTTTTCACAACGCAGAATGCATAGTGCTCATAAAATCGTAGTCTCTGACAATTTTACTAATTTTATATTAAATTAAATTATTGTCATGTTGTTTTATGATAAGGACCAAATGCCTTGAAAGTAAAATTTTATCGATATATGTCCAGTAGTTTTTGAGTAATGCGCACGCAACGGCAGGCCTCTGTTATTTTATTTATATATAAAAAATATTGAAACGCTTCGTCCATCTGGAGATAACTTCGCGTTTTATTTCTTGTTCTGTATCCTAGAAAACCTTATAGTAAACGTATAATTGAAATGCAAAAAAATATCTACGTGTATATTTTTCGTTCTAGCACTTGTTTACTTTTCAGAAATCATCCAACGCCCTGAAATTATTCAATAACTTGAAGAAGTTTTTTCAATTATTAACTTTAACAGCGAATCGGATTCGTGATGCACAAGTTGCAAACTTCTTTATCGAGTTAAAGAAATTAATACAAACTATAGTGTACTATGCTTTGTACAATAAAATTATTTATACTTTTCATCTTATCTTGTGATTACAATGAAGGTTTCGGTCATATATATAACATATATACTTATGTTATATTCATGTAATTAATACTTTCCTGCCGCTGTAAAAATCGTGACACAGTGTCCGGCTTCGTTGCGTTTGGTCGGGTCAACAGCTAATCCTTGTAGATCTATCTACCTATCCGGTT
This sequence comes from Antheraea assamensis, assembly GCA_035772565.1. Lineage (NCBI taxonomy): Eukaryota > Metazoa > Arthropoda > Insecta > Lepidoptera > Saturniidae > Antheraea > Antheraea assamensis. The sequence goes on from JAQQSE010000014.1 coordinate 1,555,079, forward strand.
AACGTTGCATGAATGTTGCATTCATCTGTGTACTTGTCGCCGAAATACTTTTCTGGCTAAAGGCAACACACAATTATGATAGTTATAACTGCGGGCCGCACAATTATGAATTGTGTACTCGATACTACCATTCACTTGCCGTATGTTTTACGGTCTATCAAAATACTATTACCCTGTAGTTTTGTGTTAATAGCAACCTGTGAAGTAATTAATTTGACAGCTCAATTGACTAACTATTAATTGATTTGAAAGCAACTAAAAATCTAATTTGTGGTTAGTATTTAGACCTAAAATAAAGTGTGGCTTAGAGAAATTGTTTCCTGGAATTATTGGTTCAAGGTACCGACTATCCGACTGGATATTATTGTATTAGCAACGTTGCAAGTAGGTGTGAGTATAAAGGTATTTTAAAAAAGGAATCGTATTTTAATAGTTTTTATTTATGCATACACATATGCTCGCGCTCATTCGCTCCCTTTTTTGCCATTCCACGTTCTTCCATTTAATTAACTACTTATGTAAAATGAGCCTCGATACATCTCTTAAAATTGTTTATTGTGTCATTTCACGATCCGCACAAGTACCGGCGGCGGCCCCAGACCACATATGGACACCGAGCTGCAATTTGACGACCACGAATCTATTTTAATATAATAAATGCCAAAGTGAGTTTGTTTGTTTTGTTTTGTTAACTACTCAACCGATCATCTTGAAATTTTGAATACACCTTGTCGGGCAGTACCGAAAAGGAACAAATTCCAAAAAGTACCCTATATTTTCATTCCGATATGTACTGGTCCCGTGGGATAGATCAAATCTACGTTATCGCGAGCGAAGCCGCGAACAAAAGCTAGTAAATAATAAAGAATGCGCGACCACAGTTTCACACGCTGGCCATTTAGTTAGTTCCTATTATTCACGTCTCTTGATTTATTGGCGATCAAGCATGTATACAAAAGAAAACCGAAAATAAATTAACAATGGTTAAGTACCAATGGAATCCATTGAGTGGTCATAGTCCTATTCCGACTACGGTCAGTAGTTTCGATGTGATTGGGCCTCAAAGTAACTGTATTTTCATTATATGAAGGACATCACAGAAGAAGATCTAATAACCCACAAGATTGATAAATTATGCTGATCGCACAAAACAAACGTCAGTTATATATGTCATTATACCATTACGCTATGAGACCTTTAAGAAGTTCTGATGAAAATAAATAGTCCATGATATTATCTGGTAATTCTTAATTTGTACAAACTAGATTTAGAAACGAGCCAGATATCCAACCCTTTGTGAGTTGTATAACAAAGTGTATCTACTCTTAATCCTATTTCAACCGTCTTTTGAGACTCGGCTCTACGTTGATTGTCTACTGCACTCAAATAGGATTGCCTCAGAAACGTTCAGCTACGTACATATATATGAGCATATTATAACTATTGTATTAAAGTATTTGGAAGCTGCAATGAATAACAACGGTGTTATGCCCGTAGGTTAATAAAATGCCGTTTGTGTCAGAAGAAATTTATTTTGTACTCGTACAAACAAAAAAATAACCTTATAATGTTGTAGTGAGAGTTCCCTTGAAGATCGCTTCCTTTTTTCTTAACGTATTCACTCTGATATCTAGAACAGAGCTCTGTTCGGATTGTTTAGAACTGACTAACCGCTGCTAGTCTTCACTGCTTCACAGGGCTTTAATGGCGAGCGCTTAGGGCATTCAGCCGAATGGCAATAAGCTCAAGGGTGCTAAAGTGGCCGAACCTCGGCTTGGGACTGTTGCCTTGAGTACAACACGAATTGAACTAACAATGTGAGCTAAACTTACCACAGATACCGGCTTTATTGAGATACATATGCACCTTCATATGTGTCACACTAAGACGTACATGTATATAGAGTTTGATAGTTTTAGCTAAGGCTAACAAACCAAAAAAGGAAACAGCAGTCCTTACAGAACCAGTGTACGTACCGTGTGAGTGTTCACGTGTGTGGAGTGCAGAGAGCTAGTGAATGCGGTATCACTGTATCGCGCTAGCAGCATGCTCGAGAGTTCCTGTCGGAGGCATCGAACCCAGGCTTGAGATGCTGCCGAGGAAGGGCGCGTCGAGTATGCGGGATCGAAGTTGACTTATTATTTGTTTATTTGTATCGAATCCGTATACAGGTTGTAACATTTCTTTTTACTTTAGAAGTAATGAGTTATAAGTGTTAAAAATATCACGCTACAAGATTTAAATGAAAGAAAATCCACTTTTGATATCGAAACCGTTTAGATTGTGAAAATATATAGTTATTTTAAAAACGAGAACAGAATATGAAATCTTTATGGAAATGTTGGTTTTATTCTATGCCAATGTTATTAATTCATTTAACTGTGGCCCAGTAAAACCGCCCTGTTTTACTAATGAATGTGATTCAATAATAGGGATATAGAGCAACTAGTTTAACCTGAGTAAACGCTATGGCTTAATCTAGTTGGCCTGAAGTGTCGGGTTATACTCGTAACAATATTAAATGTTGCCATATCTGAACTATATCGTGCATTTATATGACTATTTATTATTCAGAAAATCCCCTTAAACATGAATAGATTTGTATGAAGGTGGTTGGATGTTCCACTTTATAAGATAAACACGTGCCAAACCGTTTGTTAGTTCAACGAGTAAGCTTAATATGTGAATTTATAAACAGATTTACGAATATCGACCATTGTATTAAAACATTAGTTGTAAATTTAAATTATGTTCCAATTTATAAATGATATTTTTATATGTGTATAAGTTTTAATTCTTTAAAATCATCGGGTTTTTTAATATTTAACCCTTCTTTATTAATGTCAGTTTATTTGTATCGCTTTTACGCCTTATTTGCACAACCAATTATCGTGAAATTTTGAGTACACGTTGTCAGGGGTGCAAAAAAGAATATAGGATATATTTCAGCCAGAAAAAGTTATACTGTTCCCGAGGGTATAGGTCAAATCTACGTTAATATGAGCGAAGCTGCGGGCAACATCTTGTATAGTTATACACTATTGCATTTTTGTGTACCAATTTAATATATTATAGAGTCAACTATATTTATCCTTACAGCTTGATAAATTGGTTCGTTTATCGTTACTGTTACGAAAAAGTGTTAGTAGTGAGATTAAGGATCCTACGTAAAGTCACAGTGAATTAATTTATCGAAGCGATGATGGCTCAGTTGGTAGAGTGTACGGAAACAGCGTCGACGGACGTAGGCTCGAATCCTAGCAACAGAGTCGAAGCTTTCGGTGATGGAAAACATCGTGATGAAACCATAGCATGGTGGTAAGACTTTTTCTAATTCCGCCTGCTTAGGTACCACCCTCAATTTGAAAATCTGTCGCCAAGCACCTGTTGGTGTGTTCAGTCAAATGTACTTGAGGGTCGCTCTCCCTCTAAGTTTAGCATGGCTACCATGTTAGACCACATCATCATTTAACATCAGGTGAGATTGTAGTCAAATGCTAACATATATAGTATAAAATAGAAATCAATATTGTGTCATAGATTATCCATTCACCGTTATTATTATTGACAATGACAGTGATCGGCGAGTGTTATCGTAACGTGCGAATAAGTAAGCTTTATGCAACAAGCAATTGGCGTGAAAAGCACTTTATATTAGAAACACTTGAATTCTCGATACGAACGATATTCTAAAAAACATAGCAATGTAAATTCATTATTTATATATGTCGTTATTGCCCTCTGTAGCTAACAGTATAAGCGATAAGAGTTACAAAATATTTTTTTGAAATTTCAAAATAATCTTAGGCTTTATAAACTTTACTAATAAAACATACGGCTTATTGTAATTAACGCCATATTAGAAACGGGAACTCGTGAAACTTTGATGAATAAACTTTATAGAACTTCACTTCGAACGAGTTTATGCTAAAGGTTATTATAGATAAATGACTTCATCGCTGCTGAAGGTAATTTAAACTTCTATTCCCATTTTTTTTAGATTACTAATTAAATATTTCGTGAATTATATGAAATTTACCTCTTGTTCAAAAAAAATATCCACGGTCCCTAATTTAGAACATTATTTTCATAAGCAGTATTGTCTTAAAGTAGAATCTTTTTGAGTTCATCACTTAATAAAAGTCATATCTTGGAATTTCAAATCATTCGTCTGTACAGAATTGCCAAATATATTACAATTCGTTATAGCAGTACATTATTGGAAACTTAATATTCTTAGGGAATGTATACCGTGCCAATGAATTAAATAAAACAAATCTTAATATATAGTTGCTTTAAAGATTAATATTGTAAAATACAATTTTGTTATGTTCAATTTTATAAATAAGCATGGTACCTACTTTAATATTTTATATAGGTACTAAATTCTCCACTAGAACAATAATCAAACATTAAGCTGGCCGATTTTGAGATAATCGTGTACATGTAAGGTACTATGGAAAACAAAACCTCCTTTTGAAGTCCGTTAATGAGTGCTGTTGCGTTAAAGTTCGTTTTTTACTTATGCATAAAATATGAGCTAAGATGGTATCATACACTACACGCTAGATACATTTTGTATGAGGGTGATAAAGTCCCGGCGAAATGGAGTACATTAATTTGGTAGACGGACCTTTGCTGCTCGTGGGGATATAAACATCTTTATTTACATTACATCTTTAAGTAACAATCTTAATGTTGATATAATTTTTTCTATGTCATATACAACTTTAAATTGGAACCGAAAAGGTAGTATAGATATATAAGAATCTTGAAATGAGTCTTGTGAGTTGAATTCGTAAAAATGTAAAGGCTCAATACATTACGAGTTTTGTGGGTCAAAACGGCCTCAAAAATTTAAACCGCTCCCTGAGATTTGAAAGCGTGCAATGAAATTAAGTATGCGCTAACTCAAGGGTGGCCGCATCTGACCTAGTTCCGACCCTGACAATCGCTGAACACACATCTTTTAGTCACCAAGCGAGAATTATTGTGAGAAATGTAATAGTTAAATTTACGATCCGCTTCAAAATTTACAAATGTTTCATAAAAGTGATTTGATAACTCCTACTTGTATGTTATGTTCAATTAAAAACATAATTTAATCGATTACATGTCATATACAAAAAAGAAACAAAGAGATTAAGCTCGTTTAATGTTATTATTTCTAAAATGGAGTGTAAACGGTCTGGAAAGTTTTAATTGATATTCAGTTTTAATAGGTATACCTCGAAGCGCAGTGATAGTCAGTCCTAACAATACTGTACCGAGGGGTTGCGGGTTCGAGTTTCGTACATCTGTCTTGTTTGATAATAATAGTTAGTTTTATGTCTAGCTGTGAAATACTTTTTGTATGATATATCAACTGTTTATAATTATCATGCCACAAACTATACTATAAATTGTGGCCTTATATATAAATTATAACAAAAATAAAACCTTTTTTCAGTATGTAAAATATTGTGAGTTTGAGATCTTGTTTCTTTGCGATGATAAATCATGTTTCTGATATATATCGATTAATAGAGGTACAAAGTGATGCTTATGCCTTTGAGGTTAGGTCTACACTTGGTACGGGATTTCACGAGTATCGATACTTTGACACTACTCTATCTTTGAATTGCGTTATTGAAACCTGGCGCAGTTGCCACCTACGCGATGCATGCTGCTATTGTAACACGGTTCCGTAACACGTGTACCACCGGTGGTACGTGGTAGTGGTTTCGGACATGAATGAGCCCGAGCTTTGGGTGAAGGAAAACATCGTGACGAAACAGTAGCATGGTGAGAAGTACGTTTCTAAGTCCGCCTGACTATATATCAGTCTTAAGTTAAAAATCGGCCACCAAGCAGATGCAGGTAAATTCCGGCACTTCGCAGAGCCTCATCTAGGTGTAGTGTGTTTACTAACTTAGAACACATCATCATTTAACATCAGGTGAGGTTGTGGTCAAAAGCTATAAAACCTATAAAATATAAGAAAGAATCGAATGCTTTCGAACTGCAAATAATCTCGCTTCAAATACTTGAGCTTCAACTAACTACAAGGCGCATTACATCTGCGCGCGCAACTTCCTTATCAAGCCAAAAATTCCTTCTCAGCGATCTCTCATAACGCGTCAAAAGAAGTATCACTTAAAAAACAATCATGTGTCAATTAGTTACAAAATCATCGATAAACGAGTTATCATGTCGTTATACGAAACTCCCCACTTTGCACTTGATAAATAAAATATCTACAACGTCATAATAAATTCCAACGAATATAAGTAATGGATATGTTTAACATTACATTACTGTAAATATGTTTTGTGATAAAATTATCAGCTTCGATACGACTGTAAGCGATATCAGAAAGGGTTTAAGAGATTGTGAATGGATGGAGCTATTAAATATACGAAGCTTAGTTCAACTGCGTTGTGACCCAATTTCGGTCATGTTTTCTGTGAACAGCTTCGAACGCGTCAATGTTCTCGATTTATCTGCATTCACTAAAATATGCCAGCTCGTCTGTCTACATTTGTTAGGAATTTACTGTGGATTACGTCTCCTATATTAATTAATGACTCTGTATTTTGGATAATTAAATTAAAATTATTTACTTCTCTAAACTTTTTTTTTCTTATGCGATTAGTGGCAAACGAACAGAGCGTTTACCTGATGGTAAGTAATCACCGCCGCCCATAGACACCTGTGACACGAGAGGCATCACAAATGCGTTGCCGACCTTTGAGGAAGGAGTAGACGAGTTTCTTGAAGGTCTATGGGTTGTATACGATTTGTGTTAAAGTTTATGTTAGAATTGTACTTAAAATCGTAAGAATGGTATATGATATATATGGTCAGGTGTTATCGTCAAGCCGCAAGTAAATATTGCATTGTAAAGTAGGCACTAAGCGACTGACTATATAACATTCTTGCTACTCCAAAACGCTACGTGCTGAAACAACCCATTATGATATGCGATCACTACATTTTATGTACGTACAATATTGTTTAAAACTAGGTAGCCTACATACATGCATATAAAGTAAACTTTCTTTGTTAGTTTTTTTTTTCAAGCAGCGACATTGTTAGTTCCCTTATCAGGGAAAGATTTTTACTGTTATTTATTTATTTCATGGAAATCAATGAGTTATGATCTTATATTAATAATAGAAGAAACCAAGAAATATAAGTCTATCAAGTTTCCTCTAAATCTAGCAATAGAATATACGATTAGGTAGTAACAATTGGGAAACAATATTCTAAATAATTTCAATTAAGATCAGGCTTACTTGTTGCAGTGCCATAATTCACCTTTATCACTACATATTATAAAACAATGTCGTCCGCCGCGTCTGTTTGTCTGTCTGGATGTTCGCGATAAGCTCAAAAACTATTGAACGGATTGTAATGCAGTCTTCACCAATAGATAGAGTAATTCACGGGGAAGTTTTAGGTATATAATTTGTCCAGGTTTTAAATGATAATTGTTGAAATAATGGGAAAAGTCAAGCCGCATTAAGCGTTTCATGCACATAAGTATACATTTTTTAATTATCAGGGCAGGACAACGTCCCCCGGGCCTGCTAGTACCTCTATATTTTTCATTTACCTTAAACTTACGCAATCTTAATATGCATTCAGTTATTAGTCAGGGATCTGAGATTCCTTTTTCTTATGTTTGGGACATTCAAATGGAAGTATATGAGGCGCATATATATTTAAATTGCTATTACAAATATAATAAATAACAAATGGTAATATTATCCAATTAAACCTTCAATTAATTTTCATACTCCGATGTTATTACTTTTCATCAAACAAAATTCGCATTATTGTCTTCCTTCTTCTAATTGAATGTCGACGTGAAAAACAATTATTAATTACAAAACTTCGAGTATTAGTAAAAAAACAAATAAAATAATAACAATACTGTAAACTCGTCAAAGCAATAATCGAGATTCGAGCAACTTCATTATAATTTGTTATACATAAAAGGAAAGTTTGTGAGTTGTAAATCTTATGATTCATCTGAACACAATAAGACTCGTCAAAGATGTTTGTTTAATTTACTCCCGAAACGTAAAACATTAACTTCCTTATTTACTTCAAGATATATTATGTATTCTCTTATTTGTATATTGTATTTTTAGATTTTACTGTTCCTTGGAATTTTGGCCTTTCACCCTTTGGCCTAGTTGTTATATATAGAAAGGGCGTCAGCGCTATATTGTTTAGAAAATTAAACTAATTCTAATCGTTGAAACTGAAACTCCCTACAAGACTATTGTTCTCTGATTTGTTCCGGATACATTCCATCAAACATGATGTATATTTTTAACGTTGTCTCATTTTTCCCCAGTAGGTGAAGTACGTTTTACTTTTTTACGTTTTAATCTTCTTAAGAGAAATATAATATATAGGATATATAGGGAAATATGCACAACCGAAGATCACTAAATTATAAAAAATATTTAAATATCGCTAGAGTATTTGTTTTATAGAAATGCTCAAATCAATAAATCATGGTGTGTGACTAGTTATTCTGTTGAAATGATGTATAGTTCGGTTAAAATGATTGATAATAATGTCGTATTGGCGATCTGATTCAACTGATTATTCGCCGTCTCCTGATTCTCGTGTCCGTGATCACTCAACAGTCGCCTATTTAAGTTACCCTATCTCGCTTCCGACATTTCAGACTAAGTTAACCAGTTCCAAAGTTAGTCCTTCATTTGGTTCAGTTCCGGACATCGGCAATCGCTTTAAGATAGTAAATTGAAAACTTTGGTCATTCGAATATAGCTATGAATATTAGTATTTTCTTGTGTAACTGTAGAGTTCAAGTTTTTGTAATGTTAAAACTAACAATTGACGTAAAATTCATAATAACTGTAACTTTTATTGTACGAGAAAACTTGTCTTTGTACAAATTCTCTTAAAGAAGAAACGGAATTTTATTAGATTTTTTAATTAAGGCTTTATTACTTTCTAGCAGTTCCTGGTCTGATTAATTGACAACAGAATCTTTTTATTGTAATCGTCCAATGATGCAATTTTTATTCCTTCAAAATTAAATTTAAACTTTATTTATAAACTGATATAGTAAACAGTATTATAAAACAAGGTGATACCTACCTTTTTGTATGCGTTGTTTTATTATCTTAAACATACATTTTTTTATTTACAAACGAAAAACTATAAGCAAAAATATTCTTCGTTTACAAAATTTCTTTGCAACTTTCTTTACCTTCTCCTGCGCATACGTCTTATACCGCTTGCCCCCACTATTCCACGTCGAGAAATTACTTATAACACTTATAAAAATAATGGAACTTCGGTAAAACTTAAAAACTTTATGTTACGTAAATATGTCTTGATTTTTTTTAGATAAAAATTAAGTGCGAAGGGAAACTAAAATAATTCTATAACCGAGGTCTATCCAGTAGTTTTTATGTAATGTGCGCATAACAGCACACCTCTAGCGTTTTATTATACAGACGATTGAATGTTTTTCTTGTCTATTATATTCCTATCGCAAAATTACGCGAGCAAAAAAACTGCATATTTTATTATTAGACTCATCTATTTTAATAAATAGTTCTGTTATTTTTATTTCGTAATTTTCCTTATGATTCGTTTCTGCTTTGTAGTTTAACCAAATGTAGAATGTAATCTAGAAATAATTTAACTATGTCGTATTTCCCGTTTGACGCTGGTAATTATTGAAAATTTAGTGTCCGTGGATACTCCAATGGATTCAGTCAGTATTAAACTGCATTAGCACAGTAATTTCTGAATAGATTTGTGGTGTTCCACAATTTCTCTATCTATTACAGCAATTGATTAGGATCGTGACCGTAACCAAAGACGCGCTAGATGAATACAATAACTTCTATTCTTATATGACGAACACTATACTAATAATTTATTAACCTATACTATTACTATTATCTCACTGGCGCCTTTTCTATTATAGATGCTTGCGTCATTTAGTATGTGTCTACTTAAATTACATTACATTAATATGTCCAGTCTTTCTATACGTTATTACTAATGGAATTCCTAATTATTAGGTACATTTTACTGCTAAACTGTGTGATAAATATTTGTTACTTTTAACTGAAAGGCAAAGTGTAACTTGTGAGCGATAAAATTGAGAGACGTGCTCGTAATTGTAATATAATTTATTCTTCAAGATTGTGATTTGGTTCAACTGGTTTGTGTATGAATTTCAAGGTGAAAAGGTTTGAATACAGTAACGATATAATTGAATACAGTGAATGTTAGATATTACTAATTATTCCTTTAGGGTCTACGATAATAATACAAATATTTTAATAAAATAAAATCCTGATAGTTTTATACTTGTGGTTAACCGTTGTAAATAATTCAGCTCAGTATTGCGTTCTCTCTACTCAATTGTATTTAAATTGTGTCACTTATATAGATAGTTACTTCATTATGGAGTGTATATTTTATAGATTACAGGTTTTATATTTTGACTACAATGTCACTTGATGTTAAAAATGACGATGTGGTCTAAGTTGGTAAACACGCTAAATCTAAAGGAAGGACTGGTTCTCGAGTGCAGCTTGCGATAAACTAAGTGATTGGTGATAGATTGTCAACTTGAGGGTGATAGCTAGACAAGCGGGGTTTAGAAGAAGCCTTGTCATCATGCTACATTTTCATCACAATAGTTTCTTTAATTGAAAACACCGACTCATTACCTAGGACTCGAACCTACGTCGATCGATGCGGTGCCATAATACACGCTAAACATTGAGCCATCATCGCTTCAAAATTCTCTTCAGGATCAGCTTGAAATTAGACCCATGTAATTTCATTTAGTCCTATAATGATGTTCATCTTTATCCAGCTCGGTTGACAGAACGACAAGCGAAATACAAATTTCGATTTTCAACTTTCGAATTGTTCCTACGAGGAGTAAGATGGATGAGCTAAATAATTCATTTAGACAAATCCGAATTTGGATAATACGTAAAGCCTGTTGTTCAGAAAATTTATAGATTATGTTTATTCTACTTCATTCAATAAATAACAGCAAATATAAAAAGTTAACTCATGTATTTTCTTAGATGGACACGAAAAACGAACTACACACAAATGCACTACTAAATTGTAAAAAATATTGACGTGTAAGTAACTGGCACCAGCCGTGATTTCGAGATTGCTGAAAATATTAGATATTTTTGGTTAATACCACAGTCACTACGACATTATTTGTTAATATTATACGAGTACACGCTTTTATTAAATTAGAAGTATGTCATATCTGTAATGTAACCGACTCATTCAATAAAAACCAAATAATCAAGAGAGAAATATTATTCATTTCGTTTCGTGCGTATACAATAATTTTCCTAATGGTCTCTATCATAACAAATATTTCATTATTAAATGGACGTCTTCAATAAAATACTCGAAAAGAAATCCATCTCGAAAATTAAACGAGTCGTTTTATTTAAATTCTTACACTTTGATAAGAGTGAGGAAGCGATTTGATTTCAAATGTTTTCGATTTAAGGCCGTTATATCTATAATATGTAACTATTTCTTAGATAGTTTACAAGCCTTGAATAAATACATTTTCTTAATTTGACTGAGAAAGGGAAATAAGGAAGAGACTATTTTTGCAAAGAAAAATGTACATTGCAGTACTTTTTTTTAAATCTTATAGGTTTTAACATTTGACCATAATTTCATTTGACGTTAAATGATGATGTGGTCTAAGATGGTAGACACACGAAACCTAGACTACTAAACTAAATTAAAACTAGACCGGCTGGATCATATCAACAGGTGCTTGGCGACTAATTTTGAATTTGAGGGTATGTAATGTAGCCAGGCGGGCTTTGAAAAAACCCTGACACCATACAAGCAAAAGGCTTTCTACCATACAAAAGAAAGCTCTATAACCGTGCTAGAAAAGCGCCTATCGCCATACAAGAAATTACTATTGATGTTTTCTAAATTTATAAAATCACATTAGTACATTGGTTCTGTTCTATTGTAGTTTTATTGTTTAAATTAAAATGATAAGTGTTACTTATTGCAAATTTAACGCATACGATTATCCATACCATTCTCAGTTCTTTGACATTTCTATAATAGCTCGGTGAAATAACTGCAAAGTTACTAGCGGAATATACAACGAAATATAGAAAGAACATTGACTAACTGCTATAAATCCCATCGATAGTAATTGCGGTAATCCCGGCCTCTGTAAATTCTTCTTAATGCCTTGTTTGCAGGATTCATTATCGTAGGAGCTAGAGAATATGCTAGCCGAGAGGTGATTCGAGATGTTCACATACCGTTTTGTGCTCATCGAGATGTTTGCTGCCATGTATTTGCGCCTACACAAACCGACCCGCGTGTTATGTGATGGAAAGGAGATGATTTGAGAAGGTTTAGCAACTATTGGAAAACCCAGTATTTCTACAACTTACTTGTGTATTTATCCATATAATTATGATACAATGGTGTGAATAAATAATCATTTAGACCGTATGAAATAAAATAAAATGTCGTTATGTTTTAATAATGAAATAGTCTGGTGATAAAAATAAGGAAAACCCATATTGGTTACTGGCGGTTACCCTTTCATTGGCGTTCGATAACGTTATATAAAATATCGAATATATATTTATCGTTGCTTAATGTGTAATTATTAATGTTATGTTTCTCTATGCAAGATATATAGCGTGTTCCTTTTTATGTATGTCGTCATCTCCATTAAACAAAACATCAATTTGACAGTTTTTTTTATACTTTATAGGTAAACGTTTTGACCACAATCTCATCTGATATTAAAAATGATGATGATGTGGTCTAAGATGGTAAGTCACGCTTAACCTAGAGGAAGATTAGCTTTCAAGTGCAGCTGCCGGATCACCCCAACAGGTGCTTGGCGACAAATTTTTAACTCGAGGATGGTAGTTAGCCAGGCGAACTTAGAAAAAGCCCTACCACCATACTATGGTTTCATCACGATGTTTTCCTTCACAGAAAGCTCCGACTCACTTGCTTGGATTCGAACCTACGTCCTTCGACGATGTGTCCGAACACACTACTAACTGAGCCATAATCGTCGGCAAAGTTCGGTTACGTATAGCGTTATCTTTGTCAATCGCAGTTATTGTGCGGTGCGATAGAGAGAACGCTTTACAAACCTGAAACAGGCAGATTTTAGTTGCACACCTCACTCATATACCCGATGTGCCAAATCAAATATCGGGTACTGTAGTTATTATTTAGATAACGAATTTATATAATCGTATGTTGATCAGTACAACAAAGAGTAGTATATATTTTAAAATTTTATTTGCTCCACTTATATGTATATCTCTACTTCTAAGTAAAGATTTCTATACCTACATAATAAATGATATAAAGAAAACAGAAATAACATTGAAGTGAACCTCCTGATAAAATTAACCACAATATAGACATACGAGTACATACGGGTGTCGACAAAGATAAACGAATAGTTCGAAAGCAACTTTTACTATAATACACATGTATTCGGTGTAAGTTCACATTTCTTGGCTTCGGTACGGTGAAATACAAGTGTTTGTTTCTTTTATCGGTTACCTTTCTTCATTCATACCGTTCGTAATTATTTTATTAGGTAGAAAATTTGTTCTCCGTGAAAATTCACAACGTCCTGTCATCATAACGTAACAAGTTTGTCATCTTGATCTAAATATTAAATTTTTAATGTACCGAGTAATGTATATGAAGTTAATGCAACAGTGTTCCTTAACACAGATTGCGGTAAGAGCTGACTGGGAACTGTGGGAGAAAACCTCGTTAAAAAGTTACAGATCGTGAGATGATAACCTTAGAAAAAGACGAGAGGCTTTTAAATGGAGGGAGAGGGGGAAAAATCCTTAAAAGATTACCATGGGAGGAAACCACGTAAAAAGTGACAGACGGCCTTCGCGTAGCGGGAGGGCGGAAACCTCTATAAAAAGTTACCGTGGCAGAAAACCACGTTACACTATACCTAGGCCTCCCTCGGCAACTGCTCTAGCCGAGGTCCGATCCTCCGGAATGAAACCCTTGAGCAGCTTGCTTGCGCGAACACAGTGACACTGACGATCAAACACTCTTCTTTTCAACACAACACCGATCACCCCACATACGTGCACACACACTTGTAGGTACACATTGTAGCGGCTTTTTTGATGCTTTTTTGCCCTTTTCGAACTGAAATAGTTTAGAATACAGTACTCAGATACAAAATACATGTTCGGGATCGTGAAACATACCTGCTTGGTATGATACGGATAGATTTAGCTTAGTTTAGCTTAGCTAGTTAGATTCGGGATATTCGGCGACAGCCCAAGCCGAGGTGTGCCGTGCGCCCTTGTGCTAGTCGTCTATATAAAATCGGGTGAGTGCCTTAAGCGCTCCCTTTAGTAGTTCGGTGAAACTGTAGAGGCCCTGCCAGGCTAACAGTGTAGGTCAGTTTGAAAAAAAAATAAACCACGTTAAGAAAGTTAAGGGAGTGATCAGACGACCTCTTTAAAAAACATTATATATTATGTCTAATTTTTAATACATCAATATTTATCTAAAATATTAAATGAGAATATTTTATTTGATTCCCTCACCTTACATTAAAGAACAAAAGGATACGTTCTTTCTTCTTTGTTGTTGTTGTTTTCATTTGTTTTAAAATTACATTTAGGTAATCGGGTATAATCCATAAGCATACTTACTAATATTATTGCAAGTTCTTTTCTAAATATGTATATAATTATATATTAACACCGTGAATTAATGTACAATGAGTTTCTGAGAACTGGACCTACATGTGTTCATGCATTATGCTTAACGAACTGAGATTTTGTGTGAGTAGTACATAAATGTAATCACAAAAGCGGTGTGTCTATGGCTTGTCTCGTTGACTGCCTCGGGCTCTACCCGCTTCATACCCACGCTTATTACACATCGTGTATATAAGTTGCGGCAACAGCTACTTGGCTTTGCTTAGTTTATGAGCTACAATATATATTTGTTTGTTTGCCAAGGTCCAGTAATCTCTGTAGGTCAGTCTTTGTCGGCTTCTTCTAATCAGATTTGTGCTATATACGACCCGTCGTTTACACACTTAACTCAAGGAGGTTAATACTTTCATAAGGGCCATAAGAGAGTTTACTTTTGATTAACTATGAAAGTGTAGGCAGCTACTTGGAACTAACCTTTTATATAACTTAGTTTTATTCAACTTGGAGTTTTATTAAATTTGTGCAAATTTCTTCTTTAACAATTGTTTATGTACTTTAAGTACTTCGAAATTAATCATGCTTTATGTATTCCTATAAGCGTGGATAAAGGGTAGTTTTTCATAATTGTAATTACGGAAATTTTGTTACAATTTTTATTTAATTCTTCTTCAGTTTCAGTATACATACATTTCGGTATACACGTGTGTTTCGATAGCTGTCTTTTAGAGCCAGTTAGTTCCCTCTAGGTTTAGTTTGTTTACTGTCTTAGACAAGCACTATCCATTAACATCAAATGAGATTGTAGTCAAACACTAAAAACCTGTAAAATACAAAAAAACTTAAATTTTTGCATCCCTTTTCTATACTTCATAGATTATTGTTGCAAACATTAATTGTAAAAAAAATTAATGTTACCTAATTAATGGTACCTACCGAAAATGTCAAATTTGTAATTATGTCCAGAGGAGTTCAAATTATTTTAATATATATTAAATACACTCCTAATCCAAACGAACGGATAATAGCTCAGTTGGTAGTGTGTTCGGAGACAGCGTCGAAGACCGTAGGTACGAATCCAAGCAACTGAGTCGGAGCTTTCGGTGAAGGAAACAATCGTGACTAAAAACCATAGCATGGTGGTAGGGCTTTTTCTAAGTTCTTTTCCGGCAGCTGCATTTGAGAGCCAATCTCCCTCTAGGTTAAGCGTGACTAACCATCTTAGACCACATCACCATTTAATATCAGATGAGTTTGTGGTCAAAACGATTACAGATAAAGTATAAAAAAAAAAATTACTAAGTTTTCATGCCGCGTTACATCGGTGTGAATTCAATGCGGTGAAATATGACTCGATCAATATGTGCTTGGAATCAAGCCAGGCTCGAAGTGGGAAAAAGCTAAAGGGCGAACGAAGCATTCTCTCCGTCTTCTGATGACGAACTTTGTTCACTTTCACATACGTATTCCGATTTGCGGTTGACAACGACTCAGAAGTTCTTAATCGGATTCAGTAAACTATTTCAAGTCACTTTATTGTCTTCGAAGTATGAGCGTATAAAACGATTATAATTACTCTAGTTTATTTCTGCAGAGAGTGTATTATAATACCGTAAGCTATAATTGCTTTCTACATACAGGCTTATAGTTTTAGAGACAAGCTAAAACAAGCAAATAAATAAATCGACTTCTAAAATCAGTAAAATACAATTTAGAAAAATTTAGGTTATCTACATTTGTTTTTTTTAGTTAACTAAAGTTAACGATATTATCATATCTGTAAATATACTTCACTTAAGTTATATGTACTGCATAATTATAGGTCAATTGAATCAATATTTCGACGCTGGAACGGGTAATTGAGTAACGAGCCATTTACAGTTTTTGTACGTTAGTCATTTTACTATACCACTGTACGTTATAATGTTGTTTAGTATCATATGTACATATCATGTAAATTTCATTTACTGTAGACTCAATCTATGTTTTATTATATTGATAATTATTACAAGTAATATGTTATCGATTCCCGTGGATACGTCGAGAGACTTCGTTATCCGTCCGCCTTTATAGTCACATGTACGACATTGCAATTATCTCTCATTTTCTACATGAACGTTTATCTCGTGTCAAAGGTCAAAGTAACTTAAGAGAATATGTTATAATATATGTATTATTATATAGTATATGCATCGTATGATGTAATTTATTCAACTTCATGGAAGTTGTTATGGGTTGTTTCTTTCTTTGTCGCTACAAAGGGTCAACGATATTTGTTTTATTGAACGAGATCTTCAACAGTCTGGTATCGGAGACACTACATGCCGTTCTCGACTTTTGTCGGTCATCTATTTCATGCTCTCTATACCGTAGCCATGGAACATCAATCATGTGCTACGTGGTCAAACGGTGTTCGTGCCACCCTTAGTCTATACTAATGCCTAATATATCATTTTGCATCTGATATTGTTTATATTGTACATAATAAGTTACTATATATGACTAACTTGTATATGATAACTCTTAAATCACTTTTATTATCAATCCACTTTCATTATGTTTTATATATGGCAGGTATGTAATCCCTAGATTGATAACCTACAAATTTTACCGGTGATAATTATAGAAATCATAAAATTTACTCGCCATTTTATAACATAAAGTAAAGTACCAATTTAAAATAACGAATGCTTAAAAAACTTAAGCAGACTCATAGGGAAAAAGCTAGGTTTTAATAAATACAAACAACATTTTTAAAAGTTGTGTTTATAAATATATATAAAAAAAAGATTTCTCAAGAGAACAAAGAAGGTTGCAGATATCCACAACAACTAAAAGCGTTACAATAACGTAGTTAATTAATGTTATACAGAATTTACAGTCTTTATATAATAAATCTTACAATGTTTATGTACTCGTTGGAAGGAAGCCAGGGACCAGGAGAAGGTGCGCTTCAAAGCGTATTAAATGAAAAATGCACGTGAAATTGCATTGTTCAAGGATATATTTCAGCTTCTTATGAAAGCCGAGTTCCATAACGAGTCGCTGTGATATTTTATCGCTAACGTGTTTATTGACCATATTTCATAGAATTTTTGTTAGAACTGTTAAAAATGTGTATATTGCGTTTGCACAGTTCTGTATTTGAAGTCAATATTTATATGGTTTTATAAGTTGTGTCTATTATACACTAACAGCTTGTCCCGGTTTCGCACGAGTATTGTAACGAAGAAAATGTGATTAAATCTTCCAGTTACATTACGACCATTTAAATAAATCGAATTGGTGATTGAACAACTAACCATCAACATGTCATTCTGCCAATATATTAAGAAAATATATACAGTTTTTTGTCTCACTCAGTTATTCGTCATACGAATAAAGATTTATTCAAATAAGTCCCAGCCGTTCTTAAGGTATGCGCTTACATACATTTGACAAATAATTCTTATTTATCTATGTTTTGTTAACAGAGTACGAGAAATTAGCACTTTATAATAACCACAATACAATGGTATAGAAATCAGATGCATAGCGGAAATTATCCATTCGGGTACAGATATCCTACGACCACGCTTGATTATTGGAGATGTATTGTCTCTTCCCAGAACGCGACACGCCTAAGCATGCAACCGTAGAGGGTGTTGTTACAACCGATGTACTTGGATATAATTGACAAGTTCTATGACCCTGTAATTATTAGATACGTGCATTATTAATTCAAATTAGGCTGTCGAAATTACGAGAACATTATTTCCGATATAGAGAACTTACAATAAATATCAGGAATTTTGTAATAAAAAACCGTTAATTGCTTTTATTAATCAACACGTAAATTAAATATACTAGTCCATGTTGTTGTCGAAATATGTGCATCATTCAATTTTGAAAATGTTCAATATTATTGAAGTTTTTTTTTGCCAAACATTGTATACTGATAACGTATAACTTCGTGAATAGAATAAATATGAAACAACCCCAAAAAGTCGGTCGACATATGGAGAACAAAAAGCTTTTTGATTGTTCTTTATTAGCCTATTTATATATATTATAACTTCTAAAACTAATATAATGATTTTGATTCTGATTGTCATATTTTTCCTTTGTTTTTATTTTTGTAATATTTGTTCTGGCCCTTGTTAATAAAGTGTTTAACTATAATAGGGTGGTAATTAATATGTTGGGTTTAGTTGGTTCCACGAAACTTGCTCGTTTGTAACCGTGAATGCAGTATTCTGTGCTCGATAACAATAATCTGTGGTCGTGCCCAATGTATAAATTTCCACGTATAGATCACATTTATGGACGGCTTAGCCATTACCTAGTTATATTTGTAGTAGTTTATGCTATTGTATACTACTGTGTGCTACAAATCTCTAGCTATCTATATCAAAGCTGTGTATGTTGTTTGTCTGAAGTAATCTTCGAAACTGCTGAATCTATTCCGGCAAGACAAACACAGGCAGATAGATGAATTTTAAGAATATTACTTAGGCTATTAAGTATAAATTTCAAAGTTACAATTTAAAAAATTAAAGCCATTCTATAATTGATCGAGATATAACAACACGTAATTGCCAAATGCCAAGTGCCAAAAACCATTTTCATGAGAACTAAATCGTCGACAACAGTTAATCCAACTATAAAAATTTACTTAAAAGAAATTGTGTTCGTTGATGAATTAGTATTATTGTAGCGGCTTTTCTTTGTTTGGTACTTATATCTGACTCTGGTACCACGATCGGATGACTTTGAGGTTAACTGGCATTTTGAAGAGCTAAGCAACAAAGGTAAGTGGATGTCAAACTTGACTAGTCATCATATCTTCGCAAGAGAGTAATGTATACTGTTGAGGAAACCCAATTATGATAATGGTTGGCCTTAATGTGTACCATGAAAAATAAAATCAAAAACCACATAACTCTTATATATGTTAATATTATAAAAAAAAAAATTTATTAGTTATTCATTTGTTCGATCACGCTAATCTCTAGAAGTAATAACCGTTATGAAAAATAGTATTTGCATTTTTATTGAACAAAATTATTATAAGTTATGTTACAACAAGTAGCTACCCTTAGGAACGGAGTAATTACCATACTCATTATTATATGTCAGAAAGTACGTAACGGGAGAACAAAGAAATAGTGCGAGCGAATCCGACAGCATAAAATACGAATGCCGCGTATAATACAAAGTTAATCAGTATTAAAAATGGGTGTCTGATAATATCTTGAGAACATTACAAAATTTTTCGCTTGTAGTGTGTCCGTACGTCTTACGAGTCCTTTTGAAATAAGGTTACTCACGTAAATTAAAATGTAATAATTTTGAGTAGCATGGTGGTGGAACTTTTTCTAAGCTCGTCTGGCTAGTTACCAGTTTCAAGTTAAAACTCTGTCGCCAATCACCTGTTAATGTGTTTCGGCAGCTGAACTTGAGAACCAATCGCTTCTAGGTTTAGCGTGCTTACCACATCTTGGACCACATTATCATTTGACATAAGGTAAGTTTGTCTTTATACGCTATAATAGTGAAGTATATAAAGTAATTAAAAAATAGTATGTTTTTTAAGAAAGTTATAGAAAAAACTCAGCGGTTCCCATGTGTGAAGAGACCAACTGATGCCAATACCAAACCCGCAATAACGTTTTTCAAGTATCAACATTTTCCGTGTATAGGCGAATATAAAGAATAAGTACGCACTTAGTTCGGTATTATTGCCTGACCGTTTAATATGAGAGTTTTTATTATGTTTATTGTGGGCCAATAAAAGATCGGCGCGCTGTAAACAGCAATCAAACGAAATCGATGACCATTAGCGTGTGACCCCGCACTTTTATGGCCTTATAAATTACGCGGATAATAATATAAAAATAAGTAGTACTAGTTATAGAGTAGTACCTATATGTTATCAGGATACCATTTCACATACAGTAATTTCATTCAATATTAAGTTTAGCTTGTGGATTTTGGTAACTCGATAATTCTTACATATATAGATAACTAACTTTTACACGCGGTTTGCTTCTTTTAAAGTAGATGTAATCTATCCATTGGGAACAGTACTATTTTTCTGGATGAACGCTACCCTATGTCCTTTTTATATCCCTGTCAATGTCTGTGCAAGACATTATGATGACGGATTGTGTACTGAAAGCGTGAAAGCGTAATAAACCAACAAACCTAATTTCAAAATTTTAATCTATACATATAATAAAAATGAAGTGTCTGTATGTAATATCAAAATAACGACTTTTTACTGATTGGATATGAACGTATACACGACACTGATAACAAAAATACAATTTTTAAAATTTTTGTCTGTCTGTCTGTATGTTCCGGGTAATCTTCGAAACGGCTGAACCGATTTTGACAGAAATTTCACTGACGGATAGTTAAAATTACAGCGGGTGATATAGGCTACTTTATTTTAGACTAGTTGTCATCCATGGCTTCGTTTGTAGTACTATCTCCAAAACGGTTGAATCTATTTTCATAGGACTTTCACTAACAGATAGCTGATCTTATAAGAAGTGATTTACAATTATAAAAAACACGCATGCGGGGCTGCAGGCAACAGCTAGTTACATATAAATATAGCTCCTACGTTCGTACTACACGTCTAAAGAATTTGGTTTGATAAAATACTCAACTTTTCACAAAGAAAAATATTGTGATGAAATCATGGTAGGTATGGTTGATAGGGGATTTTTATTTAAAGTTGCGCAGTTGTAAATCTTTTGTTAACATTTATCAGCAGTTACACTTGAGGCTCAAACCTAAGTTTAAGTATAGGACGTTGAATGTCATCTTTGAATATAACTGTGCAAAAATATTCCCATTTTATTATCTAATCTTCTTATATTACAACTGGAAATCGGAATATCAGTTTCTTACCAAGAATGGAATTAGTTTATAATTTACTTTTATAATATTCTGTTGGACTATAATGCTGTTATGAAATCTAGTTATTCTGAATATAAATAATACCTACCAGACATAATAATATTTTTATTTTCTGTTAGTTGCATACTGAACTCTTGAAAGTATTTTTTTACGTTACAAATAATACATCAAAAAACTAAAGACATTTTAGAAAATTCTGAATTTTTATCTCTCACCGATGTTTGCAATTTTAATTGCTTGGAAAACTCGGAGTACACAATTGTATATATGTTCCTCGTTTCCGATCGCTTTAAAATCGTTATTAATATAGTTCTTTCTGTTCGAGTATTTTTAATAAGCAAATTTTGTGATAGATATATATTATGGTTTATGCAGGACAATGGCGACAACCGTATGGTTCTCGAGAAGCTTTATTACGCGCACCCTAGCGTTGCGGTATGGGTTACCCAGCACGGTGTTCCCTCAGGGTTATGACTTGGGGCTCTTCAAAAAGAGATTGAAACACGCTCTTCAAGGTCGGCAACACAACAGTGGTGCCCCTAGTGTTACAGTTGTCCATAGGCGACGATAACCATTTAACATTACATGGATGTCTGCCTGTTTGCTGGCTTTTGGAATAAAAATACAGAAAAAAAAAACTGAGCACAAATATGTATGACGTACTATATATTTAGTTCGTTAGTACTTTAAATTCTGATTAATAAGGTCGTAGTTTGCCAGAAGCAACCACGGTTTGGTTACATAAATGGGTCAATGTGTGGCACAAAACTTGGTATGAATTATCAGTAACAGTATGTTTGGGTAGTCGTGTTCTGATAACAATTTATTTGGAGCAAACATACGTTATGAATGGGATCTAAAGGTCGATTACGTTATCAAATTGTTATTATAATATTTAGTCGTCGAAAAACCTTATTACAATTTTTATTTGTTTTGGTCATCATTGAGATTAATTCACTATTATGTTTATAATGTAATCGGTATGTATAATTCATCTTTTCGCCCATTTATCGCATGTCGCATTACAGCCGGCCGCGGAGAAGGGGTGAAATGTAAGTCCCCGGCAGAGAAACCAAGCCCAATATGGCTGCGCCCATGGGGCAATTAAAAATGATTGAATGATTTAAATAAATATTGTGTTCAGTATTTAAAAAGATTAAAAACACGATTTTAACCCCTAAATTCGAATAATTTCCCGAAAATGTTTACCTAAATGCCTACGATCCGAAAAAAAAATTCATGTGCGTCGGGGTTTCGTAAAACCACCCTTTTTTTATCCATCAGGTTTCAAATATGAGGTGTTGGTCTCTTTACAAAATGTATTCTGAGTTATAATTCAACTACAACTAATAATAATTTTAGTAGTTTTATTTTGTTTTCTTAACAAAAATAACTTTCACACTTTGAGATCAAATTGTTTTCAAATATACAAGTATCGTACACGAAGTACATCCAGACTCAGAATAGTTATTTGTGGATAACATAATCGATCGTTCTCGGCGGCATTCAAACTCACACCACTTGGTAAGATAACAGCAGTGAAGATAATGAAATAATTAACTCAAGGCATAGTATTACCTTCAATATTTTTTTTTCTAAAAGTTCTTCCTACAATTGATGATTTATTTGTTTATACTATATTTTACGAGCGGATACTGTAATAGACTAATTTTAAAACTGGTTAAAATTATATATTATATATAGATTTTAAATAGACGTTAGAATCGACATAAACTTTTTGACGTGTAACTTATTATGGGAGGTCTTTGGAATTCTGATTGGCAACCATTTTGTGTGACGAAAACACTGTCGGTTAAAGTATTGATAATACCGATTCTCTTTCGATCACCAAATTTAATCAACGTGGGGCGCGGTCAGTACTTGGATGGGTGACCGTGTGTGAACTCCCCGTGACTCGGGCTTTTTGTAGTATTTTTTTCAATTAAATGTTTCCCTGTAATACAAAGGTTTCACTTCTGTCTTGTGTCTTTATGACACACCCTGATTTTTTTTTTTGCATAAAGGGCTGCCTGTTGTGTCGGTACTTACAAACAATTCACGGAAACTCCAACCAGAACTTAGCACAACGTTAATTTCAAGCGCTTTACTTGTCAAAAAGTTTGGCAATTGTGCGCTTCGAGTAGGACCGACTTTACGAATTAATAATCTTTACGCAAGATAGCGATATTTCAAATTTAAATTTTGGAGAAATGGAACTTTGATTGTAGAACTTAAAATGTCACTTTGTTTCATAATTTTACGGTCCGTTATTAGATTTTATTTATTGAATATCAAGTAAACAAAGCCGTTTTGTTAAGAAAATAATTAAAAGAAAATATTCTATTTGCCAGTATTGCTCAGACAGCTGGGTAATTTTATTGCTATTTTTTAGAGTTCCATTTCCAGAAAAGGATTCTTATAAGCCTACTTGCCGCTTTTCCCATCCCAATTTTAATGGGTCGTATTTTTAGTAACGTACTAGTCAGCTGTTATTTTGTAATATAATATATATTATAGTGAGTTTTGTAAGGAATATTAAAATAATCACAAAATAGAATATAAAAGTGGTATCCGTAGAAATAACACGTTTTATTAAAGTTGCTTTCTTAGCTATCGTAAGAAAACATGCAACTTGATGTGACTGCAGTTTATATTTTAAAGTGAAACAATGCATAAGAAAAAGCGGTAAGAATAAAGGTAAAGAATAAGCTAAGGTTTCGGAACTGAATAAAAACATAGTTTTCTCAAATACATGATAAAAACAGGTTGTATTGTGGGACGGACCCCCCGCTACATGAATCCAATTCGCACTTAGTCGATTTTTATTGTTTAATTAAGTAGATCAAATAAAAAGCAGATTTAAGAGATGAGAATAATAAGTTTTATTATAAGAAATCACATGATGCACGATAAAGAACGAAAAGACGAAGGAAGGATAGTGGCGCCGTTAACATTAAACAAAACGAACAGGGCAATGACATTCTTAACATACAGCCAAAATCAATATAAAATTTAAAACATCTTACTCCGTTAAGATTAATCTGGATGTGTCAGATATTTATCTACGAAATGTTTATAATACGAGAGTCCAGTTTAAAATTATCTTGTTTCTTCTGTACTTTTTGTTTATTTTACGTACGTTTATTTATATCTCGTGATTTTTGCAACAAATACCATTAGAACGTATAAGAAAACAATTTTTTTTTGTATAAGTGTATTTCTATAGAATTTGTGTTACAACGCATATAAGTTGATAAATTCGTTCATGATTCTTTGGTCTCCACTTAAAAAAAGTTATACTCAAATGTTTAATTTATTGTCGCCTTTCTTTTTTTGTGTTGGCATTATCAAAAATCTTGTCTCGTTTTGTGCATGTTGTATTCACTTATAGTAGAATTTGTAATGTTTTTGATTATCGAAGTCAGTTTTGTGAACCTTAAAAGTAAATATATATAAATATAAGATACATTAAGATATACTATTAAGTTTCCGGTGCACATGTGTATAATTAGTTTTCTGAACGAGTTTACAATTTTTATATATTTTTAACGCGATTCTTAGTTATAGCTGGACTTATTGGGCGAAACTGTTGCTGGGAGTAGAAACTTTTTTTAAATTTTCTTACTATTTTTTTTGTCCCGGATAAAAACATCACATAATCTTACCCTTATCCCACTTAAGTAGGGTCGGTTCAACATGTTTCCCCTTTCCACTCTCCTCTGTCAGATACCATCTCAGTATTCACACTTTTTATACACATCATTATCCACACAATCCATCCACACTTTTTTCGCTCTTCCTCTACTCCTATATCCGTCTACTTTGAAACTCAAAACTTTTCTTGTTACATGACTTTCATTTATTCTCATAATATGCCGTATTCTAACCTATTCTTCCCGGATAAAAACTTATTATCCCAAATGTTCAGGCGTACTGCAACTCTCTGTATTCGTTCATTCAGTATGGTAACTTAATATTAAAAATCTGAATGTCGGTTTGTTTGTTTGTTACGCTTTCACGCCTTAAATGTTCAACCAATCATCATGAAATTTTGCATACACATTGTTTGAGGTACAAAAAAAGTCCTTTTATCTTGGAAAAGAGTAAGAGAAGCCTCGAGTGAGAGCTTGTAAATTATAAATACGTGTTAAGAAATACTTTAAGCTATACTAGAGTACCAAAACCTTTCTAAACTCACATATAAAAGTTTAGAAGGTAATGCGCTATGTAACGTGAGAATGTTATAACCATTAGTGGGAGAGAGGTGTGCACATTTAATGATGTAGGCCAACTAAAAGACTCTTAGAGTGTCAGAAGTGCGTTGCAAACTAGTAAAATATTTTCAGAGAGATATAAAGATATCTCTCCTTGTTTATGAAATAATATGCAATACATTTGGAAAAGGAATCTATATTAAACATAACATTTTGTCACACAACTAACTGCACGCCTGGCTTCATACGGGTTTACTAACGAAGAAAATAATACAAAATCTTTTCTTTACTGTAAGTCTATTCTTCTTTATTTATTTTTTATTTTTTTGGCTCCGTCACGGTTTGTGCACTAGCCAGCGTCAAGTAACAAGATTTTGCCAAGTAAGTGTCTTGCGATAATTATAATGTTCTAACAAGATGGTGGTTTCCTTGTTAGAACTTTCCATGGAGTTTTGGTGGCATCTCAGAATGCATGCTCCGTGGTATTATTTCCCATCCACTTCACTTGTGCATAATAACCGAACTATATTACGTAAAACACCACCAATATTACAGAATATAGAGTCTAATAACACAAGATTATGAATAAAATATAAAAACCACTACATGACAGACTAAGATCCCGCCAAAAACTCCTATTGTAAGTCTATGTAATATATGGCAACTAAACAACTGAACGTCAAGATGTCGTCAATCCTATCAATATTTTGAAAATCTCCCTATTGCCTTTTGTCTCACTTACTTTTTATACGTAGATTTTCAATCCAAATTGTTGACTTTTATGCATGACCTTTATCAAACATATTTTTTTTTTTCAAACAAACCTTATACTCGTTACCACAACAAAAACAGAAAAAGTTGAGCTTTTCCGATCAAAATCAAATGAAATCAAATTATACTTTATTCAATTTAGGCCCTAAGAAGGCACTTATGAACGTCAAAATTACCACCGGTTCGGAAAACAACCCAGTCATCGAGAAGAACCGGGAAGAAGGTTTATGGTTTATCTTTTAACATAAATAGATGCATATTTCAAATAAATTACACGTTACATTCGTTATTAGTGGATGCATAGAGAAGAGTCAATTCCAGACATCATCGTTCACATGTTGATCCACACTATAATAGCCCTTTGACAGCAAACCCGCTTGACATGGCGCTTAAATTTATAGTCCGGCAAATCGGTAACATGCTTTGGGACTTTGTTATAAAATCTGACAACTATTACTGGTTTTACTGAGTCGGAAACATCGGACGACCAGTTTGTCACCGTTTCTAGTATTTAAATAATGCCGATCTTTTACGAACTCAAACTTTTTAAGATTGAGTTTGAGTTTTCAAGCGCGTGCTGTCATATTTGGCTTCTCGGCCGAGCGCCTTTCGCTTTACCCCTACTCTGCGGCCGGCTGTAATGAGACATGCGATAGATGGACAAAAAAAATTGAGACGATGTAAAAAAGTCTCACTTGAATTTGCCAAATAAGTGCAGTCATTCTGAAGTAATGTGCTTACATTCATATGATAATTGTTTTTTATTTATATAGCATAAAATATCTACTGCTGAGTTTAACCCTTTTATAAGTAACAAGAACCCACATGGTCTTACGTATCCTTCCTCCACACATTACTTGTCACTTTTACTATGTTAACAGACTATCGGACTTGTGGTTTATCCGGCAACCAGCTTTTTCCTTCGGGTTACTATTTCGAAACACCGTTGCCCCATTGTCCGTCTTGGCAATGTTGTCTTGTTCTGTAATTAGCCTTATCATACGCTTCTCAACGCCTTTAAAGTTTGGTCTGTTCTGGATTTCTGTATTTGACACATAATACGGTAGAGAGATGTCTACAGGTCACGTTGCATCCATGGTTGTTTGTTGAATTTTGCATATATTGCCTTTTGTAAGCTTCTAAATGTAACAGACATGAATAATTAATATTCTTTTCTTCTGATTTAGACTTAGTTAATTTATATGAGTTAGTGAAATTACCATATATAATAAGTTTTTTTTTTGTGATCTTTCCTTTTATGATAACAGTAAAAATTTTATGGTCACTATTTATAAATTGACAAATTATATTGGTTTATGCCGATTACGAAAAGTAAATTAAATTTAATTAATTTTCTTGATACTTTATAAATCATATGCTTATGATAATGTGATGAATCATATATCGGAGTTAAAAAAAATAGGGTATATGTAACTGTACTACAATCTATGAAAAGAAGTGTACGACTTACATATATCAGCTATGCAAACGAAACGCTCGTGTTAACACAATTGCCGTTAGCTCTAGTTAAATAAGAATTTCTACTATATCTATCGCGAATACTGCATCGTCGTCTGTGTACCGGATACTTACCGATATAAAACGGCGATATTGAACAAACTCATGCTCAAGTTTGTCCGAGACTTCAGCGATAATCCGTTTTTGTAGGTAGTGTTTAAGAAGTGTAGTACTTAGCGTTATAAAAATTAGCATTCATAGTACAAAACTTAGAAATAATTACATATAAAACTACTCGCAAGCAATGATGGCTCATTGGTTAGTTAGCGAGTTTGTATACCACATTGATCGACTTAGGTTCGCATTTTTGCGAATGCTTCAGCTTTCGCCAGAGAAAAACATCGGTAACATGATGGAAGGGCTTTTACCTGGCTAGTTATCACTCTCCGGTTGGAAATCTGTAAAAACATGTGTGTTGCGGCAGCTGCAATTGAGAACCACTCTCTTCTAGGATTAGTGTATTTACCATTTTAGACCAAATCGTCGTTTAATGACAGACGAGATTGTAGTCAAATAAGTATATTAAAAAAAAACTTTCCATCCTATTATAACAACCAACCTCCCGAATGCAAATTTTGTTCTCTTAAAATTTTTGAATCAGATTTATAGTTAAATACTCATCTAAGATATAATAAACTCTTTAAAATCTTCATATATACCCATTCCATTCATAAAGTCTCGCCGTGTTTGCGTGTCCATGATTCTTCTCCTAAACAACGTGACCGATATTCATGATTTTTTGTGTACTTATGGGGGACCACATGAATAGTGTGTAGCTATGTATCTGTAATGGCGCTGTTGTTAACATATAGGATTTTTTTTAATTATACGACAAAATAATAAAAATTGGTTGTCTCTAAAGTCGGCCACGAACGATAATTTTACGTGATAACGTCATAAGAAAACATTGATGAAAAATTGTATACTTTTATGAATTGTTATCACTGAATTACGGATGGAGTGAAAGAGAGATAGATGCATCGTCACAAGCTGAACGATTAGGCCGATCATGCCTCTCTGTCGCTTGTTTTGCATTCTCGGCTTAGGCGGAACGTGACAATGAGTCATGCTTTTTCGTACGTACAGCCAGCGTTCATCGACTTATAAGACGTCATCACGTCAAATATTTTCCTGTTCTCACATACGAACATATTCCAAATTTCCAGCTTCCCAACATCTCTCAATATTTTTATTTTTTTTTGCATTTATGAATTATTAAAGTTTGCGGTAAAGACGTCTGCCTATTGGGTGCGCTAGTAGTAGTGTAGATAAGTATTGTCCCTTGAACTTTATTAACAGTATTATAACAGAAACTTCGATTGTTTTGGAATACTTATCTTAATAGTTACACTGGTCACGGTTCATGTGATTTTAAATGATAATAACGTTAAATTACGTGGTAATTTGTGTTGTTTACATATATATAGTAAATGTGTTTTATATCATTAATAATATAATAATTATTATAACATATTTCACAGCATTGTTGATTTATGATGAATACGTTTTTTTTCTGAACTGACTACACTGTTGGCTTGTTAAGGCCGCTACAATTTCACCGGACTACTAAGGGGAGCGCTTAAGGCACTCACCCGATTTTATACGCAACCAGCCCAAGGGCGCACGGCGCGTCTCGGCTTGAACTTTCGCCGAGGTGATGAATACCCCGAATACAGCAGCAATAAAGAATAATGCTATAGATTACTAGCTTTGGATTGTGGTTTCCCTCGCGTTAATAAAGATTTCATCCATCCGCCTGGATCAGTGCATTTTTTCTAGATAATAGGTACTGTATTTCGTTTGCTTTATCTCCTGACAACGGTTTATGCAATATTTTATTTTATTTGTTTTGTAGTTATGATGTGAAACCGTAACAAACAGACGTACTTACATTGGCATTTGTAATATTAGTAAGGATATTGAAAGACAAAAGAGTTGCAGTGGGCATAATACATTCAGTTCGATAAAAGCCGAGAAAGAATGCTAGTTACTATAGTTGTAGCTTTCGTATGTATCCCAACTATGGAATGATGTATAAAAAATACATAAAATCATAAAAGTAATATCACTTCAGATATCGTTATTGTATATATTTATTAGTTTTCAAATATACCTTTTATGTAGAGTTTAAACAAGGCATACATGCTATTTGTCATTTCAATTAGATACAGAGTCAGTTATGTCCGTGGTTACGTCGGACGGACGCATAATTATCGCCTCAGGAGACTAATTCACGTGTCTCCGCTAATATTTTTCGCGTAAATTCAGAGTATTTAGCATCCCTCCCACTCTAGGGATTATTGCCTACTAAAGGAACAAATGTGCGATGTTTTATTTTGATTGTTATTTTACATCGGCCAGTTTTATGTGCGCCAATGTTTTGGGATAAAGTACTTAATGTTGTTACCTCTGCTTTGAACGAATGGTGTTGAAACATGGATTTGTTGTTTTAGGATTATAATGGTACTGCAACGATTAACGTTTTTTACTACAACATTTGTTTTAAAGAGAACTAATCTAAATAGTATATATTTTAGAGAAAAATAAACACGTAATTTTTTCAGAAACTATACGGTCGATATTTTTGAGGTAATTTATGTATTTATTTATAATCTATATATTAAACTACTTGACCGTTAATAAAAACTTTATATTAAGAGTAGCGTATCCATATCCGTTCACTTCTCTCTCTACCTTATATAGCTATCCTTTTTGCACTTCCTACTGTTCACCGGGTGTGATGTTTTCGTTCGAAAAACTTGTGCTCTCAAAAAAATAATCGTAAAAAAATATATTTTTAGGTTTTACTATATATAATATTAAGGTGTGTACAGACATACGTACAATATTTATATTGAATGATCTTTAACTTTAACAAGGTTGGTTTGTTTTTGTAATATATGTCTTTAAAGCATTTATTTTCGTTTGTTACTAAGTTACTGATATAATTATACACGGATAAATGTACTTCAATATACAATCTAGATAACATAGGTAGGTAAAATAAGGAGCTAGAGGTATACAAGTAGCAGGAACATTAGCTTAATGTAGTTTACCTACACGAGTGCGCTGACATACGCTCAGCTACTAACGGTGTGCACACTTGCTGGCTGCCGACGTGTTAAATACACTGTCACAACTGCTCATTGCTAATTTGTAACTGGAAGTGGCCTATATTCATTTGACAATTTGTGTTTCTTCTATCATTTGAATAAACGTATGATAAAGATTCGTTTTATTTCACATACCTAGGCTCCTCTCGGCAGATGCTCAAGCCGAGGTCCGATCCTCCGGAATGGAGCCTTCGAGCATGCCGCTTGCGCGGATACAGTGACACTGATTATCAAACACTCGCCTTCACAACACAACACCAATCACCCCATACACATGCACACACACACTCGTAGGTACACATAGTGGTGGGCTGTTTTGTTTCTTTTTTGCTCTTTTTCGAACTGTAATAGTTTAGAATACAGTAGTCAGATACAAAATACATGTACGGGATCGTGAAACATACATGCTCGGTAACCATGTATATTTCACGAATTGATACAGGTATGGTATGGATCGGTTTAGCTTAGTTTAACTTAGCTAGTCAGATTCGGGATTATCGACGATAGCCCAAGCCGAGGTGTGCCGTGCGCCCTTGTGGTAGTCGTCTATATAAATCGGGTGAGTGCCTTAAGCCCCTTAGTAGGGAGCCCCTTAGTAGTCCGGTAAATCTGTACAGGCCTCCGGGTCAAGAGTGTAGTCAGTTCGAAAAAAAAAAATCGTTTTATTTGCATTATGTTTTGTTTTCATCCATGATCAAAGAGACGCGTTAAATTCCCAAAGAGGGAAAAATCCAAAAATATTATCCACCACTTACTACATACCTCTAAGCGTTTAACCAACTACAGTGTCAGTAGTACTCATAAATAAATCAGTTTTTTTTACACAGTATTAATCTATCATTTGTTTCCTGAAACGAAGAATAGGCCCATGGTAGTATTTTCTAATACCGCGTTTGTTAATGAGACTACAAGAATTATCACAATAATTCTAAGCTTTCGTTGAAGGAAGACATTGTGATGATACTTTAGCATGGTATATTCTAGTATCGCCCAGGTGAGCTAACAGCTACCACCACCATGTGGTCTATGTAAAGTTGTGTTCTGAAGTTTTATTTGAGAGCTAGTTCTATATATGCTTAGCATATTATAATCTAATCTGAGCATATTCAGATACCGCGTTGATCGACGTAGCTACGAATCCTTGCAAATGAGCCGGAGCTTTCGCTGAAGGAAAATATCATGATAAAACTATAGCATGGTGGTAAGGTTAACTACCACCCTCAAGTTGTAAATTTGTCACCAAGCACATATAAGTGTGCTCCGGCGACTGCATTTGAAAACCAGTCCTACATTTGATTTAAGCGTGTTTACTATCTTGGACCACATCGTCATTTAACTTTAATTGTGGTGGAATGCTTGATGTATGAAGGTAAAATAATATCTCTTTTATTATAGTATCTCATTCGAAATTTAAATATATCATATATCGTTAAAAAAGTAAACAGAAATACCAAATTCACAAACAACTCGGTTCTGTGGTGTTTGCATTTTGTAAATGTTGAATTATTTACACAAATACAACGGCGCGTGTTGGAAAATAACACGTTCGAGCTGAGCACTAGAATGATGTTGTCTGCATAGAATTTCTAGTGAACGCTACGCCTCTGTCCAGTGTTTTGATAAAGGAAAATTTTGCACTCGAGACAGCGCAACGCGGCGCTAACTTGCTTAAACCTGTCGGCAGGCAGTCCCCGGTATTACATTTCGTCCCTGTTAAATGCGAATAATCCGGTAACGGGACGTTCATTTTGAAATATAACTACATTTTCGTGACAGTTTGGTTATTATTGCCGGCTTTGAAATCAACAACACGGTTAGTCGTTTTGAAAGCTACGAGTATATATTTATCTTTCAGTTGACAAGTTTACGTTTTATATTCATACTTTGTAATGTACTACTGTCGCCTTCTAAGCGTTCAAGCGATTTAGAAACGTAATATATCTGGTACATTATTTGGCACTTGGATACAAATAATTCATGAAAACCTCACTTCATAATTCTCGTCACACAAGCCACTTTTTTTTGTTGCGCGTATATTTTATTACTGTATTATTTCCTAAGATATTTATTGAAATAGCATTCTGTAAAGGGCAATCTTGGTCCACATTCAATTCTTAATTTATGTAGAATGAGTGGCTAA
Source organism: Antheraea assamensis (assembly GCA_035772565.1). Taxonomy (NCBI): domain Eukaryota; kingdom Metazoa; phylum Arthropoda; class Insecta; order Lepidoptera; family Saturniidae; genus Antheraea; species Antheraea assamensis. The sequence goes on from JAQQSE010000014.1 coordinate 1,588,488, forward strand.
AGCTTAAAAACTAATAATTCTTTTTATCAAATGCTATATATCATTGAAATTTGAGTATTGATCGCGTATAACTTTTTGGGATTTGATGAACCTGGATCGCCGATATTAAATCGGTGATTCATTTGTGTACATAGATGCAAATATTTCCAAAATATAACTTACGAAGATAACTCGACTCACGGATTAATCTATCTTAGATTCTCAAATATTTTACGCTTGTGTGTTATGTAACAAACATGTCACTGCTTATCTTGTTTGAAGCTTAATTACTTACGACATATCTGACCTACTTACAGTTTTCTTATAAAACTATCTCACAGTTACCTAATATTCTTTTTACTTTTCAAAATAGTGTGAAGTTTTGAAGTATAAAACAGAGACATAAATCTTTGTAAATAATCAAAATTCTATTTAATATGCCATTGTTTATTTTCTATTTATATTTGTGTATAGAGTTAGGACATGACAACTGTGGCCAATAGTTGGGCGCTTTGGTATGCCGTGTTCTGGTATGAGCCGATGTATCACCAAATAGTGTATATGTTCTCGACTCATTTGCGATCACAATACACATAGTGATAAACCATGTACAGCGACCGTCTTTTAGTTAGAGGATTTAGGGATCAGCCTTCTAGTCCACCGAGAGGCTTTCAGACCGGGACTACTGATGGATTATAGATCAAGTACGATTTGTACTCCTTTTCGCGGTACTTACAATACAACAATAATATCAAATGTAATCTCACCTTCCTTTGATATATCCGAAGCAATCTAAATCCAAAAGTAATTTTTCTGAAACTCGTTTCTGTGTGAAAAGTAAATTTTAATATACACGTTGCTTTTAGAAACGAATTTGATATAACAGTATCTTTTTATTTTATTTAAACAATTATTATTTGAATACTATTCTTATTAATCGTATTAGGACACAGTGACTGCACTGTATACTTGAGGGTAAGCACAGTGTCCAAGAAAATGACCGGCATTTAGCGACTAAAATTCATCACTAGGCATCATGCAGGCCCGCAAGCTTATGAATATACACTAAATGATCTTGAGAGTTACTTGTTTATCACGTTATATTTGTTCATCAGGACCCAAATACTTCCCGCTCGTAGACACGCCTAAACACATTCCTATGGCTTGTGTTACATTTGTCATATGTTGGTCGCGTTCCAGCCGGACATAATAATAGCCATACCCTAGGATCCGGCAAATTTTTATATTTCGAAAAGCTATTTCACTGATTTATTATCAATGTTTAGGCGTGGTTAATTTGGGTCCTAATTGTAGTGGTGGGAAATTGAACGCTCTACGAAAAGGCACAAGTCGATTTTAGATGTACCATTACATTTTACATAAAAGGTCTTCTAAAAAAAAAGTATATATTTTATTGTGATCTGATATTCAAGTTAATTCAATTATGTAATAATTTTAAATTTCACTTTGAACAACTTTTGATCGAGTCGGTTTATCAAAAAATGATAATATACGTTTTGTAAAGCGTTCAATTTCTCGCTAATTTAATTCGTAAATCGTTTATTACAATCCGTTTAGATATTGGTTTATAATTTACAACAATCTAAAAAAAGCTTATGAAAAATAGGATTTCTATTTTAGTGCGAGACGTCTAAGTATTAATAGCTCCGGTTATCACATGCGTTTTTTTTACTACCACGAGAATATTTTACCGCAGATTTTGAGAAGAAAAAAATATAGCCGATTTTCTCTAGACACAAAATACTAATATATTTTCCTAAAACTATAAAGTTATACATACTTGTAAACAAAATACATTCTCGTCAGGCAGAGCAACATATTACTTAGAACGACGTTAACAAAAACGCAATACAAAATATTTTATCAGGTTTAGATCACGTGTCTCTGCCGTTACTGACTCTTAGACTACTTGTAAACAAAGACAGTGCCGCATTGTATGTGAAAACGCAGCATTTTTAATGACAGATACTCGTACGTAGGGCCTGGCGCCACGCCGTCTGCTAACAGTGGGGTGGTTTTAGTCTCATAGGGAGGAGAGGCGAGCGGGAGACTGCAGCCGTAAAAGCTTCGCTTCCTATAATAGTGCATGCTTTCACTACATTACGTTTGCCCGGATATAATTCCCAATGAATTTCTACTCCCAGTGGAATTACTTGGGTCCACACGACTTATGATGATGGTAGTGCTATATGGTTTCTATACTGAATTCAATTAATGTAATGTGTATTTATAATTTTGAATTTGCTGCAAAAGGACTGTTTTAAACAGCTTAATTACTTTTTAAACTATCTAGAAATAGTATAAAACTAAATTATTATTCGCGTGTGTCTGTATGTGCTGTTATTTATTCTAAATTACATAATTAAATTTGTTACAGTTTTACCGTTTTTTGGGAACTCTTTTCGGGGAAAAAATTCCACGTGTATTACTAGAATCGAAAGAAATATTTTGAGCACTTTCATTATAATAAACCTTATGAAATCCATTAAAATAATGTTATTTGAAATTTTATGTCCTACAGAAAAGACTCGAATTGCATGTGTCCGTCGTCAAAAGATAACCTTCAATAACCAATTTTATTCAATTTATGTAATCTTCTATTTTTACCATTATAATATTAATCCTTATCCAATGAAATATTTTAGATACTTTGCTCGTTTAATGTTGTTAAATAAATAAATAAATTGTCCTTTACCCCATATAATTTCAGTTAATATCTTGGGAGATATATCTGTAATTAAAAATGACGAACAACATGAAAAAAAATTGTTTTTGGGTTGACGCTTATGAAGTTACTTTGATTTGATGAACTGTTCAAAAAAGTAGACTGAATACTACATTTATCTAAAATTGAGTAGGCGTTAGTAAGGTGTATTGCACGCGTGTGAATTTGAGATGCATTTCCCTCTATACCTATAAACTCATTATTTCTTTGTGAAACATACACAATTTTATATAAAACGTACAGAGTTCAATAGCAAAGTACTATAGGTGATAATTTTGCCACTACTATGCGATATGGATTCATCACTAATCAGATCGCGATAATTTAGCAGTCTTTTTATAGGTATTTAAACACATTTTGGCCCAAAATATCTTATATAATAGTTAATACTATATACACAATACATAAAAAGAGAAATACAATGAAAATTTTGCAACCGTATTTATTAAAATGTAAATAACAATGTATTACTATGAGATTATATTTTAAAGATATGACAAATAAAATATTGATAAATAGAAATAAACTGCACTCATACATCGAAGTTGCATGTGTAGTTTAGATGTTCACATTTCAAATGCACTTATGTTTTCTTCAGAGACCACTTTTCATCGGTTTTCATAGGGGTGTTAAAATTATGAAAATGAAGATTGTTTTTTTATATATAGATTATTTATTCTTCCCGCGTACTCTTGACCCGCACCTTTTGTTTCTGAAATAGTTTTAAATCTAAATCATTTTAAATCCAGTGCAATTTGAATTCGTAATGAAAGTGAGCAAGACAAGATATTATTTTTATACTTAACTAGTTGCAGCTATTTAAATACACGTATATTTTTTTAATCTATGTTAGTAATTCTGGATTTTTTGCATTATGGCGGTTACGTTATTGTTTTTATGGCCATTTTTAGGTTGTTGTAATCCACAATGTCTCGCACCGTAGCGCTTACAGACCGAATATGTTTAGAGAGTTTTATTTATTCTAAAGACTAACAACAGATATAATTTAGTGTAATTAATGATTCGACTAGAAACATCAAGCCAATTAACTAGTCCTCGCCGATATGTAATACAGTACAATCACTTCCATTATTGGGTACTTAAAATTTGTAACCCATTTATATTGCAACCGCTATCATTAAAGAGCTTACTACTTAAAAACGTTGCCGCCGTAATAGCGGTAGTGTTAAAGAGACCCAAATCACCGACTTCGTTCTTACAGTTGAAGGAGTGACTAGCACACCATAAAAATGAATTTTGCCGGTAACTGCTAGAAACGGTGGGCAGCGCTAGAGGAAGGTTTGTGCGTAAATGCTTAGTCCGGGCAATAATACATGATTACGATAGAAATTCGGTACAATCAACGTTATTTGTAGTAATCTGGAGTAGGTATGTTATGCCTCTTATTTGTAATCTTTTCGCAAGTGCCAACACTTAATGCTTAGTACAAAATTCATTGTAATATTTGGGAAATATTTATGCAATGGCGAATGCAAAGCGATGATTGTTCAGTGGGTAAGTCGTTTGAAGACTGCATCAATCGATGTCGGCTAGAGTCCTTTATATTATACCACGGCTAGTGAAATTTTGGTCAGACGCTAAAATCTATAGTTTTAAAAACATATTTTAACAACGAGATGACGAATGACATTCTTATTTTATAATTAAAAACAAAATAATATAGTCTAACGTCATCCAACGATGGCCTACGATAAAATAGCAATAAATTTTCTGGATGCAAAGACACTAAGTGGAAGTGATACCTTTTTATACGTTTTATTATTTATCTGTTTTCTTAATTGACTAAAGATTATACAATAGTTTAAACATTACATGAATAAACACTTGACAAGTTTCAAAGATCAGATATATTATTCCAAATAAATAAATAAGGAAAAAGAGAGTTTTTTTTAAAATTTCTTTTACGAAAGATTTGATCGTTGTTTATATAAAGACAGTTGAGAGAGTCAACCCTAAAGCCTACATGAAGGCTTCAGAGGCCGCCTGAAGGAGAGCAAATAAACGTAGCCATCTTTTATTGTGGAATCTCGACCGTGAACGTTGTTGTAAACATAATATTGAAGCGTGAATATACAGTATACACTTCTAAACAACTGAAGCATTGGGTTAAATGTAATTCCGCAATATGTACATTTTTTTTAATCCATATTTCAGACTTTAATCATTATATTTGTGTTAGTATCTGTTGTATAATTAAACTAGCAGTCGTTCGCGGCTTCGTTCGCGCTAACTTGCAATATAAAGCTCAGTAAAAACACATAGGTGTAGACAACATTCAAGGATATCGGTCAAACAGTTCCAGAGTTTATCGATATGAATTTAAAGTACATTTTGGTATATCTGCTAGCGTCCTTCGTATGGATGCAGTTTACTAATGTTGGCTTATATGTATTAAAATTATTTAGATCCATTTTTTGGGACTTCCATATCTACCGGTCATCAACGACATAAAACCGATACGTACGGGAGAATGAAAAATCCACAGTTCTATATTTTTCTCCAAACGGTGGTATTACAGGAACATTTCTCAGGTTCAGGTTTCCTCAATATGTTTTCCTTCACCATCAGCCGATAGTGCTACCAATTTAAATTAATAAATGTATGCGAATTCCGAAAACATTGTTGCTACATGCCGGGGTACGAACCTGCGGACGTTGGATCGATATATTCCACCGGTCAAACCCTTAGACCACCACGACGAGCCTACTCCTACTCCTCAAAAGCCGGCAACGCATCTGTGATACCTCTCGTGTCGCAGTTGTCCATAGGCGGCGATGATTACTTACCATCAGGTAAACCGTCTGTTCGTTTGCCTCCAATCACATAAAAAAAAAATTACCAACGAAACATAGAAATGAAATTCATCAAATAGAATAATAACTCATGAAATAGATAAACAGATCTAAACTAAGTTCAAAAACACTGGTTAGAAATCCATCAATCAATAATTTCGCGAGCACGCAAAAACATTAGAACGTCGCACCGAAGTGAAAGAATCGGCATCGAACAACTTTTTCAAACAACCATTTCTTTTCGCGAAGTATAACAGTAGCTGTGAGTAAATCCCGCGGGATCGGCACTCGGATCTCGGCGGCCGCTTCCATACTATTTACGACTTCCCAATATGGATCCCATATATCACAAGTGTTTACTGTTCAACAAAACAACAGTAATTGATTTAAAAGGCCATAAAATTCCTATAACAATCTATATACATGTATATAATGAGAATATCTTTCTTTAATGGCTCAATATCGTCAAAATACTAAACGTATTCGTATATTCGTAGATGGTTCGAGGCTATGTTTTGATTCGATTTATCCACTGTAATTTTTTTAATACCCAATAAAGCGGGTGGAAATCAACTATTCCTAATTAACCCCTGGACTCTTCAAAACCATAAAGGTTTAAGTTCCATACAAACGAATGTTGACCTCATGAGGTACAGGCCAACAGACTGTTGGTAGAATAAGCTTAAAAAAATACCGGATTTATTACAAAAATTTGAAAAATAACAAATGATGTAATGTAGAATTATAATTTTAATGTAAATTGTATTTTTGAATTACTTTCACAGTTGTACAAACTGTTTTTATTACTAAACCATGGATTTTACAATGTACCATGACGTGAAATTGAAATAATAAATTAAAAACATAATCCGCCATTTTAAGACGCGTGTCTTAAAAAATCAGCCGAGGGGTTAATGTTTTAAATGCGAGAATGAGTTTGTTTGTTACGTTTTCATGCCTCAAATACTCAACTGATCATCATGAAATATGGTATACACTTTGTAAGGAGTACAGAAAAGGAATTACTATTAGGGAATAGTATTTGTTTTGGATAAAAAGTACTCTATGTCCTTTACTTTATCTTTGATAATGTATATTCAAAAATTCTTGTTAAGGCGTGAAAGCGTAACAAATAACAAACTCACATTCGCATTTATAATATTAGATTAGATTTGGTAACAACTATATATATATAAATATAAATAGGTGAAGATCAAACAGTTAAATATTTTTTATTGTCCTCTTCTGTTTACCAACCTATTTTCTTTTTGTTGAGCAGGCATTTACGAGCTTTAAGTGTAATCAGTAAAATATATTGGAAACAGTTTTTTCCATAACATCGACGAGTCCGAAGCCTTTGTGTATAAGTGTGTATTTGTTGTATACTTCACACTCCTTCACGATCTCTTGGGGGGAAAAAATCAATAATATTGAAGCTTCAAAGATTAATAATGCGTTATACAACTACTTAAAATCTACTTCAAAAGACGATATTCAGTAATCAGTAACAACTATTTCAACACTTAGTGCGACGAGCAAGCTTTACACTTAAAAAAATACAGTACAAGTTACAATAAATAATACAATTAATTTTAGGATATACCTTATCGCTTTAATGCTGCTGCCTTCTAATATGCAAGAAAGTAACTTAAAAGTTACAGTAACATATATTATATAAACAACGATTTAATATACGCATTCCCAATTTAAGCGAAACATCCTTGAAAATTCGTATATTATATTTGTGTAATATCTTGTGAGTTTCATAATAGAAAGTTAAAAGGGGGGAGAAAGTCGAACGCTTGCGCGTGGAAATCACATTATTTATCATACAACTTTCGGGGAAATTCATGCCGGGGAATCTAAAATACCTTGTTATAGAGCATAAGCTCTCTGAATGTACGTAGGTATATATATTATCTGAAATGGCGCCTGAGAACATTGGTTATCGCGTTTTAATCCGTAACTTTCTGCACTTCATCTTAACGTTCTAAGGAGTTTCATGTAAATTTTAATAGAACACGACCGACCTGCCTGTGATATATCAGTGTACTGGCTTTTGCTCGTGGATCCGTTTGTAGATTTGATCTATTCCTCTGGAAGAGTACATTTTTTTCTAAATGAAAAGAGTACCCCGTGTCCATTTCCATTCAATATATTTGACTTATAAAAATATATCATTCCGAATGTACTTGAATAGAGAAAATAATCAGCTTTTTTAACTGTGGATGTGTCTATATGTCTTTTCCATAGCGTCGTCATTCAAAACCATTTACAGGAATAGCTCTCACATTGAATCCGATATACGTTGAGACACTCGGGTTTTCACTGTATGGTAATCCTTTGAATAGAACTCTGAAATGTGAGATAGAATTAAATCAGTACATTCTAATCTTTATGGATTTCGTTTATGATTTTAAATTCTTTCCTATGATTTTAGTTTTTGTTGTTCAATTAATTTTTACTTTTTTATATTATACTAGTAGCCCGCTTCGGCTTCGCATAGTGTACTAATTAAAGAATGTGATACTAAATCTTCCATTTATATTACAGCCATGTATTAAAATAAAATTACAACTAAACAAGTGAACGACAATTATGTATTTTTGAGTTTTTCCGTTTCAGTCACTCACTTTGTTATATGGAATTTTTTTATTCTAATTTTTCACTCTTTCGTACGATTTTTTAAACACTTTCTTATATGGAATTTTTTTATTCTAATTTTTCACTCTTCCGTACGATTTTTTAAACATTTTCTTTAATACAAACCCTGTCCTGACAGTTGGACACAACAAAGAAAGAATCTGCCATATAGGTGCAGTCATTCAGAAGTGGTGCGCTTACATAAATTTAGGCTAAGAACTGACAGAGCGATTTTGTCCCGTGTCCGCGCCGCGGTGGTGGAACTGCTGTTTCTAAACTGACGAGACCGGTTATTTGCGGGGATTTCCATTGTACATCCGCAAAAAGTACGCCGCGTACGTAAGGTGCACGGGTGAACGCGGCCAACGTGATTCTACTAGTTGCCCGCCGGTGCAACGGGATTCGCAAACAACCGCGTACACCGTGGGCGTAAAACTCGTCGTGAGATATGTTTTAATTTTTTACATATATATCTTTTTTACATTCTACAAAAGCTGCGTGTCCGCCACCGCGGTGGACGCGGGTAAAAACCGCTTCGTGAGTCCTTAGCCTTAGGTATTTATTTTTGTGTATATATATGTACATATATTATTTTTTAAATATTATGGGTAGTGTAAGCTTGATCAATGTCTGAACAGGTATCTGGGCTGCTGTCTAGTATTTTTTTATTTGGCTGTTGTGTTTCCTATAGTAATAATAAATAAATAAAATTTAAGTGAATATATATCTACTTGCAAATGCACATTTCTCATTACATTCTTTTCTTATCACTGTTTTCTGGTAGGCGCAGTTGACTATATCGAGATGAGGTTTAGCATATTGCCAGTTACGGCATCAGCCACAGTTAACATCCTAGAAGTACATTAACGCCAGCGAAGCCGTGCGCAAAAACTATTAAAAGTATGAGATGATTCCTATATTTATTTTTCATTGTTTCGAAATATAGTACGTAGATATTATTGCATTTGCTTGAAATGCTTGCAATAAATATACTCGGTAAAAACGTGTGCCCAACATTAATAAGTAACAGGCTTCCTTACTTGTTATTTCACGGCTCCCGTTCACGGCAATGGGGGACCGAATATTTACTGTTATGGTATAGGGGATATGTTAGGGGGACTACCCATCGGTTTCTATGGCAACGGACCTTGTTCAGACCCCGTGCAATAAAGGCAAAGGAGAATCGTCTTGAGCGTAGCTATGTTGTGCACTTCAAGGTAGTATAAAGTAGTATAAGGTAAATAAAGGGGTGAATACTTTTGTCGCATTAATATATTTTTTCATCTTAAATCGGCAAATAGTGTATCTATGTATGTTTACATACTTACCTATTATGTACAGTGGGTTCTGTAATATATATATTTTTAATTTTTAATTCATATTCACAGAAAAACACATTGGACAGTATTTTTCATCCAGAAAAATATAATGTTCCCGAGGGATATGACAAACCTACGTTAACGCGAGCGATGCCGCGAACAAGAGCTAGTAATGAGCACAACTTCATTTAATTCTTTACTACGCATAGCGTGTATTATGTTAATACAATAACATATATATATAAATAGAGATGTAGAGATATTTCGCACTCACACATAGAACTGACAATTATCCTTCGCACACAAAGGCTAGTCTTGTTTGGGTATCTAACTCGTGACCATGTGTGGCTTACTAGTAGAACTTATTATTCTACGTCACGAGATATCCTGAGAATAAATACACAAACTGACATTTGGTTTTGTTATTTTGTAGTTTTATTATTTTGTAGTTTTATATAAACTACATATTTAACATAGCCTGGCTTCATCATCATCAGCCTGTAAGAATCTCACTACAGAAACATTGTTCTCTTCCCCGAGGAAGGTATTGGCATATTCACCACGGCAGCCCACGACGTATTGGCGAATTCAAACTCTTAAGAAATCCACAGTTCTATATTTTCGCTCATACGCTGATACTACAAGAACATTTCTCAAGTTGAGGTTTCGTCACGTGAGGTTTCCTTCACCGTCAGCCGATAATGTTACCAGTTTAAATTAGTAAATGTATGCGAATTGCGATAAATTCGTTGGTACATACAGGGATTCGGAACCTGCGGACATCGAATCGATATTCCACCGGTCAAACCAGTAGACCGCCACATCTTTTTTAGCCTGGCTTATTATGTACATTTTTTTATTAAAATTTAACTTAACAACTATTTTACCTATTTTATTCGCCTTATCACCTCCGTTCAGTAATAGAAATTACTATTATAATTTCCTTTATAACATGTATTAGTTCTAAATTAATTGGATCATGAGAAGAGATTACCGGAGTTCAGACACTAAGTACAAACGGTTTCAATGTATCCTATACGCTAAAGCCTCTTCTAAATTTGTTAAACAAAAACAAACAAAATGTTTTATATACCGCAAGGAATAAAATAAAAACTTGAGGTTGACATTAACTAGTTTCGTAATTACATCTCGTAAAGGCATCCCAATAAACTGTCTACCCAAAAATTAATTTGTCGTTGCGTAACCTCATGTTTGCGACACTACAATTTAATTGTTCGCTACACAATAATTTAACTGGAAAATGGCTTAGTAATTTCACGAGCCATTTATCGCGACCGCTTTGAGTGTTTCTTCTTAATTGTTACGACTTTAATACGAATTAATACATGATTTGTTTAGAATGAAAATAATATATAATTAAAATAGAAGTAACTTTATATATCAAAGTATGTTGACTATATTTGTTTTTACAAAATGTAATAATTTGTATGTTAGGAAGAAAAACTGTTACAAGACTGTAACAAAGTCTCTCTCATTCTCTCTCTTCTCATCTTCTATATAAATAAAATGATAAAATAGAACTAGAGTTGTGCGCGCATCACTCGAAACTACGAGTTGATCAATTTGTTTATGTTAACTTCATACACTTGGTCCTTGTACTAAAAAAAGGATTATCACAACATCTTCGTTTAATATAAAGTCATTAAACTTAAAAAAAAAAACTACAATTTCAATAAGCACTACTCCTTTCGGCGATGTTTGCTTCCTTACCGTGGAGAAGTGGGGTAAGCGGTGTGCTGCTTATATTTTTTTCTCTTTACATAAAACAGATTGTTAAAGTAAAGGAAACAATGCAGACGAAGTTGCGGGTATCAGTTAGTTGGTACTAAATGCCCATTTTATTTGACTTTACTAATTGTGGCAATATTTGAAAAGGGTACTTTACAAGGAATCTATTGTTTCAGTAATATGAAAGTTTTGGTCAGTTGTTGTGATGATACAATGATATAAATTCAGTTAAATACGTTTGAAATTGTGTGCTTACTATAAAATATTTATTATAAGTAGGTTATACAAAGCTTATTATTACAAGGTAAATTTAATTTTACATGTTCTAATTGTGTTTTTGATTTATGAAGGCGTTACTTTGCGTAAATTTATAACAAGGAACTTAATTGAATGTTACTTTCGAATCTGCTTGATTGCAGCCACGTCTTTCACTGCAAACGATACCTTTGAATTTATTTGTTCAACGTCTACCTGACCCCTAGCATCGGAAGATTCAACACCGGTCTGAGGAATACTCCAGTTCGCTCCCGAAACACGTGTAAATTGTGATCGTTACACGTTTCCTTTCAACATATTGTAATTAGCTTTAACTATTTATTCTTTAGCGCTGCTTACTAACAGTAGTCTAAGTATTGAACTGCTTTTTTATCGTTTCATTTGCTGATATTTCACGTTTTGTCTTGTGAGATCTTTTTTATATATTTCATTATAATTTTGTTAATTTTACTTACCCCTATAACAGTAGGCTATTTCCTTTAAATGTGCACAACACTGTTTAAAAAGGCTAGATACCACTTTTATTTGTAAATCAGTGAGAAATATTTCACCAGTTTCTGAGATTAGCTCGTAAAAACAAAAGACTGTTGTCGTATGTATAAAACAATATCATATTTGTTTGTAGTTGTTTTAGGATTTCTAATCGCTAAATAAAAGCTAGAAATAACATTTCGCATTTTGTTGTTACTATAAAAGTAAAGTTTCGTATATAATTAGATAATTGATGAGATTAGTCTAGAAGTATATTCATTTTTGTTTGGTCATATGACACCACACTATCGCTTTCTAAAGTAATTTTAAATGTATTTTCTTTGATTGGTAGGTAGTATTAAAGTATAGTGTTGCAGTCGTGGTGATCGAGCGGATGACCAGTGGAATGTCAATTGGATGTCACAGGTTCAAAACCTGGCATATATCAATTATTTTCTCGTAATTCGCGTACGTTTACTGATTTAAATTAATAACAATATCGGCTGGCGATGAAGGAAAACATCGGTAGGTAACCTCGTAACCTGGTAAAAATTGTAGTAAGTACCATCGTATGTTGGAAAATATAGAACTGTGGATTTCTCGGAGCTTGAAATCGCTAATACGTCATGGCCTAGCGTGGTGATTATGACCATACATTACCTCGGGAAGAAGCATATGATGACCCTGCAGTAGATATCTTACAGGCTGACGTGATGAAATTTAAAATAAATGTCTATAATATATATATATATATATATATATATATATATATATATATATATATATATATATATATATATATATATATATATCCAATTTCAAATTAACAGAACGGTACCGTATTTTGTCTTTTGTAATTCACATAAATCTCAATTCCCGGAGACGTGTACGTGTTACAAGAAGAAGTCGCAAAAAAGGAAATAAGGATAAAATTAAGTGACATTTTCAAGTGTGCGAGTCTTATGTAGCAGGTCATGATCTACCCTCAGGCGGGACTCCTAAAAGAGCTGTGAGCAATGCCGTGACAATCGTCCTGTCCTACACGTGTAAAAATAAGTCAGAGAGTAGGGTTGACTAATGTACTCGTATTATTGAATTATAAGAAAATAAATATCGAATATCCGCTGTCGTACCTAACGGTTAACTTTTTACGTCATTTCATGTTTTGTACGTGAAAGAGCAAGGATATTAACATGTTATAAAGGTGATTTTAAGATTGTTCTATTGATTTATAACATACTAGATGCTGCTCATTACTTCGCCCAATTTAATGCTAATTTGGCTCGTCTCTCGAGAATAGTACCTTTTTCTGTATAAGAGTTCCAACTTGGCAACGTGTGTGCAGAATTCCATTATAGTCGGTTGAATAGTTAATATCAAGTATTTAATTAAATTCATTCATTTATATTATGATGTAATATTACATATCACATAGAGTTGTATATAGTACAGATTGAAACAACCTTAAACAAATTCAATCATAAGGATATTTTTGGGAGAATAAATACATACTTCAAAATACGTCGCGAGATGAATATGACAACAGCAGTCTTTAGCATTTTTCCTGTAAATACGACGGTAAATCCAGTAGCTTGTAAAAATACTGTTCGATTGAAGAAACATCGAGCACCGAAGCGAGTAGCTAGGATAGCTTTTCTAACAAATACATGGATTTCACGTTTCACGCAGTCACAACTGGGTGTGTCATCTAGAAAACTTATAATAGAATTTGTTTTTTTTTTTAAGTAACTGTTTATGAATTGAGTTGAGTATTAACAGTGGAACTATTCCTACTTTTACATGAAGTATTAAATGTGGAAATGTATTTAGAAATGTATCTAGTTCTTCTGAAATAATATTTAAAATGTTCTTTAATAAAATATCTATTTTTATGTAATCCTAATTCATTTTTCTGGAAACTGAAAATTTCAATTCTTTAAAAAGCAATCACGCAAATTTTACGCTTAAGTAATCCGGAATTTGTATATATTTTTGCCTGTAAAATGATGTAAACATATTAAAAAGGTTAACTAACAACCCATGTACACGTTTTAAATTACTGCAAAATGAAGCTTCTATTTTTCCCGTTTATGTTTGTAATTTGTATTTACGCAATTTTCTCAGAAATTGCCGGACCGTCTTTTACGATACTTTTACTGCTATAATTTATATACTTAGGGAGATCGTTCAAATGTACATATTTACAAACATAATAATTGTTTTTTATGACGATGATCTTTAATGAAATGACAATATCAATGTAACTATGTCTTATTTAATATAACGTTATTAAAGCTTTGATAAATTATTATTTTTATAAGCGGTATAAGCGGTATGGTGCGCATGTACAGGAGAGGGGAAGTAAATGGATAACATTGTGGTTTTTTCTAAGTCCGTCTGCCTAGCTACCACCCTCAAGTTGAAAATCTGTCGCCAAGCCCCTGTTGGTGTATTCCCGCAGCTGCACTTGAGAGTCAGTCTTCCTCTAGGTTTAGCGTAACTACCATTTTAGACAAACCACATCATTCATTTAACATCAAATGAGATTGTGGTCAAACGCTAACCTATAAAGTATAAAAAATATACGTATATTTTTACTTCCATTTTTTTATGATTTTTCCTCTTTACATAAAACATATTGTTAGGATAATAACGTACGCAGACAAAATAACGGGTATCAGCTAGTAATTAAAAGTTATAGTTTTGTGTCAGAATAAAACCAGCTTAATAACTCCTTGCCTATTGGTGCCACGTTAACTTCCCATATTCTAAAGTAAAACAAACTGGCATACCTCAATGCCTATTGTGTTAGGGTGACGACATAAAATCCCGTTTTCCACGACCGACGATATGGGGTCGACTGCCCCGAGCCTCTTTTCAAAGATTCTCACTCTGTACCGGCGTTTGTGGACACAAAGTTTAAAATGAAATTGTTCAAACAATAAACATTCTAGAGTCCATTCTACTTGAGTTCGGCAATGAAAGTTTGATTTCTGTGTCGATTAAATGTTGTAAAACTACGCTATATAACGAAGTTTGTGAGTCGAGTATAATATTTTCTAATCGACCGTAAAAATGCGATATATTTTAATAGTAGATATATAAACTATTTTTATGAATATATGTATGTTTTTTTTCTTGGTCCCATGATACTCATGTTATGACACTCATTAGATATGTTTATTGACCATTATTTACATAGTTTTCAATAAATGTTAAAATATTTGTAGACGGTTTGAAAATACTTTAAGAAGTCCATAAAACTCTCATAATATAAGCGATAATCGTAATCTTTTTAATGAATGACTCATTACAAATTATTAACATAGTACTCGTATAAGTGTATTAAAGAAAATTAATACAACAGACATATATATTAACATTTTTGAAATCTTGTTTTATTAACTATGCGATATAAATCGATACTGTTATTAATTTTATCCATGATGTTAAGGGCGTAAAGAAATATCAAAAAAATGTTAGAACTCTATAAAACCTTATAAAGACAAACGAGATAGAAAACTTTTGTGCTTTAAATATTTTTATCGACGCAGTTGTACGGCTTTTATATGGAACGCTGAAATGTAAAAAGGCAAACCAAAAATATTTATAGCCCCTCAGGACAGCTGCGTATCTCCACCCTACGGGAGAATGAAAAAGGTCGGCTAGGAGCAAAAAAGGTGACTTACAGTTCTGTGAATAATTAAATTAACTGTATTCGGTGTGAGTTATATTTATTTTGTGTATCTAAAAATACCTACAGAGCGATCTGAGGTCGTTGTTTGTATGCCATTTAACTTAAAAGTGTGATCACATTTTTGGATAATTCATAAAGTTAATTACCATAAAAAACTAGATTTTAGACTAACATGTTCTCTAAATATAGTCTTATTTCCATATTTATCTAGCTTTGCTTAACACAATGTAGATTTAAGCTAGCTAAAATATTGTTTAAGCTAGTTCTTATAACGCCAGTTATCTGTTAGTTGAAGTCTCGTGAAAACCGTTCCAAGTTTCGGATATTCCAATACAGATCAAGTTGCGGGTAACAGCTAGTCTAAAGTAAAGTAGACTGTGTCACCCGCTATAATTTCAGTTATCCGCCAGTGAAATTCCCGTGCAAATCGGTCGAGCCATTTCGAAGATTACCCGGAACAAACAGACAGACAGACCGATCGACAAAAATTTTAAAAATTAGATTTTTGTTATACGTAGCTTATATACTTTCATATCAATTCACTAAAAAGTTGTTATTTTGATACTATATATAGACACTTCAGTTTATTATAAATAGGTTTTTTTCATCTTTCACATCAATATCAGCTAGTGCGATATAACTCCAGATTATAACACGTTTAGCCTAGAGAGAAGTGGCTCTCGGGTGAGCTTTTTTTTACACGGGAAATCCCTAAGATATACCTAAATATTTAGACTATTACCTCCTATTAATAATTATTTCACTGCATGGTAATTTCAATTTAAAAAGTCGTGGTAGTATAGTGGTTTAACCGGTGGAATATCAATCCGATGTCGGCAGGTTCGAACGCCAGCATGTACCAACGAATTTTTCGGAATTCGCGTACATTTACTAAATTACATTGGCAACACTATCGGCTGACGATGAAGAGAAACATCGTGAGGTAACTTGAACCTGAGAAATGTTCTTGTAGTACCACGGTATATGGGAAAAATATGGAACTGTGGATTACTGAGAGTTTGAAATCGCCAGTACGTCGTGGGTTGGCGTGCTGATTATACCCATACCTTCCTTCGAGTAGAGGCCTATAATCATGCAGTAGTTCTCTCACAGGCTGATGATGATAATGGTAATTGGGACTGGACACAACATGATGGAAATTTCTTATTGTTCGGATAACAATCTATGTTATATACATTTGCAATTGAATATGGAAATACCTATACTAAGCTGTGAAAGTATACTAATATAGAAAGGATGATAGTCCATTAACTGTTCTCAAAGAATACGTTTTTTTAGGAATAAAAGGTCTTGAGATAGAAACAAATAAATAAAATTGAAACGTGTCCTGAGGATTCCGCATTGCGGAGACTGGTTTCAAATACGAGCATTCCATGAATTCCGTGATCGTCTGGAACGTTAAAATTGCCAAAATATTTACATTCCTAAATTCGATTAATAAAAAATCTCATGTTTTTACAGTTTTAATATATTAAATTTATTTAATATCAGCTAACGTTCCTAATAAATAAAAACAGGCATTAATCTATATTTGAATTTAATGTGTCAATATATTCTTGTTCGGATTTCAATATTACAACTTTTTAATAATACAAAAGTGCAGCGATCGAAAAATGTTTAGGGTTATTAAAATAAGTAAATATATTCTTGTAATGATTTTTTTTATTTATACAACAATTAAGTCTTACTGTTTATTTAAAGCTGCTACTAAAAGAGTTCAATCGAGAGAAAAATCTTATAGATACTGAGCACAATCGAGGGATTATTCTTAACTAAAGTTTAATTAACTTACATAAATATCACAAACTGTTTTATTGCTTTTGAAATGGTATCTGTTTTGAAAGGGCTTAAAATTATAGTTTAATTAAGGAGTTCACGTAGATCCTTTTTCGGCATTATCCCGTTTTGCAATGCGAATTGAAATCAGGCTATTATTAAAATCCAGTTCTTAAATTAAGTTAATTTGCACATTTTCTTCAAGCAAAATGGCACTTTATTCAGAGATTTTGATATTTAAGTATTACGCTTGATCCTACTTTGCAAGATTTATTTTGGCGTGAAATATTTAAATGAAAGTGTAAAACTGACGAACATCGTTGAGCTATAGATATAGCTATAGAAATTCTTTGTATAATATAGAAGTGCTGAAGCTATTGTGAATACTGATGTCATTATAGCCTATACTAAAAATGCGACATATAATCAAATGCGTTGACTTACCTTTGATATTGTTTCATCCGCAGAAGAGTACTAGTACGGTATATTTTTCAATACTGAACATATTTTTTTCTTATTGCCTACAGTTATTCGACGATTATTATCACTTCGAGCATCACTCGATAGCCCGGCGGTCGTTATCTCCAGCACACGAACACCACGGAAGACTGGAAGGCGATACGAGAGTGCGCTGGGCGCGACAACAGCGAGCACTTTCCAGAAAGAAAAGGGATTTTCAAATAATACCAGATCCATCATCCACAGGTAAAAGAGATTAAATTCTTATTACACTTCTTGTTTTATACGTTTAAAAAAAATTGTTTCTTCTGATTTAGATGTTTAAAAGTAATGCTATTTTGGTTAAGTTTGGTTAAACATATATATATGTATATTACAAAAAAGTTAAATACGCGGCGAGCACTTGTTTATAAAAAGTTTAATCACAAAAGAGTGTCTTACCTTGTTTAGAAATAGGACACTATTTAAATTTAAACAGTGTATAATGCTTGTCTAAGTTCACAGTTCTTATTTTATTGTATTTCTATTTGCCGGTAAAAGACGTTTCGTAGTAAATTATTAGTGCATTTTGTACACTGCTATAAGTTTAAATATATAATATGCATGTTATTTGGATTATTTAAAAACATAATATTTACCAAGCCATCATACTACTGATGATGGTGTTATGGACTTGGATATTTTAATTTATGGTAAATCGTTGCACCGTTCATATCTTTGCAGACATTCCTTAATTATATTAAATTTTTTGATTTTCCTATTGTATAAGGTTCCGGCTTACAATGTTAATATTTGATAGCTCTATGTCGATTGAATGATTAAATGACAAAGATGGCGTCACCTATATTGACGTCATACTTTGTTTACTATCTCGTTGTTGGTGCTCCGACATTTATCCATTTTGTAATCAAGCAAGAAACTTTCTGTTTAGAGTTTTCCTTTTATCAGACTATCTTTATGATTGTTTTTACGTGTATTGTAAGATACAGTTACAACCGCATACTGTCTACGTACACCCTGTTACAGTTCAATTACGCATGGGACATTCACATGCTTTATTGCTTTTTCTTCACTTCTGACTTTAGGAAGTAGATATTTCGTTTTATTTATTCAAAAATATTACTTATTATGTAATATGTTTGCTTTGTCTTTAATTTTACAAAGCATTACGAGCGCCTCTTAAGTCTTCATTTTGTTATTTTGCTATTGCTCCTTCATGGATTTTTCATTTATATATTCAAAGTCAAATGTCCTTAATATAAAACTCTAAGAGACTCATTGCGTTTACGTAACCATGATACTTAACGCAATCTGAACTTTCAGTATCATATTTTGTATGTTGGTTAAGTGATAGTACTGGAGTCCCTATTAATTTATCTATCCTGTCTAGCGTTTAATGAAGTACTAAAGACTAAATTGTCAGCGCGCTAGAAGCAAGGATACTGACGGTGAGACACCTTAAAGAGGACACTGTCCACTGTTCATAATGTTATTCCGTTTTTACTATAGACTAGCAAAGTGTGACAAAGTTTCTGAGTATGTGTCTTTGTCCATTTTCTGCTGTTAATTCCCGAAAATGGAAGAGAACAACATGTGGCAGGTGTATCGATACGGAAGTGTATGTGTATGTCGTTTTCGTATTACAGCTACGCATATACACAGGGAGTGTGTCGTTCTTCACATATACACATATGATGTGTTGTGAGACATTAGTTATCAAAACTCTGATTACAAAGCCTGCAATTTCTTTTAGTAAAGGATCTCTGGTATATCTTTACTATCACTCCAACTATATGTATATATTTACTGGGCTTCAGCCAGCTGTAAGCCTAAGTAAGCTCTTATGTTACTAGCTTTTGCATGTAACTTTGCTCGTGATAATGTATATTTGATCTATCCTTCAGGAACAGTACTTTTTTGTGCTTAACTCTCGATGTGCCCTTTCTGCTCCCGTGGCAATATGTATGTAAAATTGCGTAATGATCAGTTGGGTAGTTAAGACGTGAAAGCAAAACAAAAAAAAGCAAACTGACATTCGCATTAATAATAATTTTACTTATATTAATGCATTATAATATACAGTTGAAACAAGGACATCTTACACGATCGAGGCATCGTCGGCGTCTAAACGCGATGCGGGCTCGAAACGGGAGCTATTGTCGTCACGGGTGAAGGGTCGGCCGCGAGCAGCTGACGCAAAGTTACAGCTCAATGACCCTAAATGGCCTCATATGTGGTATTTAGTAAGTACCATCCTATACAACTATAACCTAAACATTGATTTTATTCTTGTAAATGGACGAAGAAACAAGATTCATTATTATCAAACTTGGATAAGGCTTTGAAGTATGTAAAATGTATTCTTACCAGTAGACCACTAAACAGGCTCGTGT
This sequence comes from Antheraea assamensis, assembly GCA_035772565.1. NCBI lineage: Eukaryota > Metazoa > Arthropoda > Insecta > Lepidoptera > Saturniidae > Antheraea > Antheraea assamensis. The sequence continues at coordinate 1,608,830 of JAQQSE010000014.1, forward strand.
GACACTAATGATATTGCAGAATACCAAACCATTGAGAAATAAACTAAAAAAATATATGTTATTGAAAAAAAATAATTAAAAGACTAAAATCGTATCACAGTACATAATCCAATAAATTGTAGTAATTCCTAAGAGTTACAAACTTGCTATCAAAGCATTATTAATTGGGATGTTAATTACAAGAAAAACGATAAAGTTACTCAGTGTAAGCACTTAGTTTGGTTGGTTCGTTTTGTTTTCCTTCAATGATTTCTACAAACCGAAAGAGAAGTTTAATTTTCTTTGGTCGAAGAACTTTATAGCGTTCATCTTAAAATATTGACAAGGTGGATGTCAAACATTCGAGTTTTATTAACATTTCACGAGAATTTCTTCTCGAATGTTGATATTTTATGAAGATTTTCTGACTTTCGTGATATGGTTGGATTTATTTTGGAGTTCACACTGGTGTAGCTAATCCTAATTAAGAAATTTACCTTGTTTAAATGTTTATTTAGATGGTATTTATCTAATCTTTTTATGTTAATAAAAATTAAATGTTGAAATAAGCTTCGGATAAACTCTTAGCCAATATTTAGTTCATAGAAACAACTTAATTAAATAGATTACTTCATAAAGTTGATATATTGATGTAGGGCGTTTAATTATGCAGAATCTTATAAAAAAAACTACATTCCTTCCTTTAGCTCCTTATAAATAAACACCTTAAGTAAAATAATACGCTTTATTATCTTATATCTTTGCGTACTTACCCGAGAATGAATGAATCATTCAGTGATGCCATGAGAGAATGATTTAGTAACATTGATATTAACTAGAACTTTGTTAAGTATTTTATTGTTTCTATTGAATTTTATTGTTAGAAAGTAACGATGCGATAGCGTAAAGTTGCACAGCCAAATTCAATAAAAAATAATGTACCTATTGTTCGAGATAAAAACGCTACACGACACCACAATTAATCAAAATATGTAGATAGTGAAAAAAAATGTACGTTTACAAAACGATCCGTCAGTACAATTTCCTGTGGCTGCGCGAATGCTGCGGCTGATATTTCATTTCGTTTCACTCCCATTGCAAGAATATATATATTCGCAAAAATATTTTCGAATAACATTTTGTATTAATTTCAATTCCCATCGGAGTTACGGCCATAGTTATTGGTTATGTGCAATTAGTGTTGTTTGGCTTACATATCTACCATTCCTTAAGTGAATAACTTCACATTAATTTTAAAATTTATATTTTAATGTAATTTTATGTTAATGTTGAACTAAACTTGTTTTGCTATGATCAGTTAATTTATATTCTACATGTTCTGTTTAGAATCGAGGTGGCGGTTTAGATATGAATGTTATACCAGCGTGGCGGGAAGGTATCACCGGCAAAGGAGTAGTAGTTACGATCCTTGACGACGGCCTTGAAACTGACCATCCAGACTTAATCGCCAATTATGTAAGTTATAAGTTATTATAATACTAGTGATCTAATAGCATAATGTACTACTGTGACGTCATATGTGCCGTAAACTATTTAGACCCATTTTTTGCTGCATTGATATTTAGAATCCATCAAAATCATATATGCTACCTAAGAAACTTTGCATATACTCGTACATTTGTTTTTGTTGCGCGTTTTATTAAAATTGATATTTTCAGAAATATTCCTCCAAATGATATGCTGTAAAAGACAGGTTTGATCTATATTGAATGCCCATCGTAACTAAAGTATTTAATTGGTGTATAATTAATACTATATTTGTGAAAGTAGTATAGCAAATAACTAATTACATTTTAATAATATGTAAAAGATATAAATGATTATAGTGGGTTATCCCTAGAAAAAAGATCGTGAAGTTTTCTGTTGGCATATTTGAGATGTACAATTCTGAAGTACATTATTTTTATGAATCTTATAAGCTTAGCCAGCGTTACTGATGTACGCGGTCGAAAACTCTTTCTTACGACTTCATTAGAATATGTCGACTTTTCTCTACTTTATATAAGTATATATACTATATGTACATATAAATCTTCCCGAAAAAAATATCTAAACTATAGTGAATACGCATATCATAATTAGTTGCTTAGTTTAGAAGAACTAAGGAAACAAACAGACACACGCGAGAAGTGACTTTGTATTATAATATTTACAGTATTAAATTACTTGCTTAATTGAAATTTATTGTCCAAAATATTCCATGTAATTACTTGAAATAATTAATATAATATAGCATAAATAAGTTGCTCTGACTTATGTTCTCGTGCATATTTATTTATAATTATACAACTTTTTTTAGCATAGTATTTTATAAAGTTCTCATATAATATAGATAGATGATTCTTTTTAAAATAAAATAAACATGGCAGCTTTGTTTATATATTGTAACGTCTTGAAATTTTAAGATGAAAGATAAATGCTATAAATATTGCTAACTAAAATAGCAAAAATTGTATGTAACTAATGCAATTCTTTGATACAATTTCAAATCTTTAGTTATATTAATGAAGTAGGTTCAGTTTTATAATATAAAAGAACCGGTAAATGTCGCCTCGATGTCTGATACGCTGGCAGATATTTCCATCATGCACACCAGTCGAGTGCGGAAATGAACTTTTGAATCCTCTTGCGGGAACATGATTGCTCTTTGCAAAGATATATATCTATTTACCTATAGGGTGGCCATTATATAACTAATAAGTGAAGGGAAATGAAATAATATATAATTTAAAAATATGTAATAATTTATCTTATGGTGTAAGAAATTTGATATCACTTTGGTTATAGTTTTTATGATATATAAATATATAGGTATAAGATGTATACCAATGCAGGATTCGTTTTGTTGGATCACCTTTAAAAGTGTAGAACTCGTATTTCAAAAACGCTCAGGAAATAATTACTTTAGCGTGTATTCTCCGCAAGGTTTTTTAAAATAAATGGTTAGTAACTTAATGGCGTAGAACATTGATTTATTTGCAAATATTGAACTCTTTAAGTAATACAAGGTAACTAGGAAAATAGTAAATGTTAAAGAATAAGATAAGTGTATATAATTCTACTGCTAATCATTCTTAAAGCTATGCCCTTCATTGAGGAGTTAAATAAATGAATAGTATGTTAACAAAATTTAAATCGTGTAAATGTTCCTTAAATAATGATGTTTACTTTATAAGTAAATTGGTAAAACCAGTACGATATCAAACACTGTCAATATAAACTGTCGAAGAAGCTTTGCCTCAAACGAAAAACATCGTAAAGTATTAACGATGTGTTTGAAAAAAACTCAGCGAAATCAGTACAGGAGCACATAATCCCTCGGGATCCTTCCTTTTCACGATAAAAGGGCGGCGAATGACATCTGCGCTGAATAAAGGACTGAAGTTTTAAATTACACGATTCATCTCTCTTGTTCGTAGATCACTACGTAGCTTTAATTCCGCTTACGGAATTCAGAAAATGCGTAATTAGGTCTACGGTTGTTTGCTGATGTGATTTACATGCTTGCTCTCCTTCGTAAAAGATATTTTATAACGACTTACTAATAGGACTACTGACTCAATTTTTTGAGATACTGTTTCGGTGTTAATTGTATATAATTTTACTTTTTTAAATTATAATGTTTCTTTTATGAATTCAGATTTTCTCGACATATAGAATCAAACCATAAACCAGATCACAAATGCAGTTTGTTCGGTATTTTTTCGTTGAGTATAATAAAATTCGAAACTCTTCTTTCATTGTGTTATTCTAACTCTTTAATAAACGACCAAAATTTTGTGACCAAATATGAGACAACTAAATTTAAAAACTTCTAAGAGTCATTATAATAGAATTGAATCGTATATTTATTTTATAACTAGCTATTAATGATTATGGTAACCTAAATAAAATGGTAAACAAAACATCAAATGCATTATATGAGAATAATTATGTTGATCTGGTATTTATTGTATCACAGTCGTTAGCATCTGCTAGATTAAATGATTATACTATAATTTTAATAAATTTAATTGAAGGACGTAAGTAATCAATTATTTAAAGATAATTGCTATGTCGGTATCATAACAATAAAAAAACAACTTCAACCATTCTTATATCTTAGAAAATTTTTGAATTATATGCATATTCGCACACGTGCAGTAGCGCTTAATACTACTACGTAACAAAAACAATGAATCTTCAGGATACAACTTGGAAATTGTATAAAAAAATGGTTATCGGTAAAGTCGGTTTACGGATAATAATTTTACGTGATAACGTCATAAGAAAACATTGATGAAAAATTGTGCATCACAAGCCGAACACTTAGGCCGAGCGCGCCTCTCTATCGCTTGTTCCGCTCTCTTGTTTGCATTCTCGGCTCACGCGGAACGTGACAATGAGCCATGCTTTTTCATGCGTGCAGTCGGTGTTCATCGATTTATAAGACGTTAGCACGTTAAAATGTTTAACTTTCTAAACAACGGTTCACGATGATTACGGAAAATATGTACCCGCGATGTTAAACCCTAATAATCCAGGACAGAATACTAACATGTATTAGGAGGATAAATGTGTCGATATTATCAGATGCTTTGATAGTATTAAGCTTACGAGGGATGTAGAGATTATACATAATTAATGTATGATCTCTTCCTATTGAATAATCTCCTAAGTGTTACATGTTTACGATGTAATGTATAGGAATACCTATATCTACAATCCTATATGTCGGTAGTACATTTTAATGTAATGTAAATAGCGTTACATTATTTTCATGTCAAAATCCGCATCAAAATCAAAGGATATATATATAAAAAAAGAGAAACTCTGTTTCTTAACCGATTTTATTTATTCTTTTTTTTTGTTTCGGCAAATCGGTTATCAATAAAAATTTTGGAAACATTTTTCTTTTTCCTTAACATTGAAACCTGGTTGAATTTCAATCACTATTATATCTACATTGGCACTCCTAGCCTAATGTGTCTTTGTATTTTTGTTTTTCATTTTCTCTCTTGGATATTTTAAAAGGTCAAGCGATGGATCCCACGTGGTTATGGTATGGACTACTAAGTCCTAAACAATTTCAAAGCAATCCGCAGTTATCTACAGCAATTTCTTGTTTTTTTTTTTAACAAAAATACGATATACACCGCGGGTAGAAAACTTTAGTAATCTACATGCTTCATATTGCCGCAGAGAAAATCGTAACAAAACAGTACTGAAGTCCCAAGCATTTACAAGTACTTGCACATATAGTTATGTCGGGTTATATTTTATTTCTTCTACGTTATTTACTATCTTAATAATACTTTATATGAAATTATAGGGGAAAATGAAAAAATAAATTAAAATATACTTTGTTTATAAAGTTTCTCTTTAGAAAAAAATATTATTCATTTTGCATTGCTGAATGCGTAGGAGTTATAAAAATGTTAGTTTCTTAAAACCTTAATAACTTTATATTAAAATTAAATATAAGTCACAAAAAGTTGATTAAAATCTATCGAGTAATTTTGTTCGTGTTGCTTGCTTTTTTTTTTGACGCGATAACATCTTATAAATCGATGAACACCGGCTGCACGCACGAAAAAGCATGACTCATTGTCACGTTCCGCCTGAGCTGAGCGTGCAAGCGAAATTGGCATAAGCGTTATCTCTATGTCTCTTCCACTCTATCGGTATTTCAGTGATAATAATTCGATTCTATTCATAAAAGTATGCTATTTTACATCAATGTTTTCTTATGAGGTTATTGTTTATTTACATCATACTTATCATATTAGAAAGTCTTTGCAATAACTTCTTGAAGGCACTTCATGAAGACGTTACAGGGAAACTTGATAATAATATAGATATATAATATACATATATATATCATGAATATTGTATACAGGATCCGATGGCATCGTACGACGTGAACGCTCAAGACACTGACCCTCAGCCACGATACGATATGATCGACTCAAACCGTCACGGTACTAGGTGTGCCGGAGAAGTTGCTGCCACTGCTAACAACTCCCTTTGCGCTGTAGGTGTTGCTTTTGGAGCTAGTGTTGGAGGTAATCTACTTTTTTTCCCCCAGATAAAAGTTTTTTTTTTTTTCAAACTGACTACACTGTTGGCTTGTTAGGGCCGCTACAGTTTCACGGGACTACTAAAGAAAATTATTCAAGTGTAGTTATCTTTTATTTCTTATTCTTTATACCTACGTTTCAACGTAGAACAATCCCTTATCCATTTTCCTTTAATTCTTTTATTGCAGATAATTTCGAGTTAAGATTTTTTTTTTTTTTGTAACTGTCTACTCTGTTGGCCTGGCAGGGCCTCTACAGTTTCACCGGACTACAAAGGGGAGTGCTTAAGACACTCACCCGATTAAGATTATTATGATTTAACGGTCCTTTTTATTGTAATCCATTGAGTACAATCTCCGCTGAAGTGGACCTGAAGATCATACGATCAAAAAGGAAAACAAATCGCGGGTTCCAGAGAATATCTCAGTGCTTGCTGATAGGTCTGTAGTTAGGTAACTATTAGGAATTGCCTTATTTTTATGAAAAACTACAGTTAAAGAAAACGCTTTTCTTTTTTATTCACAGACGGTACATTTCAATTTTATCCAGCCTCCATCCTCACACGCATCATATGTCAATTTAGTCTACAGAACATCACAAAGAAATAGATATACAATCACATATATACACTTGCAAAACATTACCCTCTTTCTTTGCAGTTGGGTGTAAATAATGTAATTCTAAGACTAAGTAAAATAATTGTTTTAATTAAAACGTATACTGGCGTTATTTATTACAGATTAAAGAATAACAGAGTCATGAGAAAATAAATGTATAATCCAGTAATTATACGGGAGTACATATTACTTACCAAGGGCGACATATTGCAGTTTGATACTCTTTTTAATTTAAAAATAATAAATGTTTGAAATTTGCTTATACCATATTTAATATAAACTGTATTGAAATATGTTTTTAAAACATTATAGATTCAGCGTTTAACCACTATCTAGCCTGATATTAAATTATGAAGTGGTTTAAAATGGTAAACGTGTCGAACCTAGAGGGAACTGGCTCTCAAGTGCAGCTGCCGGAACATACTTAAAGGTGCTTAGCCACAGATTTCCAACTTGAGGATGGTAGTTGGTCAGAAAAAACTTCGCCATCTCCTTCGCTGTAAGGGCCGACTCATTCGCAAGGATTTGGACCTATATTCATAGAACGCCGTGTCCGAACACGTTGATTAGGCCACCATCGCTTCATAACGACGAACGGCACTTGAATCTAATTTGAACTTTCGATTACGTTCAAGATATAGATCTTCAATTCGCATTTAGTATTGATTATTATATTACTGCCGGTTTGTTGCCAATTCTCCACAATTGTATTTTGTAATGAAAATTGGGAATAGATATTGAACCCTCTAAGTTTCAGTACACATTATATATATATATCTAAAACGTACACATCATATAACAGGCATTGCTGATTCAAGCAAATTACTTTTAAAGAATAGCCTATCTGAAAAAAGATCGTCAAATAAGAAATCCCATAAACGAAATATTTAAAGAAACAAAGAAGCGCTTGGAAATTTATACACGCTCATATGCACGGTTTTATGGTAAGTCGTGAATTTTTACAAGACTCGTGTTTTAAATGAAGAATATATTGAAGCATAAACACATAAATGTTCAGATAAAAGAGCTAAATATACGTAACTTTACTAAAGTTGTTGAGGTTTATATAAACTATTGTAATGTATCAGTGTTAAGTTAGATTCCGCTTTATAAATACAAATCATAAATAAACTACGTTAGGTACAAAATATACTTGGCAAAAATACGACTGTCGCAAATCCAAAAATAGCGTTTCACTAGGACGGTTCACTGAATAGACACATTTCCTGCTCTTAAAATAACTTAGTTCCGATTATGTTTTACAAAAGATAATCCTTGGTTTATACACTTAAGGGAAATTCGTATAATGTTATATGCAATGCAATATATTAGCATGAAGGTTATTATTCAACTTTTAATTACTTGGTCAACTAATAATGTGGTAACGCTATAGCTCTACAAACTGTTGTTACATAAGTTTAATAGTACATTAATAGTTTATTAGGACACTGTTTCATGAGGGCACGCGTTGGCGTGTAACTTGGTTAATACTGAGACGGTGTTCGAGTTCCGGCAACATATGGTGACGTTCCTAGTTTTGAAACCCACTCAATTTGATAGAGCGTTGTGTTTATTGCGAGAACTGCATGCTTATTATATGTTTTATCTATATGCACATATTTGTTAAGATAAATGAAATGAAAACTATAAGGTACATATATAGAAAAATAACAAAAAATAAATTGCAACTTTTTTATATAAACCTACTATTTCATTATATAATAGTACAGTATCGACAAATGAATATCACTTTTAGAGCTACATACTATTGTTTGCCTTCAATAACCATAATCTTTGTGATTGAACGAATATTGAATTAAATAATCTTACAATAAGGAAAACCTATCTGATTTAGAAGAGCAAGAATTGTTGTTAGTGTTAGTCTTTGTTTAGATCAATCCTATCAATAAACTCATCATATGCTTATCAGAAACATAATTTCTTCAAATTAAATTAACAATAAATTATGCAATTGTATTAACGTACATCTAGTCTTCTAAATTAGATCGAATTTCCTGTATAATTGGAGCATACAGATGGTATTTATCTCTACTACTGCAGGTGTGTTTATTTCCAAAAGGGACCGCCGTTTCCTATCATTGATGTCGGCTTAACTTTGTGACCGTTGGACTGTTTGTTTTTTAATTGATTTTAAGAATCGTATTTTAATATAATTGTATACAATATCAATAGAAGTACATTACTAATTCTGTATCGTGAAAATATATCCAATAAATTATTTAATCCAAATATAACTTTAATATAACTATACACAAGTTAGTCAATTCCATAACTTAGATATTTTAAGGAGTCATCGAAATTAATAGCTATCGTCGTGGATAATCCGTTTTATTAGTTACATAGACACATTACATCGTTTACGTCTACTCTTGAATTATTCATTATTCAAAAGAAGCGATAGAAGATGGAATTCTATATGATTACATACCACGATGCTACAGTTGAGTTCAGAAAAAATACACTCACCAGTATGGGCCGAATACTTTAAAGATCTTTAACAAAAGGTATATTTGGTACGAGACGATCCAACCATCTCTGGAATCGGTCCCATGGTTCCAAGATTCGAATATGAGAAGAAACATGAATTCGTTTCGGGCATATTCCATTGAATAAGTTTAACTTTTTAATGAAAAAACAAAAACGATTGTAGTAAACGTGCAATTTGTCACCAAGAAGAAGATCTGTATCATATTTTATTGGAATGTGTCCGGAACGCTTCTCAAAAAAGACAGATATTTAAGGGAAACTAATTAATAAATTTTGTAACAAAATAATGTCTACTGTTTGGGTTTTCCCAATAGTGGATAAATAATAAATCAATTTATCATTATAGTAATTAGTGTGAAAATACGAATGTTGATTTACACTTTTATTCCTATGAATGTATTAATTCATATCCATATCATGGAATTACATTCTTATTTGTAGAGGGTTAAACTTAATAACGGAGTGATAAAGCAATCAACCGTCTCGTATTCTGCGGGACCATCCCGTATGTCCCACATGCCTGATTCTCAACTCATAGGCCTATTACTATGATATTAGTTAAAGGTCAAAGTCGCATTTTCGTTGAAGAATGCACTATGAACGTCCGAGAAAATCCTTACTCAAAGTCCCTAATCTAAGTTAAAACTGTTCCTCTAGTGACAAATATAATTTTGGAAATAAATAACTTCAGTTAGTTGTGTGTGTTTTTTTTTAATGTAAGATCCATCATACATTAGCGGTAAAAGTTCATACTTCGCATTTATACCAACCTCATTTAGAAAATGTCGCGAAGCCGATGTTCGGAAAGTTAGCCGCTTTATGGAATGATAGATATAGGTTATAAAAATTAATTAAATATTAAAATCAATACTGTTTACCCAGGGGTACGAATGTTGGACGGTGATGTCACAGACGCAGTGGAAGCCAGATCGTTGAGCCTCAACCCTCAACACGTAGATATCTACAGTGCTTCATGGGGGCCAGATGATGACGGCAAGACTGTCGACGGACCTGGGGAACTTGCTACTAGAGCTTTCATTGAAGGCGTGACTAAGGTAGGTCTAGAAACATTCAATACCAGTCCACGTGACTTATTTAACAACTGTTGGAATCTCGTGAAGGATAAATTAATTCGTTGATATTTCTGATATACATAAAAAATATATAATTAGTAAATAAGGTAAGGTAAGTGAATAAAATTTGCAGCTATTTGTTTTTTTTTGTAAACTAGATAACTTTGTAAGTGTGTGTACTCGTAGATAAGCCAGTACTGTAGTTTACAGTTTACTTGGAATAGTAATCTGTGCTACATGTATACATACACACGTATAATATACAAAATTAATACGTAAGAATCGTCAGAGTCTGCAATTGTCACAATATAAGCAGGGATCAGCAGATACTGCGAACAGACATAAGGAAAAAAACGTTAACAAACATGTCAAGAACTCTCTTACATTTTAAGTACTTACTATACAGTGGTGGTCATAAAATTAGAAAGACTTCTTATGAATAAAGAAAGTATAACTTCAACGTATAAATGTTCGTAAGAAATATACACATTCAATAATTAATAATATAGCCACTCAAATAAAACATATCTTACTTTTAATTAGAAAATGAGTCTTACACATGTAGGAGTTTATTTTCTGACTGGCCGCTTGGACGCCTAATTAGAAACATTTTGAAAAAGCATCAATAGCTCGTTCTTTTTTTGAAATTAAAGAATAACATTTCTTTCTTGGCTTTTTCTATTATTTTGACGGCAATTCAAAATTTAATCTGAATTTTATTTTGTTCAAAATGGGCAAAAATAAAAGTTCTGACTCGTCAACTAGGCAAATAAATATTGTTAATTTACATATAGATCATAAGTGAGCGTACAGAAGAATAGCTGAGCATTTAAATTGTTCTTTTAAGGAGGTTTTTAATGCAATTCATCATTATAAAACACATGAACTGTTGAAAATGTTCTTAGAAAGGCTCGGCTAAGAAAAACCTCTCCCAGAGAAGATATGCTAATCATTCGTGTTGCTAAAAAAGTCCCAATTAAAGGCTCCAACTAGATTAAAAATAAAGTTTTTTTCGCCTGATGACCCGAGAAACATCTCAGTCAAGACTGATACGCCGAAGATTAGTGGAAACTAAATTGTTTGGAAGAATCTCTCGAAAGGTACCGCTTCTTACCAAGCAACACCCAGAGAAGCGATTATTATTTGCCAAAAAAATATGTTAATTGGACGGTACGAGAATGGAAAAAAGTGTTATTTTCAGATGAAACAAAAATAAATATGGTAAATTCCGATGGAAACGCTATGTTAGACATCCTGTAAACAATGCTTTGAATTATAAATTCACAAGGAGTATAGTCAAGCATGGTGGCGGTAACATTAAAGTTTGGGGGTGTTTTTCCGGATGTGGAGTTGGACCCGTTCGGAAGATTGAAAGTACAATGGATCAATGGCAGTACAAAAATATCTTAGAGTATACAATGATTCCTTACTCATCATTTGCCTGTAATCTGGGTCTTTGAGCATTACAATGACCCTAAACACACTGCCAATAGCGTCAAATGTATCTTTAGCGAACAGCGTATATCCGTTTTAGACTGGCCAGTAGATAGTCCTGATTTAAACCCAATAGAAAATCTCTGGTATATTGTAAAAAAAAGTCTCAAATAAACGTAACACCAGTCAAAACGAACTATATGAAGCATTTGTTGAAGCATGGGATTCAATCTCTCTAGAAAAATGTATGAAATTGATTGAATCAATGCCACGTCGTTGCAGTGCTGTTATTGAAAATAAGGGATACGCCACTAAATATTAATTATAACTATTGATAAGCTGCGAATAGTAGCTATTTCGTAAATAACAATACTATGATGGTGGTAGAGCTACGCTGAAGCTACTACTGGCTTCAGCATGAATGGGTCGGCTCGCCCGGGGTAGTACCACCCTCTCACAGAAAACCGACGTGAAGTAACAGTGGTGGCACTGTTGCGTTTCGTTCGGTCAGTGAGAGCGCCGGAGGCCCACATATTTAAAAGGCCGGCAACGCACTTGCGACTCCCCTGGTGTTGCTAGTGTCTATGGACGGCGGTGATCACTTACCATCAGGTGACCCACCTGTTCGTTTGCCCCCTATAATATAATTTAAAAAAAACTAATAATTAAAAAAATATTGGTGGTTATATTTTTTGTTGTTGTTTCTATTTAGTTGACCATTATTGTTCATACTTTAAAACCGATTTAAACGTTTGTCCGTTATGTAATATTGAAACTGCACTTGTGTAGTGGGATTTATATTGTTTTTCTAATAAATGATAAATCGTTAAACATATTGTTGTCATATTTATTGTTTAATTTCAAAATAAAAACAATTGCGGTCAAGTATCTTACATAATGTTAAGGACCGTTGCTAGTGTTTCTAATTATACGACCACTACTGTATGTGCATTTCTATTTTTAGTAAATTAAGGATTTATTTGTTTTTTTTTTAAATATATTTTATAGGTAAACGTTTTGACCACAGTTTCATCTGATATTAAATGATGGTGTGGTCTAAGATGGTAAGTGACGTTTAACCTAGAGGGAGACTGGCTCTCAAGTACAGCTGCGGGAACACACCAACAGGTGCTTGACTTGGCTTGGCGACAGATTTTCAACTTGAGGTAGCTAGCTAGACGGACTTAGAAAAGCCTTACCATCATGATATGGTTTCTTCACGATGTTTCTTTCACCGAAAGCTCCAACTCAGTTGCTTAGATTCGAACCTACGTCCTTCGACGCTGTGTCCGAAGATACTTCCAACTGAGCCATGATCGCTTCATCGCTTTTTTAGAACATTTTATATTTAATAAAACTAGTGGTCATCCGGTTGCTGAAATTCGACCATAAAAATGAATGTCAAGTTCTTTTTTCACGTGTTAATGTATAGTTATTATTATTTGCACTGGTTTATATTTTACGAAATTGTAAAAACTGTATTGAATATTGTACATTATAAACGCAATGAGCGTGAAGTACGAAGAATGGAGACTATAAGCTTCGACTCGTCGACAATAATGAGAGAAGAGTATTTCCTAAAATTTGTTATTGATAACATTTTAAAGATCGCCAATAGCTACTAAACAAAAAAACGATTAATAAAGAGACGGGAAAAAGGTACTGAAATCTTTTATCTTCGGCTATTTATATGCTGAAGATAGGTGATCAAGAGTTTATTGTGTGTAAATTGGTTATAATTATTGTGACATTTGGATTATAGAAAATGATGTCATTATTAAAATAAGCAATATATAAGTTTAAAATAATACCCCAAATTGCGTAAAGCGGAACAACAGTATAGTCTCAGAATAAATACATTGTGAAATGTCATAATGTAGTAGTTGTCATTTACTTGTGAATCTTCAAAATTATCTAATTTATTTACATTTTCCATATTATTTATACACACGAAATCCATAATTTACTAGGAAATGTCTTTTGCCGGCAAATAAAAATAGAATAATTCACAACAATAACATGAGAACTGTGAACTTAGACACGTATTATACAATGTTTAAATTTAAATGGTGTCTATTCCTAAGCAAAGGTAAGGCTACTCTTTTGTGATCTAACTTTTTTGAAATAAGTTTTCGACGTGTATTTAAGTTTTTTGTAATAACAAGTTATGTTTTTAAATTTGGTATAAACATCCATTGCGCATATATTTATTTCTGTGTGCCATTTAAATAATCTAGAGTTAATTAGTGTGTTATATGCATTCGTTGTTTTTCATTTACAACGGGGACACCGTAGTACCATTGATATTAATTATATTTGAGTGTACTCTTAGAATTTGTTCGTTAAAAATGAAGTAGACGCTTGTAATAATTTTACTTGCCGAATAGAGAGGTCATTAATTGAAATGTTGACTGTACTTGTTCTAATTCGAAAGCGTAGGCCAATAAAATTGTAATTGTTATTGTTTTTCTGAAATTACAATTTGTTATTTATGTAAGTTATATTTGAAGTTAATTGATTACTCGTCTCCTAACTACATTTCTCTGTAAAGAAGTAGGATTAAAAATTATATTACTAATTATGTAGTTTCCAAGATATTTCTTAGAAAATGGTATCATTGCTTGATGAATTATGAATCCTATTTATAAGTAGATTAATTAACATTTAACAGAGAGACAACTCTAATTCTTATAGTTGAAATTATACAAGTGTAGAAGTCATGCTGTAGATATATTCTCTATTTTTGTGAACATTGATTTATTATGACCAGTAGTCATTCTGTAATAGAAATTCGACTATTTTTCGACTATTAATTACAATATTATTGAAGTTTTTTTTTTTTTTGCGGAAACGTCTACGAACATCGATTATTAGTAGACGTAAAGATTGTGAAATATGACAAATAGACACTTATAAATGAAGACTCAATAAACTCTTTGATGCTAAACAAAAAAAATGTTTACCAAATAAAGCTCATCTAAATGTTCTAAAGAAAAAAATATATATTAACCTTATTGCTAGTATACTTCGCCTTGTCATTTTAATTATGATAAACTTATTTAAAATTGCGTAAGTTATTGTGAGTAGTATAAAAAAACAATAAATGTTTTACAGCCAAATAGTATATGCTAAATAGACTGTAAAAAGTAGGTCAATTCTATGGAGTTTAGCACTTTTTTTTTTTTTTTTTTTTTTTTTATTTACGTGGGGAAATCCTTTATGGATACCCACCCTCCCGGGGGAGAGAGTGGGTTATGTCCGACTCGCACGGACTAAAACCCCACGGTGTACCGGCCGCCGATTTTGGTTGGGGCGACATGGGATCGTGCTGGGCTATCACCATGTCGCCCCATCGGTCAGCCCGGCGAAAGGCCACCGGGCTCCGTCCTAATAGGGAGGTAGACTGGGTACACAACCAGCTACCTCCCCTCGTCAGCCGGATCTGTGCAAGGAGGAGATGGGCCCCCCGGCCCACCTCCTCAGGTCCGGCTACAGAGGTGGAAGGAGGCGGACAAAGCGCCGCCTCCTTCCACCGACCCTCCTTTGGCGGAGAGGGCCGCTAAGAGGGTCCAGCTCTCGGACCCTCTCCGCCGCCTCCTTCTGCGAGATAACTTCCTCGCAGAAGGAGGCCATGGCCATCCATGCTTCTTCGCTGCCGAGCATGGCCACAACCACGCTCGGCAGCGACAAGTCACCACCTACCGCCGCAGTCAGAGCGCGGCGCTGTTCTCCCCACGCAGCACACTCAGATAGAGTGTGCTGCGCGGTATCTTCCTCAGCGCCGCACTCGTGACATGCGGCGGTGGGCTCCCTGCGAGCGATCTGGTGCAGGTACCAGCCAAAACAGCCATGGCCGCTGAGTACCTGCACCAGCCGAAACGTCAGGGAGCCCCACTCCCTATTACACCATTCCGGCAGGACCGGGCGGACGGCGTCGACGGTATATCTTCCATACCGCGCGTCCGCCAGGTCCTGCCTCCACCTCTCCAGGGCCTCCTCCCTTTCTGCCCGTCTTTTTACTATAATCTCCCTGAGAGCCGGAGCCTCCCCTAAACGTTTTCTTGCCGCCGTGAACTCATACACGGCGGCAAGCACCCTCGCCTCCAGCTCCCAGGGCAGGGAGCCGGCGAGCGCGAAGGCCGCCGACGAGGACACGGTGCGGTATCCCCGTATCACCCTCAGTGCCACAATGCGCTGCGCTGCCCGCAGCGCGCGCACGTTGGCGGCACCGAGGGCGTCGGCCCACACCGGTACCCCGTAGAGGGCCATCGCCCGCACGACCCCCATGTATAGTCTGCGGCAGCCGGCGCTCGGCCCCCCTATATTGGGTAGTAATCGGCCGAGCGCCCCTGCCGTCCCAGCAATTCGAGGTCCGAGCCCCTTGAAATGGGGCTCGAATCGCCAGCGCCCGTCCAGGGTGAGGCCCAGGTACTTCATCTGGGTCCCCACCCTGATACGGGCGCCCTCAACAATTATGTGGGCCCCAGGTGGTGGCCCTCGCCGAGGCCCATGAAATAGAAGGGCCTCGGTCTTCTCTAGGGCCACCCTGAGGCCCAACCGTCGTATACGCCCAACCACGAGGGTTGTGGCCGTCGTGGCCAGGCGCACAACATTTTCCCAATCCCCCCCCCGGGCTACGACTAGGGTGTCGTCCGCGTAACATATCAGGTGCGCCCCGACAGGGAGCGCACCGCGGAGCACCCAGTCGTAGCCCAGGTTCCACAGGAGTGGGCCCAAGGCCGACCCCTGTGGAACCCCACACCTCGTCTCCCGCCGGACCATTCTTCCGTCGCCGTCCACATAGGCGACCTCCCTATCCTCCAAGTACGCCTCCAACAGCCGCCGCAAGTAAGGGGGCACTCCAAAATACTGGAGTGCCTCCCTTATAACTACGTGCGGCAGGCTGTTGAAGGCGTTGGCGATGTCCAAGGACACCGCCAAAACCCTCTCCCAGTGGGAGGTCGCCTCTGCGGACAGCGACTTGAGGAGGGTCAGGGCGTCTATAGTAGATCGCCCTGCCCGGAAGCCGTACTGCGCGTCCGCTAAGTTCGGCCCCACCCCCTCTAGGTGCTGAACGACCCGGAAGGCAATTACCCTTTCCAGCACCTTACCGGTGTCGTCCAGCAGCACGAGGGGCCGATACGCGGACGCGCAGTCCGGGGGGCGGCCCTCCTTCTGAAGCAAACATAGCCGCCCCTGCTTCCAGGGCTTCGGGAACTGCCCAGCCAACAAGCACTGGCTGAGCAGCTCCCGAAACCACCCCCCTATATGGCCCAGCGAAAGGGCGAGCACCCGGCCCGGGACCCCATCGGGGCCGGGCGCTCTTCGCTTGTTGCGGAGGCGCTCAATCGCCCTCCCCATCTCCTCCTCCGTTACTGGAGGAGGAGGGTCGACAAGCCCCTCCGCAACTGCTGCCTGAAGTGGAGGCATGGGTGGAGACAAAATACTCGGAGGGTCGGGAAACAAAGTTCCCACGACCCTCTCAACCACCTCCGGCTGGAGAGTTTCCGTAGTGGGGGGCACCCGGCCGCGAAGTTTTGCCCGCATCATGCGGTATGGGCGCCCCCACGGGTCCCTCTCCAGCGACTGGAGCATCTCCTCCCATGCCTCCTCCTTCGCCCGACTAATGGCAACTTGCAGGACCTTCTTCTTGATCCTGTAGTCACCATACAGTCGGGCTTCCTCCTCTGGGTCCCGATGACTCCTCCGACGGCTGCGCCCGAACAGCCGCCGGGCCGCGGAGCAGGCCGCTCGGAGATCAGCAATTTCCGGCGACCACCAGTACACCGCCCTCCTGTTTGGGCGGTGTACGCTCCGCGGCATCGACGATGGAGTTTAGCACTAGTGTAAGCTTGAGTAACGTTATTTACACTTGTACATACATACATACTTATGCAATAACGTTCGCCATATTCATATTATTTCTTTAGTAAATTTTTAACGAAGCATTAAGCTTACAGAAAACGCTCTTCAACTCTTAACAGCTTTGGAGGGTTCTTGTTTATATTTAAAAAAAAAACCGCTCCCCCATTACCGGCGCTACTGTTTTTTAATGCTTATTATCATTGCTGTTTTTATTTATATATTTGAAACAGAATACGCGGTGTGTTTGTTTGTGTTTTAAAGAAACATTTATTTTTTTTACTAATTCCTCGAGGTTACAATCCGGCATGTGACGAATGCATACGAACATAACATTGAAATGATATTTACAGATTTCAGAGATTTCAACGGAACCATCTGTATTATTAAATTTAAATGCATATTTACGTTCTAAAGAACTTGTGAACTCACATGGAATTTAAATGAAATTTTCTAAAGGTTTATTTTTTAATTGTCCATATATTTTAGAATTCGCCCAAAATCTCATCTTTCTCAACATGGAAAGAACTGGCGCCCAAGTACAGCTGCCGAAATACACTTATAAGATGTTGGGTGACAGAATTTTTAATTGAAAAAGCCTTACCACAATACTATGGTTTCATTACGATGTTTTCCTTCATGGATAGATTAGAGTTGATTTTGGGATTCAAATCTAGATCGACCAACACAGTATCCAAACACGCTATCACTGACGCTTCTTCATAATTAAATATCTTCTTAAACTAAAACAATTAAAAAATAATAATAATGAAACCGCCATTAAAGGCTATAATCTCAGCAAAAATACATAATTACTAACATAGATTTAATATATATATTTAATTAACTGTAACTAGTTAAGTTTCAAAATAATATCTTGTATTGCTCTCACTTTAGTTGTGTATTCAAGCTACATTCAATTTTAAAATTATTTATATTTTAAACTATTTCAGAAAAAATGGTGTGGAATAAGGGTCTTCAGAAAAAAAAACTAATAAAACAAAAACAAAAAACTAAAACATTTTAAATAATTTGACTAGGATCAATTCAGGCGCGATTTAAAGAAAAGAAATTACATTTACTTGGTTATACTAGAAATAAGTATGTGGTTGAAATGGTTCTTTTGTTACTAAGCGCGTTTTTTCTTGGTGACCAACAGGAATCGAACCTAGAATGAATTGGTTTTAGTAAGATATGTCGTTCGTTAAAGTTCAAAAGTCTATAATTATTATATATATTTGGGTATATTAATTCGTCTAAGGTGTCTTTGACAGCTGATTGTTTACTGGCGTGATTTTTTTTCCAGACAAGTAAATAAGTTAAATTTTCCAAAATGTACCGGAATATAACAAAGCAACACAATGAAAGGTTTAAACTTTAATAATAAACTTATCGCTGCAGCTGAATTCATAAAAGGTTTCTTACGTTACGAGAAACACATTATTCAATATTATCGTCCTAAGAAAGACACTATCCGCTATATATGAAAAAATTGTAACCATTGATTCGGTCATGAATATTCCTCCGGATGGAGAGGATAACAGAAACCCGGAACTTGACGATGTAACGATTGTAACAAGTCGGCCTGTTTGACGCTCCACACTTGGCGTATTGTGTGAAAAGATTTGAGTTCTTATAAAAATCAATCAAGCCATAAGCAATCATTTTGTTTTTATTTTATTTTAAATATAATCGGTTCATATTGATATATCCTATATTAAAGAGACCATAGGTATTGATATAGATAGACCAGAAATTGGAAATAAGAGCGGATATATCAAAAACATTAACGATAATTGCCCAGATCTCCGGTTCTACGCTGGAATTGTATTGATTGTGTGATGGCGTCCGAGTCCAATTGTGCATGTCCGTAAGTGGTCGGACGCGCTCAATGATCGTTTGGTTAACAATCATGCGACGTGAGACGTGAACTAATTAATATGTTCTAGTAATTAGAAGTAAAATAATAATCGTTTTCTGTTTGATATGTTATTGTAGTAGTAACTAGTACATTGAAGGTATGTAGGTGTAATAAAGGACCTCTTAAACAGTTTGTAGGTATACAATATGCCTATTGCCAAATTTTTAGTACTAGTAATCGAAATTCGACCATAATTCATTAATTTCTTAAGTTTAATGTTATTGAGCGTGATGACTATGCCCATACTTTCTTTCGAGGAGAGCACTATGGCCTTGCAGTGACTCTCTTACAAGCTGATAATAATGAACACTATAGCTTGTTATAGCTACTAAAAAAAAAGTAATAAAAATGCATGCAGAAGAGAAAAAGGCACTTAAATTTTTGTCTCCGCCTCTTTACATAAGGACTAGCTGTGCCCGTGACTACGTCCACGTGGAATTTCAATTCTAAACACACTGATTAATAAAATCATAGATAAAAAGGTGTGGCAAAACTCGACATCGACCCTTTGTGAACGATTTTGTTCTTTGAAGCGTGGCGTGCCACTACAATGTCTAGTAGTTGCTCATACTGTGAATGTATAATTCTGACTTTCGATATTCGGTGTGGCATTCAAAACAACATTCAGCAGGGCCAAACTCTATCCAGCAGTTATTGCATAAATTGCTTTTCTTTTGTGGTTTCTTATAGGCTAGATAAACGTAAGTACGAATGTGATATATATGTAAAACATAAATGTTATACCGGTGTATAATCTATCACAATACCAAATTTCGTCAAAATCCGTCTAGTAGTTTTTGCGTAATGCGCATACAAACGACAGACAGACAGATATTCTAAAAACATTAAAAATGCGTTCCGTCATTGATTCTCAGCCCCCCCAGTGTATTTTTTTCTTAAATGGATTCAATGTACAGATTTCGCTCGTTAGCCTTTTATTTTATGTATAGATTTGTTGTTTTATGTAATGAAGTAGCAAACAAGCATACAATCTTACTTAATGTTAACTGGTCGCTACACATCTATAGCTATATACAGCTAACCAAAAAAAAAACTGTAGTTCTGAAGCCAATCAAATAGTATGGTATTCCAGACAATTTCGTTGTATATTATGGTGCGCCAAACACACCCTTCGAACTTGAACTCAGCAGAACGGGCACTACTGTTTTGTGGAACAAGTAGGTGTGGCTGTGGTGTTCTCCAACTTAATCATTCTCATGTACTTTTAGGCGCATTGTTTTCCCATTTATGACCTATTTATACGAAACATGTTTTTACATCATTTTGTTTGACAATATAATTTACACAACAAAATTCTCTTTGACTAATATTACATTACCAACATTTCCTTTAACAAACTATCTTTAGACAAGTAACTTATATGATACATGTCAGAATAATACAGATTATATGTTTACAATAAATAAAAAAATACACAGACAAAATTATTACATTATATGTTATACGTATGCACTCTTAGCCGCAGCACATGAATTTACAGCAAAATTCTTTAAAAATATAAAACATGTTGCATATTTTTTTAATGAAAACTGACGAACACAAATCCATTACTCGATATCGTTGGACGTGCCATATGCACTCGGCGGCTACGACACTTGAATTGACAGCAAAAATCTTTAAAAATATGTGTCGTTGTCTAGACGAACTAAATAATTCGGGCCCTTAAAAAGTGCTCATTTTATAAAGCATACTAAACATTTATTTGCACTTTGTTTGCTCTAATGAAAATTGTGGAATTTATTACATACATTTTTACAAAGATGTCTAATAAAAAGCTTATGTCACGTACTATAAAAGTTTGGGAAAGGGTGATAGCGAGACGAATAAGAGATGAAACTGGAATGACAGAATCAATTCGGGTTTATGCCTGGACGTGCGACAACAGATGCTATTTTCGCACTTCACCAACTGTGTGAAAAATATAGACGTACACATAAAAACTTGCATATGGTGTTTGTTGATCTGGAAAAGGCATATGATCGAGTACCTCGGGATGTTATGTGGTGGGCGTTGAAAAGGAAAAGAGTGCCTGGGAAATACTCACAACTTATCCGTTGTATGTATAGTCACACGAAAACACATGTTAGGTCCGAGGCTGGAATTACTGACAATTTCCATGTGACTGTAGGCTTACATCAGGGATCAGCTTTAAGTTCTTATTTATTCCTTCTTGTCATAGATGCAATAACATCAGACATACAGGAGGAGGCACCTTGGTGTATGCTGTTTGCAGATGACATTCTTCTTGTTGGAGAAAATGCGGCCGAGGTCCAGAGTAGGCTAGAGAAATGGCGAGAAAACCTGGAGATTGTTGGTCTAAAGATTAGTAGGATAAAAACTAAACATTTGTTCTGCGACTTCGGAGGTCCATCCAGTTTTTGTGATATTACCTAAAACGGTGTATCCTCCAGCATGCTCCAGTTTTCGGTGCCTCGGTTCATTGATCCAAAACGACGGTGGCATAGACAGGGACGTGAAGAATAGGATAAATGCAGGGTGGATGAATTTGCGAAAAATGTCTGGGGTAGCTTGTGATCCACGAATGTCGTTGAAACTCAAGGGGAAGGTGTATAAAAATATAATCAGACCAGTCGTATTGTATGGATCCGAGTGCTGGGCTACGAAAGAGACGAATGAGAAAAGATTACATGTGGCAAAATTGCGAATGTTAAGATGGATGTGTGGTGTAACTAGAATGGATAAGATTAAGAATTAGTATATCAGAGAAAGTTTGAAAATAGCACCAGTGACAGAGAAGTTGAGGACTAATAGGTTAACATGGTACGGGAATATTATGAGAAGAGGTGAAAGTCATGTAACAAGAAAAGTTTTGAGTTTGAAAGTGGACGGATATAAGGGTAGAGGAACATCAAACAAAGTGTGGATGGATTGTGTGAAAAATGATATGTGTATAAAAGGTGTGAATACTGAGATGATATTTGAGAGGAGAGAGTGGAAAAGAAAAACATGTTGTGCCGATCCTACTTAAGTGGGATAAGGGTAAGATGATGATGTCTAGTAAAGTCTAGTAGATAGATATGTTAGATACAAAAATAAAATCAGATAACATTTGAGATAAATGTAGATATTGAGTATTGAAATGTAAAAGTTGTAGTGAGATAATAACAATGATTTATGTTTATTGTATCGAACCATCTGATTTTTTTCCTATTTTTATACTTGCTTGATACTGGCAGAATTCATATCTACGAAACGCCATTTTTCAAAAAGAAGTTGTTTTTCTTAATTTCTGTATAATACTGTAATATTAGATTATTCACAGTATACAAAAAAAAACTGATATAAATGTCATTTTTAAAATAAAATAATTGAATTAATTAAATAATTATTGTGTATAATAAATGCACTGCACTGCAGGGCCATAGGCCTGATCCCGAAGGAAGCTATTTGGACATAATCACCACGCCAGCCCAGGACGTATTGGCGATTTCAAACTCTGAGAAATCAACAGTTCTATATTTTCCTACATACGGTGGTACTACTAGAACCTTTCTCAGGTAGTTCAGGTTTCCTCACGATGTTTTCCTTTGCAGTCAGCCGATAGTGTTACCGATTTAATTAAGTAAATGTACACGAATTCTGAAAAATTCGTTGGTACATGTTGACTTTCGAACTTGCGGACATCGGATTGATATTCCGCCGGTAAAACCAATCGACAACTATGACTTCTGTTACAAATTATTACAAAGCATTTATTAAATCATTATTACAAAGCACATCATTAGTAATATTTTAAAAGCAAATATCAGTTTGTTTGTTATGTCTTCACGTTTTAACTAATAAAATTTTGTATACACATTTTGAGGAATACACAAAAGGACATAGACACCTTTCATCTACAAAAATTGTATTTTTTCCGAAGGATAGGTCAAGTCTTCATTAACGCAAGCGAAACCGCGATTAAAAACTAGTAATGAATAAACACAATAATACCTGTAACCAAATGTAGTCTATCAAAAATATGTAAAAGATACGTCTATATATTATATTTATGTATACTTTTGTAATTTTGTCTAGTGTAGCAACATGTACAATTAATTACATATTGAATTATAACTACTGTCCATACATGCTGCAAACATTTCAGATATGTACATGTATAGACCGTAACTATAAAAATACAAACACTAAAAACCCTTTGAAACGTTACGCCGGCTGAATTCAATCATACATCGCGCACGAAATCCGATTCCAATTATTTTCATCAGACTCAAATATAACCGGCGAAAAACGGAGCAACTGAACGTTTATTTTCATGCGAATAAGTTTTCACTATTATATTGGTATTATTGATCTTGACTGTAAACTGAATTGAACATTAACGAGTTAGATGAAATTAGTTCATTGAACTTAACTTCGATACTATAAAAACATTGTTCTCTCAATGATCCTGCAACTTTTAATAATAATTGTATTATTGAGAAAACAAAATAAATCACACGTTTTTACATATTTTGGTTAATGTTAAAATAATAATTATTACATTGATATTCATTAATCCGTCAATTTAAATTACTGTTATATCATTTATCTAAATATGACTCCATTAATCCTCCGTACAGAAATAATGGACTGTCGCTTTTCAATATCTTTCCAAACCTATTACGTTTAATTCTCATTTATAATTAATCTTTTCATCATTTCTCAAAGGTTTAGATGGTTCTGGTTATTTTTAACGCAAACAATAATCGGAATTGGTATTTTATTTCATCCCATTTAGTTTGGTTTCATTATCTACATGTTCCTGCTTCTACAGATATTCGTATTAAACGTATTTATATACGTTCTAAGAAAATAAACGAACGTGAAACAATTTCCATTAAAAAACTACAGAAATTGCTATAATTTACAAAGTGTCGCCGACGGACTGTGATTGAACTGTCGATTATATTACTTGACTAATTAGGAGAACGGCCGTTGACGATAGCCACAATATAGAAGCACTAGGAAATAAACTTCTTGTAAGAATCGAATAACACTACAAACAACCAAGACTCGATTTGATATTGCATTCTATCCCCTACTTTATAAGAATTAATGCAGTTATATATTATTCGTACTGAATTGGATGGCATAATAATAATTATAAAAAATGAAACCGCCATAAAGGCTATAATCTCAGAATAATCCAGAATGACTAACGTAGATTAAAAAAAAAAGAAAAGAACAATTGTGTAACTTTTAAAAATAATGTCTTGTCCTGCTCACTTGAATATGTATTCAAGCTGCACTATATTTTAAATTTTAAAGATTTATTCAACACTTTTTCACAAAAAAGGTGCGGAACAAGGGTCAGCAGGAAAAAAAAGAGATTGCATCCACAATATACTGACATGATCTATGGGAAGAACCTCATGTAAAAAATTATAATAGATACAAAGCATTACGTCTTCTGTCAAGTAATCATTGTATTTTTAATCAGGGTCGCAATGGTAAAGGATCAATATTCGTTTGGGCGTCGGGGAACGGCGGCAGAGAGCAGGACAACTGTAACTGTGATGGATACACCAACTCCATATGGACTTTGTCGATATCCTCAGCGACGGAGCGAGGCGAGGTGCCGTGGTACTCCGAAATGTGCAGTTCCACTTTAGCAGCTACTTATAGCAGTGGCGCTATCAACGACAAACAGGTAAATAATTATTTTTATTAAATTTCCTATGAATGCATCTATGAGTCGATATTCTCTTATATAATATCACCTGATGTAGAGTGACGTAAGTCTAAAGAAGGACGGACCTTGGGTGCAAATGCCGAAACACACCTATGTGTTTTGTGACTAATTTCCAACTTGAGAATAGTATATATATATATACATGGATGTAAGAAACTACCTTTTGATCGCGGCTTTGCTAGTAGATAATAACATAAATCCATAGGAGATAACCATAGACTTTAAGAGAATAAGAGATCAAGTAAGTATTTGTTGTAAAACTTAGTTCATAACAAGTTAAGGACCTACTTCAAAGTCTCAATAGAAGTATCAAAGGAAAATTTAATTCCCTATTTTACAAACTTAGGTGATGAAATTTGGAAAATGCTGAAATAGGTATTTATTTATTATTTTCATTACGGAGTTATTGTGCTGAATTTCAATTGAATAAGTGAAGTTTTTTTTGTTCCCTATTTAATTTTTTCCTCACTTGTTTTCCTTTGAGATTAAATAAATAAAACGCTAGGACAAACTACTGCCCAAATTTCATGTTTCATCGGCTGTGCGTTGATGAATCTATCAACCACCTTCTTTTTATATTATAATTTCAACACAATGTTTTCCCATTGAAAGCTCAGGCTAATTGTAACAATAATACATTTTTAAATACGCTATCACTTAGCGGTGATCTCTTCATTAATAATAATAACGGAAGTACAAGCATATCGCTTTGGTGAAATCCTTGCGACAACAAAAAGTTTTTACGCCAGAGTAGCTACAACGAACATTTCGTTTGACCCAAAACTTTGCGGAACTCTGATTGAGAACGCACCCTTTCAGTTGTTCAACGAACATACAGTACTCGCAGAAACTATATTTACACTTTGAAGCAAACACAAGTAACCTACAATTTGTATTCATGTGACATAATTTTATTTAGGAAAATAACATTTCCAGCTAAAAGGTCCTGAATTCTGTCGTTTTGTGAATAACGAACCATGTAGAAATAATGGTTGACGAATATAATAAAATTAACGAAGTTGACTAAAAATTGGTCGACTGAGTTCAATAAAAAAAGGATTTGGGGTAGGGCTTTCGATTCCTTCTATAAGTCGTAATAGCAGTACTCTTTTACTCCAAAATATTTCATCGAATGAATGATGAATAAACGAAACAGCGGCAGAATTTTTCTATTTTATAGAAATGAGGTCTGCTGTATAATAATCCCTTTATACTAATACTATAAATATAAAAGTAACTCTGATTATTATCTTTTCACTCTTACACCGCTGAACCGATTTAGGTGAAATTTTGTATGGACATAATTTCAGACCCTCGCATAACCATGGGATAGTTTTTATCCTTGAAATCATCCCTAAACGTAATAAAAGGGGGGCGTCGAAATTTGTATAGGGGATAGATTATTTCCCGGCTAAGGGATATAAAACTCATTATAATTATACTTTTGGTAAAAAATAAGGGATATTTCTGCGTTTTTGACCAATCAAGTTAATTCAGGGATGATGGGATGGGGCCCATCTTGGCCCAGAACTTGGATCAACTAATATTTCGGAATTCACGTATAGGTATTTAGTCATTTAAATACGTAACACTACTGACGGATATTTGCAAAGAAAAACGCTTTAGGTATTATGAGCGAATATCAGTCCATTATATAGATGCTATTGTATTATTTACCAATAGGATTTTTAGCGGAATCTTGGAACGTCATGTAGTGGAATTTATATTTTATTCATAATCTTGTATTACCTGTAATAATCTTTATATTTTGTAATATTGTTGGCGTTTTACGTAACATACTTTGGTTATTGTGCACAAGCGAAATGTATGGGAAACAATGCCACGGAGTATCGAATTAACTTGATTGGTCAACTAAATTTGGAAAAAAAGTTTCAAAGTTACCGACATCGGATTTGATATTCCACCGGGCAATTCTAGACCACCACATCAAATAGAAATTGAATTGAAATATACACTAGTTTTGTACAAAATATATTTGCTGTTATCAATTAATATTTCTGTAAAGGATGAACGTCAGTTTCCTATTCCATTTGTATGAACTTAAAGTATTTGTCAAAACTACATTTACAATATAATATTCTTTAAGTGCAAATGAAAATAAGAAAAAAAAGAAGGCAGTGGGTCGATATACGCCATAATGTACTCATAATAAGATCTCATCAGGCTCGAAACGAACATGTACATTCTTTTATTGCCGTCTTTTACCGACGCTTTGCTACAATGCAAATTGGGATTAATGCCTTTTCTTTTTTATATCAAGCGGCTATTACCGCGCTCCGTCATGTGTAATTTTATAAGCCTCTTGATGCCAACCGAATAAAAAATTACGGCATAATATAGCTATTGCATTTTATGGAAAGGCACGCCAGGTTACATCATGAATTTTGTAACTTATGTAAGGGAAATCCATCCACACAATTAATTGAAGCGATGAGAGCTTAGTTGGTAGTGTGTTCGGACTTAGCGTCGAAGGACGTTGGTTTGAATCGTAACAACTGAGTCGGAGCTTTTGGTTGTTTCGGTGAAGGAAAACATCGTGATAAAACTATTGCATAGTAGTAGGGCTTCTTCTAAGTCCACCTGGCTAGCTACCACCCTCAAGTTGACAATCTGTCGCCAAGTAACTGTTGGTCTGTTCCAGCCGCTGCACTTGAGAGCTAATCTCTCCCTCTATGCTTAGCGTGACTAACATCTTAGACCACATCATTTTTAATATCAAATGAGATTTTGGACGAATGCTAACTTATAAAGTATAAAAAATAGGAAATTAATTATGTCTAAGTATAGTAACGTGTATAGAAAAGCATTTACAATCCTTGCCAAACTTTTTGACCGCTCTGAATGTAGATGCGCAAAATGTAGGTATAAATGCTTGTTACATAACATGTATCACATCAAGACAACTTAATGATAAACAAATGCTAATTTTAGATTACTATATTAATATTTCGATTTTGTTTTTTGTCTTACATTCTTGTCTATATTAAGCGCAAATTCGAACTTAGGGCTATATTTAGAGCGGCCAAAAAGATTTACGAGGATTGTAAATAACAGTATAGACAATCCTTTTTATGTATATTTATGTCCAGTAACGAGGTCCGGAAATTCTTTTACAAGTATTTTACCTTTTTGCCTATCTACTTCAAAGCCTCACATTTACCGGTCCTATCTCAGTAAAGTAGTTACCTCATTCGTAAATGCTGTTTTGTCGTCCCGAATATACTACAGCTGTTGCCCTTTCAGCGTTTGGGTTTGGGTAAATAAAATTATTCCATTTAAATTCAAATTTAAGATTGCTTTTGTTGTTTGCTTTAATCGAGGTTAGTTTCTGTTAGTTTCGTTCTGTACCTTTAACTTTGTGTAAAATTTGCTTACTCTCTATCGAATATCGAAGTCCAATAAACTTTTAGCTTAAATAGAGTAGTAAGTAATCTTGATGTAATTAATATTTGGATTTCAATGTAGACTTTCCTTTAAATGAAACTGTGTAAATAAAATTAATGTTGTTTTTTTAATATTATATAGGTTAGCCTTTGACCACAATTTCATCTGATGTTAAATAATGATGTGGTCTAAGATGGTAGTTACGCTAAACCTAGAGGGAGACTGGCCCTCAAATGCAGCTAGCGGAATACACCAACGGGTGCTTGGCGACAGATTTTTAACTTGAGGGTGGTAGCCAGCCAGACGGTCTTTGAAAAAGCCCTACCATCATGCTATGGTTGCACCACGATGTTTTCCTTCACCGAAAGGTCCGACTCAGTTGCTAGGATTCGAATCTTCGTCCTTCGACGCTGTGTCCGGACACACTACCAACTGAGCCATCATCGCTTCAAAACATCCTTCCTCCATCCTTCATCACAAGTTCTTGTCTCCCCCAAGGCGATACCTTTAACAAGTATTGGGATATATAAAAAATATGAAGTATTGAGCGCTTCGTTATATCTTGTAGTGGTTTCTTCAACAGGTAAGTTTATTGATGGTCCATAAGATTTTTAAAAACATAGGTAATGTAATTTAAAAACTAATTAATATATAAAATTCAAGTAAACATCTTGTTGTCAGGTGATTACCACAGATCTACACCACTCCTGTACGGCTGGACATACGGGCACTTCAGCCTCTGCGCCGCTCGCAGCCGGCATATGCGCCTTGGCTCTGCAAGCAAATAGAGATCTCACTTGGAGAGACATGCAGCATATTGGTAAATATGATATATTATTATTGGCAATGAGTCTTCTAGTACATTATTACTGCCATTTCAATTAATGAACTAACAAGATGGTGGCCGTCTTGTTAGAACTTTTCAAAGAGTTTTTGTGGTAAGTCTGAACTCATGCTCAGGGGCATTATTTCCCATACACTTCACTTGTACACATTAACTAAACTATGTTACGTAAAACGTCACAAATATTACAAAATATAGAGGATATTAAAGGTAATACAAGATTATGAATAAAACATAAAATCCACTACATGATGTTCCAAGATCCCTCCAAAAACACTATTGGTAAATAATATAATAGCATCTATATAATGCACTGATATTAGCTCATAATGCCTAAAGCGTTTTTCTTTCCAAAGAGTTACTGAAAACATCTCTAAGTAGGAAATGAACTGGTGGAATATAGATTGCAAAATCAATATTGTCACTGATAATTATTATTATTAATCTTTTAAACTCATTGAATCCTATCAACATTATAATCGAGAAAGTTTGTGAGAGTGGATGGATGTCTGCTACTTTTTAACGCGAAAACTACTGAACGAATTGGCTGAAATGTAATGTAATAGAAACTTTGAAAGAAGAAAAAAAAAAGAAATATAAACGCAGCGGGCAGATTTAGTTTAATATAATTTATATATACCAAAAATAACTCCCAGCCAAAATATCAAAGAATTCATATAGTTTATTATATCTTGTCAAACTTTCAAAAAGAAACTGAATTCTATCAGATTAAATTTTCTGAAGCAAATAAAATAGGACCTCGATAAAAGGACACTGTTACGGACTGGTATTCAAATATCCGAATAGGAAAAGGTCAACGCATTTATAACGAAACTGTTCGACAACGACCTGACAAAAGACCTTCAGACGAATGTTTCTTCATGATGCGTGAAATGTCTGTTCTTGTACTGTGCGATAATACATCACACAAGTTTTTTAAACATTAAATTAAGTATAAAACTAATATAACTTTTGTATTGATTTACACATCAGCTTACATCAAACAACGAATTGTTGACAAAATCGTTTAACTTGAGCAATGTCTTAATTGATTTAAAAACTTATGCTTATTTATAACTAAAATTGTATGTTTGTTACACTTATCAATTTTTATATAAAATGATTTACACAGTGGTTCGGACAGCGAGACCCGAAAGGTTAAGTATAGGCGGCGAATGGCGGATAAATGGTGTGGGACGTAACGTGTCCCATTCGTTCGGCTACGGTTTGCTGGATGCGGCTGGAATGGTGCGGATGTCACGTACGTGGCGCACGGTCCCGCCACAAAGACGCTGCGAGATAGCGGCTTCGAGACCGCAACGACCTGTACCACCAAGATCTTCCGTTACATTACAGGTCAGTGTATAATATTTGAAGTAGAAAACTTATTTACGCGCATTTGACGTTCTTTTCAAACAGTGAACGAAATTGAACTGTCACGCTCGGTTCGGTGACGCTAAATTAGGCTTACTCGGTTCCACTCGAAATCAGGACCGCTCGGGATCAATAACGCACTGAATTGTGTAGACTCGGCTCCAGTTGTCATTAACCACGTTTACTCTCTGAAAAGGTGTACATCGTTTCTATTATTGCATTGTAATAATAAAATTATATTATTTATGTTTTTATATAGTCAGTGTACTATTTCATGTAGCGTATTATATTTTGTGCGTATACAGTTAGTTGGTATATTTAAAGATTTCATTAAGTTTTCACTTCTATCATGTGTTCATAAGCGCACCCACTTTTTCGTTTATGTTCGATAATATTTTAAAAATATTTATACTAAGGAGTAAATGGATATTTCGAAAGCTTCGCTTGAGTACATATTAAATCTACTGTTCAACTGTTATACTACTAATCCCAAGAAAACTTGCTGTTCTGTTTAAGATTAATAATCTTTGATAGTACCGGCCATATGAAATTTAGATACTATTTTCATATAAAAAGTTATGAAAAGAAATCTGAATCAGAGAGTAAATACACAAAGGAATATAAGTGGAATGAAAAAGCACTCATAATATAACGTTCCCTTAGCTTGATTATTAAAACAAACTTCATTAAAACAAATAGAGTAGTTACTGAATACCCAGACCGCGTTATCTAAATAAGAGAGAATATTATGCAGCTTTAAGCCGTTTAGTAAGCATCATTGTCAGTCAGTCCGCCAGTTTATGCTAATGGACTCAGAAGAGCATACACACTATCCCATACCCTTTCACGAGTCACGGTGCCACCAGTCATATTTGTTTGGCATAGATGATCACTCTAGCTTATACGTATACTGAGACGCTCTTGTAGAATTCGTTTTTAACGCTTATGATCTTAAAGTTTTAAAACCTAGTTTTGTAGAATTGTATAAAGAGCTGTATTATATTAAATTATGATGTTGCTTTTAAAACGGCCTGTGGTTTATTTTAAATAGTACTTCTATTTTTGGCATGATACATTTATTTATTAGTTTTTGATACACGTGTATATAATAATATTAAAGATTAGTAATATTATTTTAAGTGGTGATTATATGCATCATAAAATATATTCATTTACATGCTTGCATATTTGAAATTGATGAATGTGAACACTTTTGATCGATCATCAAGAGGTTTGCATACCTAAGTGTTTAGGATTTTTAAGCTATCCATTTTACTATAACTCGCCACTACGACCTAGTAATGTTATTAAATTGTGAATATAATTTCACCCCTGGACTGTCCAAAACCGTAAGGTTTAATTTCAATACAAATGAACCTAGACCTCATCACACACAGGTCAACAGTCAGTTAGCAAGAAAATACCTGATATGTGACAAAATAACAAATTATGTATTGTAAAAATGTAATATTTATTTAAATTGTAATTTTAACTTAATTTTAACTAAACTTCATTTATACGAACTTTTTATACTAAACCAAGAAATTTACAATATACTATGTTGAGACAATTAAAAAAAACATAATCCATGGCAATTTGAGATCTGGGTCTTAAAAATCATCCCAGGAGTTAAGGTTGATAAAATCACAGACGATAGCTAGGTCTGTATAAAATACTTGTTAAATTAAAACATAAATCAGTGTTTGATTCAAGAGACATTACTATATCTAAGTGTTCAATTAATAATACGAAATTACGGTTTCATCTGATCAAATGTTTTTTTGTTCTCAACAAATAAACATATAATTAGTAACAAAAAAATATAGTTAAATATATTTTTAATAGTAGGCTGTTTGTTGTCTATGTCAGTGCCTCTTTTATCTGCACGTGCAGTGCTAATTCAACCAAATGCACGGCTTGCGAAAAGAGAAGCCCGTGCTTCATTTTTTACAAACAATTCTCTAAACGTTCTTGTATTCATGAAATTTCATTTGTTGTTTTCCTAGCAAATGTGTTAAAAATGTCGTATAAAACGCCTGAACGTCGTCATGTCGTTACATTCTTACCTCCATTACACTCTCGTTTTCTGCTCGGGTTGTAATCCAACCTCGAGTTTTGTGACCAACTTAGCTTATCGAGAGTGATTCGAAAATTGATTTGTTATTAATTTTACTGCTCATATATATTTTAAAATAAGATGAAGCTGTGCATATAGAAAGAATACGATATGTTGAGAGTATTAAATTGAAAGTAAAGTATTGGCCTTCTTGTTTAAACTATTTACCGTTACTGAATATGTGCCAGTGCTAATTTCATCCTACAGGTTGTCATTTAAATTAATTACATCAAGTCCTTGTAACGTTCTATATACTAATAAGTTTAATTAAATACATTTTTTCCACAGTTGAATGTAGTAGCATGTCCTGGCGTTAACTATTTGGAACACGTTCAAGCCAGGGTCTCGCTTTCTGCAGCACGACGAGGAGACCTTCGCATTGCGTTGACATCACCCGCTGGCACCAGAGTTACATTACTCGCACCTAGGTGATTATTTAATAACGTTACTATGAAAATGAAACAAATGAAAGAAAGTATTAATTATAGAGGTGTGCGAATATTCGAATTAACGAATTATTCGATAGCGAATCGATTCGAATAATTTGATTCAAACTATTCGAATAGTTTGAATTATTCCAGCTATTCGGATTATTCAAATAATTTCAGTCTTGCGAATAATTGAAACTATTGTAATGATTTTAACTAATTAAATATTTATCCAAATAATAAATTACTTTTTTAATTGAATTATTAAAACAGTGTAAAATATTGTGTCATTTCCTATAACCATTAGTTTAATAATTCTTCGTTATTTAAAAAATATTCGAATAGTTCAGATAGTTCGAACATTCGATTCGAGCAATATTCGTACACCTCTAATTAATTAATATGCGAGAAACGAAAGGTTTGCGAGTATAGTAGATATGTTTCCTAAACAATTTATTAATTTTAGTATTATGTCAGAATACATCATAATGTATTACATAGTAGTATATAACTTAATCATACATTTGATTAATACTTGTACGAAACCATGGAATTGTTTTAAAGGCTTGATAAATGTGCTGTAACGCAAAATAGCAAAAGTAAATGTAAATCATTTTTCATTAATTAAAATGTTGTTGTCCCAGGCCACACGACTCGTCCCGTGCGGGTTTCAACTCTTGGCCGTTTATGTCAGTACATATGTGGGGCTGAATCTCCTTTAGGTGCTTGGCAACTGGAAGTTTCCAACGAGGGCCGCTATATGGGTGAGCAACAATATTACCGACAATTCTCTGTTAAATTATGTGTCAATAACTCGAGCCTTTATTCTTTCACTTTGTGACAATTTTTATTCAAAGGATTTTTAGCCAAATTCAGTGGTTCGGAAACTGAACATCTAAACGGGACTTCATAATTCAATTGATTCATTGGAGAAACTCATTTCAAACATTTTACATTTATTTCACTAATTATTAACAAAATATACAAAAACTAAGATTGTTTGACGCTTCAAAATAATGTGTATATATGTACCAATCTTCGCTCTCAAATGTATTACATTTCTACATCATAGGGCGAGCGTCATTGCAAGAGTGGTCTTTAACGTTATACGGAACTAGTACGCCGGCGACTAAAAACGATCCTATACCCTTTCGGAGGCCAATTATACGGAACAGAGGCAACGCGACGCGGCCCGTCGTAGTGCAGGCGGGCCGTAAAAATAGCCGAGGGAAGCCTCCGCCTATCGTTCCGACATACACCGTCGGGTTAGTCAAGAGGAAAAAGAATAAAAACTCAAAGAATCCGAATAGGAATACGCAAAAGTCGAAGCAGAGTAGACCGGCGACGCGCTCGCCGATCGAGAGTTCGACGAAGGCGGCGACGCCGTCGGATTTGAGCCTGAATCTGAGAGGCGACTTGTCGGACCCGCTCGCGGACGCGCGCGGCCGTAAGATGTCGAGCCTCTTCGAGCAATATCCGAAAATCCAGCGGATATATCCGGCTCCGCTTCAAGCCCACGGTACCTCACTGTGTGCATGTTGTGTCCGTTGATTCGTTCGGCCGCTAGTTGCGCCTGCACGTCAATTACCTTTGTTTCGGACGCCGCCGCTCTTTGCATGTAGTGTTTGAGTTGTTAATTTGTTTCCTAGTCGAATTTTAATTTAATGGAATACTATTCATTTATTTCTTTTTCATTTAACATATTATTAACACATCGTAACAGACAGTGTTTTTGTGTGTGGATTTTTATTTTTTTAATGTTTCTTTTTAGTTTGTCGAAAAAGTTTATTTTTATGTATTTATTACTATGGAAGAACAATTATTGCACATTTTTTAATTTTATTGTATATGTAAATTGAACTTTTGGCGACAATATTATTAATGAGTAGTTATTATGCTTTGTATAGCTTGTAAGCTAGCTGACTGATATAATCTTTCCAAGATATTCGTCGAAATATCTAAAACGATGTAATTATCCGAACAGCTGGTCCGTTGACACAATGGGAGCTCATATTCTACGGGACTGAGACACCACCACAAGAGGAAGACGGTTCAGTCGAAACAAATTCGTTAGGAGCAAACGGAGCTACTGACGTCAAGACTTGGAGTGGCGTCCACGAGCCTGAATCTATCGAAGAAGTGAGACAAAATGCCATTGAAGACGATTTGGCACTCATCTGGCGTGACTCACAAACGGTGCGTTAAACTTATGTTTTTATAGCAATTTAAAATATCTTAATCGTATATAACTATTATTCTAACCCCGAATATGAGTTTGTTACGCTTTCACGCCTAAGTACTCAATCGAATATCATGCAACTTTGCATACCTATACATTGTCAAGGGTACAGAAAAGAACAAAGGTATGTTTCGTCCAGAAAGACAGTATTAGTTTTAAAGTGTAGGTCAAAACTACATTCAGGCAATCGAAGCCCAATCAAAAGCTATTGGTATATATTTTAAGGATTCCTCACCTCACTCCGTTATTTTTCTTTCTTTACAAATGTCAAACTCATGAGTAACATTTAATCTTAGATATGTTAATCATTTAGAAGAAAATAAAAGCATAATTTAAAAATGTGAGGAGACATTCCTAAACGTTTTGTGATAAATGACGTCATAATCTTGATAATTAATGGTCATCCTATGTTGTTTTCTCTATAGTTTATAGGTTTTTTTAGCGTTTGATTGCAATCTCACGAAATGTTAATTAACAATGTGGCCTAAGATAATAATACGCTAAGCCTAGGACTTTCTCTCAAGTAAAGCTGCCAGAACACACCTATAGGTGCTTGGCGACAGATTTTCAACATGACGGTGATAGCTAGCCAGGTGGGTTTAGATAAAATCCTACCATCATACTATTGTTTCATCTCGATATTTTCCTACACCGTCAGCTCTGGGTCGTTAACAAAATTCGAACATTTCATCGCTTCAAATGTTTTTTTTTGCTTAGAATAAATTATGGAGGATAAAATAATTTTAAAACAGTTATTATAGTACATGCTCTATTATAATTTCTTGAAAAGTTCTTATCTACGTTGCAGAAATAGAGTAAATAGAAGGAATTAAGCATATTTAAGTGGAAAATTGTATTATTCATAGTATTATAGGTATGATTTCTATAATGTAGATATATATAAAGAGATAGACTATTCAAGCAAGCGTTCTCTAACAGTATTAGGCACTCAGGCGCGTGAGTGAACAAATGAATAATATGTTAGATTACCGTTTCTGACACTACTGTATTGTTGGGAAGGTCACACGAAGTGATATATGTCACACTCGAGCCTCGTTGAATGGCCCAATTCACATAAACCCCCGTCATATGGGTCGTGAACATCAATTTTTGCGACGAAGCGAACCTACCTTAAACGCAATATAATGTATATTAGAGTGTTGTTTCTTTTACTGCGTTAGTAACTACACGTCATATTGTTTTTACTCTTCTTCGTATACTTTTTATCTAATATGGCAATATATGGTTTCTGGATAGGTAATTCCAGAATGTTTCTTATCGTACAGTACCTCGCGATTTTGTTCTTATAAAAAAGGGTTTGTTGTTTCAAGCCAAGACCTTTAATTTTTTTTTATTGTAATTTTGTGATCACAACTTAAACTTTGGAATTTTTTTACCTATTTTAGTTTATCGGTGTTCATTTTTACTATTATTGTTGAGTCTCTATGCGAAAGCGTGGAGAATATAGCTAGGATAGGTAGGATTTTAATAGTGTTGTCTAAATGGATCTGTCATTACATGTCATCTATGATTGTACCCATATAACTATGCTATGTATTTGTATCTAGATTTCCGACATATCATTATGTATAGGTACATATCTTTGTGGTAGGCATATCACAAAGTTACTCTTCTGTGATTGTTTTGTATCATGCCATCTTAGATTATTCTATATTATACTGAATATTTGGCAATTAATTTTAAAACGTGTATTTGTCACACTTGACACTGGCAAAATTTGCCTGCATAGGCAGATGCCTTACTAGGGAAAAAAAGATTAGCACAGATAATAACTGGCACGTTAATGCATAGATTATAATACAAGTATGTATTTTGTATACTAATATTGGTAGATTTCGGTACGCTTCGTCGGGCTTTAAAAATTGTAAAGTGTCAAGAATAGATATATTGTTTGTAGTTTAATTTAAATATGCTTTGTGACTGCAAATATGTTTATTTATTACATGAAGAAGTTTTTATAAGTTTATTTACATGCCTTTTTTCATTCAATGTAGATATTTCGCCTTTGCCGAATATCATAAGAGGTAAATATATCGAATAAAAAGGAAATGTTTTTAGTGTCAATGTTACTAAAATACTGTAGTTGTTTCTATGTTTTATTGTGTAATTTCTTATAAGTAGAAAGGTTATATTTTATGAAGTAATTACTTCGAAACCATTGCGCATTATTACTAAGATATAATCAGTTACAGTTAATTAGAAGTTTTAGAATTACTAATATATAATTTTCTGTAATTTATTTAATTTCCTATAACACCTGAATGTAGTTTTATTAATAAAATAAATTTATTATAAAATACGAAAGGTTAAGAACGATTATATTTTACAGAGTTCCGAGGGTGATTCAACGGTTAGTGATTCGAACAGACGGCAATACTCGAGTGCATCAGCAGGTTGCGTTACAACAGCACCACAACCTCCCCATACTTGCCTAGGTTTGTGCCTATTGTTCATACTGTTATTATCGACGGCCGAAGCTTTGCGCTTAACAAGTAATCCAGCGCGAAGCAGACAGCCCCCTAGAGTAAGTAACCGCGACCGTGCACTAACTGCTAGCCTAAGATTAGAATTAACCAGCGCTCGGGACACAGTCAACCAGTGTACCGAGACCTCCAAGAGCGCCTTGCTTAAGTACGCGACGCGGCGACGCTTCACGACCCCTGTTAGCTCTGACGCCCTAGTAACTTTCCGCGAACGTCATGTGATTTAGTTAAATTTACCGGGTTATTATTATTATATAAGTACAAGCGGTTATTATCGATTTTTAATTTCTTTAAGCCTATTATTATATTATTGTCCAATCGTAAAGTATGCCTGTAATTTGTTAGTCATTGTATCTTTGGTACCCTTACGCGCTAATTAAAAAACAATTAAAATGTCTAAACAAAATTTCCATTATAGTCTGCCACATAACAAAATACGTTGTGAAATTATGTTTTTTCAATTATCATTTGTTTATTATTTATTTATTTTTATTAATTTACAAACTTCTATATTTATTGTAAAATTGTAAAAATCATGAAGCGTACATATAGCTTATCTTCAACCGAATGAAGTCGTACGTACATTAATGAATATCCTAAAAAAATTGAGATAATAATGTCAAGAAAATTAAATTAGAATCTATTTTTTCATACATCGTGGCAGATGTTGACAATGGAATAATGAAGAGCTAAATAACAAGTGCAATTACATTTATAATATAATGTATATTTACGATATCACAATTGATAACGTCCATATTCATGAGAATAATTGCGAAGTGAAATTGAGAATGCTTGTAGACATAATTAAATATAAAATGAATACGTAAGACCATTGTAGTTTATGTTCACTTATTTAAAAAAATGAAATCTTTACGAGATAAAGAATACTTAAAAGAGAATAAACTCTGAAGCTAATCGCTAAAGCTGAAAGCTAAACACAATTAAATTTTGTCATACAACTATATGAAAGTTCCTTATTTCAAAAGAGTATTTAAAATTGGCAGTTAATTTAATTTTAATGTATACTTTTGTTAATGCGCTAATTCTTCTTGGGTTGTCCATTATACTTAATGCAAAAATAATAAAATTCATTTTAGTAGGTAATGTTTTGCAATTGCATTGAATTCCATGAAAGGACTTGATTGTATCATTAGATACTACTTAAATGAAGATGTATTGAAAATTTTATTTTGAACTAAATATACGAATATTAAAATTATTTTCCTCCGTAGATCATTTTTTATACAATGAGTTTACCACAGTCATTCAATTAAGTAAACTTTCTACAAAATTTTGCATTAACAATGTATAACCCTATTTATTTATGTTCGCTGCCGAAATATTTATATTGTATTGAAACTTATGCCAAATGTGGACGCATTTAATTTTGAATGTTTGACGTGATTTTTATATTTATCGGCATAATAAAGAATTAGGTACTGTACGAGTAAGTAGATATTAGGTATCACTTAGTTATAATTGTTACTTAAATTTGTCATTTTTGCTTCGACGAAGTGTTTTTGACATGATATTTTTAATAGTTATCACTGTTTTAGAAATAGTAGGTTCGCCAATATCTGTTATAGAATTATAATAGTAAACATACACATACATATCTGTTATAATACATTTGAGAATTATAATGCTATGTTATATTTTTTACTACATGAATCTGGCCATCGTAGTGTAATGAAACAATATTTGTACATAAAATAAGAAAAAAAAAGTAGTGTGTACTTATGTACACGCGTTAGAAGTTATACTTCTTCGGCGTAACAAGATAAAGTTCTTTTCAAAAATTTTATGTTTCGTCTTATTCTACGTTTGTAGAAAAAATGACACTAACAATAGAAAAAAGGTATTTAATACATTAATACTTTTTTTTGAATAAAAATGTTGACTGTAGCTAACTTCAGAGTGTCGGTATTTCGTAAAGTTGTGCGCGCGCATCGTAAAAATTTACTCTCTTCATTTTTCCCTAACGCGCCAAAAGAAGTATAACCTTAAAGAAATGAATTTTGTATAAATGCAATTTAATTTCACATTATAATATACCATGTACTTAAACATAAATTTAAACATAATAAAGGCCACGTTTTAGTATAGCAATTCCAAAAACACTCACGTTAATATCACTTATTTACATAATATGGTCATAACTCTTAGGTTTATATATAACCTAAACATAATTGCATAATGTGGTTGTGATCATAGCAGAGATTGCCAATCCATATAGTATAGAATAATAATAAATTATGTATGTAAATAAACTGTAAGTAGATATACGCATAAATGTATTTGGATATTTGTACAAATTGCTCACAAAACTGTAAATTGAATACGACTGAATCGTTCATCGTTTCTCCATTGACTGGTAGCTAAATTAATGTAAGTTAAAATTAACTATATTAATAAATATACATTTCGTTTCGGCTTTTCGTTCCTTTCGATCGAATACATTTAAATCAACTATCACTCAATGTAATTTAGATGTCGAGTAAGTTAATTTTTATATCAGTTTTACTGTGTGTAAAAAAAATAAAAGTGTTAAATGGAATCAGCGATAAATAGCAATGTTATAATAAATGTATCTAGTAGTAATGTAAATGTTTTAAGCATAATTTGTATATATTGAAACGAATGTGAACGGAACGTAAATAAAATCAAACATTTATTACAAAATTCATAAAGATTTTCATTTTGTTTATAATAATCGTATAGGAGTCTTGTCTCTGATGTTTGTGTTTATGAAAACTTATTTTAGCAGTTAGTTGCATTTCGTTAAGTTTAATTTAAGAAAACAAACCGTATTTTGTAAATTGTATTGTTCTACATCATTACATTTATTTATTGCATGTTTGTTGCTTCGCTTTTAATGTGCTTGCTTTAGTAACAATCCTTTGCTATTTATGTTTATCCTTCGTTATAACTTTAATATTGATGTTTCAACTGGCACGAAATTCTTCTTTTTTTATTATTTCTTTCTCTCATAAAATCACAGTCGTCAGTGTTCTCTCTGATTTCATATAATTTATGTGCACGTCTTTATTTCCGCATGCATCGTAATAAATGTTTGTTTTCCTGAATTATATTATCTATATGATTTTAAATAGTAGACAAAATTATTTGAGATCAGTGACAAGATTCTTAAGTACCTTTCCTATTTCTCCAAATCTTTCCCCCTCTAATGACATGAATAATTGGCATCGTGCCTCCGGACGTGCATCTACATCATATCGCCTGCTAGCGAGAGAAGCTGCATGGAAAAAGGTGAAGGGTGGTGTCGGATTATCTCCCTCTATTCGTGTAATTAAATATCTTTGTTCTTTTTCTTTCGATAGAATGCGCGAAAGGCTTGCATTTGTACAACGGCCTGTGCTTCGAGCACTGCCCGAACGGTTCGTACGCCAGTGAGATTTCAATGGAACGGAGCTCAAGAAGACGTAACCTAACATACTTTACCGAAGGTGCTATTATGAAACGACAGGATACCAAAGCAAACAAATTGGTGGCATTAGAGGCTATGGATATGGAACCATTAGCGAATGAGACTAAAATACCTTTGACTTGTCTCCCTTGTCATTACTCTTGCGCTACGTGTGTTGGTCCGCACAACTACCAGTGTTTGTCTTGTTTAAACGACGCTCAGTTGTTACAATTTAACTGACACAGAGCTTAAATTCTTCTGTTATCCAAACACGCTCTTATCACAAATAAATAACGCTAGCTGGTATTATAATATTA
The DNA here is from genome assembly GCA_035772565.1 of Antheraea assamensis. NCBI lineage: Eukaryota > Metazoa > Arthropoda > Insecta > Lepidoptera > Saturniidae > Antheraea > Antheraea assamensis. The sequence goes on from JAQQSE010000014.1 coordinate 1,650,677, forward strand.
ACGTAGCTCTATGTGTAATATTATTCGTTATCAGCTTCATATCTCTTTATTTTCTTATTACTTGTCTATTCAAAAGGTATTGTTGCGGTGGTTATTACAATTCTAACGTGAATGGGACCTATAATAAATTAGCTATTGATGAAAAAGAACAAAGCGCCGTGGAAATCGAAAAGGAGGTTCTACAAGCATTGAAAGGTTTCAGCGAGAGTGAATCTGAGGATGATTTGAATTTATAGCAATTGTTAACATTCCAAAAGAAGTATTACGAATTGATTCATAATGATTATGTTAGTGATTAAGGTAATTACAATTATTTTTAAACGAATGCAGGGCTCGGTTTTGTGATACTAAAGGAATCGGTGGTCACAATTTTTCATTCTTTTTTAGGCTAAGAAAGTAATGTTAATTGACTGTTTAGCGTTAAGAAGGTAAATAGATTTACGCGTACAAATTATAAAATATTTCGGAAAGGTATTTTTAAATCCAAAGAATTCAAAACAACTCTGTTCTTATTAAAACTTATAAAAATCACTATTCTTTTTATAATTTAAAAGAATCTACGCTGTATTGAATAAGTTACATAAAGTGATTTATAAATCTACAACATATTTACAAATTTTATAAAGTTTCGTTTATTAGTCCGTCTCAAATATTGGAACTGTATTTATCCTTTTCTAAGTTAATACAAACTTTTATTCTGTTTACTTATTTCAAAACTTTTCGGCATTCACTATGCAGTTTATTTTGTATTTCGATTTTAAATTTAAACATTTTGAGCAAATGATAAATAGTATAATAAGAGTCTTTCTTAATTAATCATTCCAATAAAACAGCCCATTTTTGGTACGAAATTTATATGTTTTCTAATAGGTTATATCTTTCAGTAGTAAGCTTAAACTTCAAGGGGAAGTATTGTAGTGTTATTTATAATTCAAACGGAACTCGCATTAAGATTGCGTTAGTAAATTTATATTTTATAAACGACTTTATTAATAACTCATAATGTGCAAACAATAAAATACTACTGACTGGAAGTGAATGAATTGAATGAATTTTTTCATACATACATTTTTCATACACATAAGACAGCAGTCTTAATTAAAGTATGTAATGAAATCGGAATATTTGCTTTATTAAAAATGATAACCTACATTAAAACACTCGCATAATTTAGTTTCTTATAGCTAATATGATTATTTAACTTGTATATTTTGTTAGGTAGACTCATATCATTATAATTGAGTATAATACACGTACGTAGCATGCGTAATATGAAATAAAGTAAATTTGCTCAAGTTGCCATTTTGTTTATGTAGGCCCGTTCTTGGATTTGACATGTAAATATTTTATGTGTAAATAAATGAGTTCCTATTTTGTTTTGTTTTTTTTTTTAGATTTGCAATTTAAGTTCTTTAGGACGTGTTAAATTAACTTCATTATAGAAATTTAAAAAAAAAATCAGGTTTCATGTCGTCCTAAATGTTGAAAAGTCATTTGTGTTGCTTGTTTTTTTATGTAAATGAATAACAAAGTTTGATGCTTCCAATATAAATGGTAATACAATTAACGTTGAATGTATGAATGAATGAACATATAATATTTCATACTTACTAATATTATATCTTTACACCTTATGAAAATTGGTTTTAGGATTTATTAATAGAATCTAAGGACTACTATATTCACAGAGAATATACGTACATAACCTGGGTGTTTAAGTAATATTAGGACATCGTTTATGTATTTTGATACAATTTACGTTACTGAGCACCCAAGAGCTGAATAACAATATGTTTTATATATACATATATTAGGAAATAAGGGAAAACAAATAAAAAAATATATAGACAGAGAAAATAATAACCTTAAGTAATTGTATTAATCTGAATATGGGTTTGTTTGTTCATTTGTTTCTTAGGCTTTCATGCCTTAACTATTCAATCGATCAACATGGGGCTTGGTATATACATCGACAGGGGTATAGAAAAAGATATTGAGTACTTGTTCTTTAGAACATATTTTATTTCCGAGGGATAGGCTACATGTACTTTAACAAGAGCGAAGCCACGTTCAAAAGATAATGAGAAAGTAAGTCTTTAATAAGTGTCTACGAATTGCTTTCAGATGTAGATAATTATTAATATCTTAGAAGAGAATAACAAATAATGTTGATGCGTCGAGAGGCAATATCAAATGTTGTTATTAAAGCGATCCCCCGAAATAAAAGCGCTCGCATTCGACGATCAATAAAGCTAATGTATCGGCAATAAGACCCTTCGTGTACAGATATACGCTTACTAGATGAGGTATAAATGTTATTATATACTAACATGTTTAATTGCATCAGCCATGCCTATTGTCTAATTAATTCACTTACAAATATTGATAAAAGTGATGTACATATATATACATACTTATACCTATTCGTTCAGCTTAAAAACCTACTGCTGGTTACAGGCTTTCTTACAACTGGTCCCATATTGCTTGTGTTTCACTGATTTTTGTAATCGTCATCTGGTTGTTAGTAAATCGTATGTATCGCAGGTTTAGGTACTAAGTCTTCTGGTACTCAATCGGCACTTCAGAACTTTTCAACCATCAGATTTACGAGCAATGATTAGTACACCGTCCACTGTTATTGTCGTTAAAGAGTTGGGATATGATCATTGCGCCTATTTCCTCATTTATGACTAGATCACGCAAGCATAGTTCGCTCCTTGACCTTTGGCTTTTTTATGGGGTTTATAATGTAATCATTTCTGATTACAGTAAGTTGCCACTGGCAACACACAATACTCAACGAATTTGGCTTGAAATACGAGTATTGTAGACGAGAAGAGTTTGTACAGCTGCCTATATAATTCATAATAATAATATTATCGAGATATATTTATCAAAACTGACTATACACGTCGTAGCGGCCATTACTAACTGAATTAATTCCACAGATGAGTTTTCAGTGAGGTGATTCACGCCTATAATTAATCTTGTATGTGCTATAAAGTGAAACTTTTCTTACATCGCGTCAAAATTTTTTTGTACATCCACCGTATGTTGGCATTACAGCCTTCGTCCATCGATCGCATGTCGCATTACAGCCGGCCACGGAGTACTGCTAAAGTGAAAGGCGCTCGGCAGAGCAGCCAAGTTCAATATGACAGTACCATGGCCCGATTCATAAGTTTTACTTGCACCGTGGTTTCATAAAACCACCAATTTTCCTACGTGGCGATTTTAAAAAAGTAATACGAATTAATTAAATTATAATTAAGTATCAAAATATGTTGTAATGACAAAAGTGTTGAACAATTTGCATCCTTTACAAAAAATCATTAATTTGATGTCTTATCCAGTAAACATGCGAATTTATGTTGACGACTTATCCCCCACGCAAGAGGTGTCACCTTAGCAACTTGAGATTTCTACAAAAATGCCAATAATTATGTAGGGGAGGAAAAATAATATATTTTCCCCTAACCCCAAACCCCAAACTACCGGTGTATCGAATTTATGTAGTAGTTTTGTGCGTTAATATAAACAGTGAATATTGTCAGAATAAAAACAGTTTGTAATAGAATATTTCTTATAATACTTGCTTGATTATATATTTATAGAAGGTTTTCATTTATCTGAAACGTCAAGAAAGTTATTTGATCCCTAATAAAGATTACATTATCTAGTACAATACATAGACTCAACATTTCGGATCGAATTATGAAGAAAATACTTATTATTATGCCTACTTTTTCTTCTAACAGCAAGTCAGTGATTCTTTGTACAGTCACGCATACTATTATATTTAATTAACTTTAACCATAGTATTGATGATATTTAAGTATTTACGTGATATATGTACAGTTGTACATATAGGCATTTATAAATTTACAAGGTTACATGATGTCAAAAACCGATTTGCCCACAGACGTTAATAAATGAACCTTTAGTACTGTATAGAAGCGGCTACTAGAAGCCAGCAATAGGTACTTGGCGATTGATTTTAACTTGAGAACGGTAAGTAAAAGGTGGATGCTAGAATATATATGCCCATAAACATCATGCTATCTCTTTCATCATGATTATTAAAGGTAAAACTCATTTCAGAACACGAACCCACGTGGAATATAGAGATGTCCAAAAGACCACTGTACCATCGTCATTTGTTAATGTATAATTAAAATATATAGACGATAAATGTATGTTCGCTTTGCATAATATAAAAAGCGTATATTTTTAAAAAGAAGGTTATTTCCTGAAGGCGTAACTCAGGTTTAACGACAAAATAATTATAGGCAAAAATATATTCGCATTTTTTCCTTGTCATTTCACTACGAAGGATTCACAAGAACCCGTAGGAAGCCGAAACCGTTTGACCTAATTCTTTGCCTAGAACATGACATGTCGTAAATCATTCCCCGTGATAAGAGTTAGCAGATCGTAAACGAAACTCGTCCGCCCAAGCTACCAGGGTTATAAACTTACTCATGTGGGCCTATCTTAAAGCCTTTTATAGAGTAAGGCCGTTTTATAGACTATTGACTGGCCGACTGGGGATATGTGACGCAATCATGTTATCAGTAAATTGCATTAGATTCGTAGGTTCTATGAATCCTTCAAAAAAAGAAAAATTATAACTGTGCTTGAATTAAAACGCATAATATAAACTTCTCAGTGATAGAGATGTAAAGTTTGTAATACGATAGATTTTAGTGAAATCTGATACACGGGAAACTTTATTTTACTGAAATTTATATGATATAAATATTATCCATAATATTTAAAAAAAACTAAAAAAAAATGTATTAATTTTATATACAGGTGCGTACGCCATTAATTGTTATATAAATAATAAAATGTGATTAAAAATAATATTGTGGGATAAAAATAATTCCTGTAGAAAAACACGTGGAACCGCGGGTACAACTAGTTATTACATAAATTAATAAATAATCAATTTTAAAATAGTCAAAGTCTACGTCAACATCTAATCATATTTGTGCAATGTGTCTGTTACAAAAAAAAACTTTGATTTTCACTAGTGTGTTTAAAGTATACCTGCGTAATAACAAATTGTACGATGAGATCTCAATGTTTCAGTATTCCTAATTAGTTGTATATATAATTCGAACAAGTTGTAAGTAATCATTTAAAGTGCACTATGAGGTATGTCGGAACATAAGTTTCAGCTCTTACTGCACAAAGATGGGAACGATCAAAGGAAACGGGAAGCTCATAAAATACATTACAGAGTTGTTCATGGAACGTTTGTAAGCTTAAGGCGATAATGTTCAACAAATATTATGTACGGAGCTTAAGAAAATAATTTATTACCATTACTTAGACAACTTAGCAAACTTGGGCAACGTAAGTCCGACATACACTTCGACGAATATTATCTTTTTTTTTCATTAAGCTTCGGTAATATGGTAATCTATATGGTGGCAAAGATTTGCAAATCAAACATAACGTTGAAGATCTAAAGGTAAAGGTCCATTCATAACCGTTGCGGTCATATTAACGCAAAAGAACACCGCATGAACGTACAGACGAATTGAATATACCTACATCTAATCTAATCGCAACTGAGCTGTTCACCACGTGTCTTGGTGAGTTATTGTGACGACGGAGCTTTGAGTATGTACGAATGGTCGTCATCTTGCAAACTGTTTGATAAATATCCGAATATGGTTGGTTTTTTAGTTGAACAATAATAGTCTTTTGTTGCTCCAAGTTTCGTTGAACATTCCGTGTCTATTATATCTCATCTAATTATCTGTAAATAATATGTACATTGATAATAAATTAATATAATACGTAAAGGAAGAAGAACAAATACCTAATATTCATTTTATATTTCAAAAAATGATAAGGCAATGATGGGTTAATTGATCGACGTAGGTTAGAATCGTAGAAAATGAGTCGGAGTTTTCTGTGAAGGAAAACATCGTGATGACATCATAGCATGGTGGTAGGGCTTTTTTGAAGGCGGCCTGGCTAGTTATCACCCTAAAGTTGACAATTTGTCGATAAGCATCTTTGGTTGTGTTCCGGCACTTACAGTGAGGACCAGTCTCCTCTAGGTTTAGAGTGTTTACCATCTTGGACGATATCGCCATTTAACATCAGATAAGATTGAGGTCAAACACTAAAACCTATTAAGTTATAAAATATGTATGACAAAACAGATGTTGTTAGTTTTCTAAATCATATATTTTCCAATTTTAGATGGCTCTGTGCATAAAATTATAAACTTTTCACTCATCACTCGAAGATAAGTATAAAAACAAAATTGACAAAACTATTCTCGAACATAAACTTGATTAACATAACAACACGATTCGGTATGTTATTTCTTTTGAATATTTTTATATGCTTTGTATGTTTTCTGCAAACGCAAATTAATAGTTGGCTCAATTTGAAGTTAGCCTTGTTTCTTGTTCAACATAATATAAACCGCTGCTTAAACTAAATGTAAGGAACAAAGTGAGTTAGGGCAACTATTGAAGACTGGCTTAAAGTCTGGATTAATTTTAAAGTGATTGTAAAGCTGCTTACATGAGTCGCATAATGTGTTTGTGTACTACGCTAATATAATTCTTGTTTGGTTGGCAACTTTTAAGAACTGTAATACTTGAATAATTCCACGTCTATACAAATAAATAACATTGAAGTGTTAGTTTGTAATATCAAAATAACAGCTTTTTACTAAACGGATGTAAAATTTTATATAGTATTAATAACAAAAAAACAATTTTTAAATCTTTTCTCTGTCGGTTTGTTCTCGCTAAACTCTGAAACGGTTTGACCGATTTTAATAGGATTCCCAAAGGCAGATAGCTGATGTTATAAGGAGTATTGTAGGCTACTTTTATTGAAAAAAATGGCTTCCCTGCAAATATAACTATCCAAAAAAGCAGTGTCCTGCACCGCGAACGCCCCACGCGCACCTTTACACTGAATACATATTTTTTCGTAGATTCGACGCGGTCTAAGATAATAATAATACATGTCCTATATGGTGTTTATATAAATTTATTTTACACATACATGTCTTGTCCCTCGAGCACATAAAGTATTGGGGTCTTATTAACACCTCTGGACGTAGTTGTAGAACGTAGTCTGGTGGAACTGTAGAGGCCTTGCCAGACTAATAGTGTAGGACAGTTCAAAAAAAAAAAAAACCTATGGAAGAAAATGACGATGTCTGTAGATAGAAACCTAGTGCCTTGGGTTCGTCAGTTCGTGCCCCAAGTACCTTTATGGACAAGAAGAGTGTCTCATAATACGTTATATACTGGTTGTTGGTCCTGGCTTCGCAAAATGAAGAAAATGAAATCAAATTTTAGCTTTTGCCTTTTTTATACGCTTGGAGACAAACCTATCTGTTGGTAAGTAAAAAAGTTAGTAAGTGCTACCCTGTATTGAAATAAAATCGAAACTGAACAAATGAACGTCAATTCTGTCAATAGCTTTAAGATCTCACTTCTATCTCACTCGCACACTTTTTTATGTGGAGATTTTTTAACCTAAAATTCTCACTTTTCCATACAACTCTTTACATATATTCTATAAAACAATGCTTGTCTGGATAATTACGAATACAAGTTAAAAGTATTAGCCAATAAGATGCAACCCTTCAGCGGTGATGCGGTTACATGCATTCTTGATTTTTATTTGTATCGAAGTAGACAATCTGTTGTACCACGTTCTAACAAGGCACCGTATATATAATAAGTTACCTGCCATATTGAATAATGATGTCTTCTTCCGCGTTTCACATTACAGATTTGTGTTTATTACGGTATGGCTTTAGTCTTGTTATTTACGAGAATGATGACTGTACACTCTTTATGAAATTACATATTGGCTCAACTTTGATTATAATATTGATCAATTAGATTCAAGTGTTGTTTATAATACGGCAAATCTTAGAATCCATAAGATAACAATAGCTTTTTTTGGCAAAACAATTTGTGAACATTATTATTACTCTATATACTGTATTTGCTTAGTCCACTTTCAACCTTTCCCGAACTTTAAGCCTTATCACTAAAGGTCTAACTTTGAATATCACTTTTGGTAAATTAATTAATCTTGATTTTAGGCTCTGTGTGTGTTGACGGGTAGCTCCAGTTCTTGACCACAGTCTCTGTATCTGTATCTAATCTGTTTCCTTCAAACCTATCCATTTAACAGTTACTTTTCTAAATTATCTAACTCTCCTCTTGTAATAGCTATGTATAGGTCATCAGATGAAAATGCTGGTCCTCTCTAGTTGTTGTCTCCAGTCATCAGTCCTTTAAATTGAGCAGACTGAATAAATTGCTATAAAATATGCGTTGGCTAAAAGAACTTCTTTTAATAAACAACTCTAATAATAATGTAATCTGTAAAAGAATATCAACGCACAGCTCAAACTACTTGGGCTTAGTGAAGTGAAAATTTGCAATTTTGGAAATCTAGCTCACTAGATTAGTCTAGTTACTCTTTTACATATATACATGTATATGTAATATGTATGTATATGTATACATATATATATATATATATATATATATATATATATATATATATATATATATATATATAGGTATAAAACAAAAAGAATCGAAAACAATTATGCATAGACAACTCGTGCGAAGCCGCGGGGAATTGCCTATAAATATGTTAGAGCTCCCTACGGCGAAAAGCGTCCACATATTAACAATATTAGCTATTTTTCTTACGTATATTTTTAAAGGTAAATTATGTTTCATATACTACCCACAAACACTCAAAAAGGTGTTATTTATTATGGGCCTTCACAAAGATCCTATTAGACCGAGAGCTCACTAAATGGCGCGGTCACGTGCCACAAGGGAATTTGTCATTGCAACCTTTTATATTCCCTGATCATAGCGTGCGATATAAACAAGGAAGTAATAAAACACCCAAATATTGTGTATTGTATAAAATAGTTTCTTAATGCTACTCTCATACCTGCATGACGACGCTTCAACTACTTATCTCGCTAAAATCAACGATTATTACTTATTAGCGTAAAGGCGTAGTTAAACGTTCCCGCAAATGTGTTATTTTAATAAAAAAAAGGGTGTGCGTGCTTATGATCACACGAAAGAAGTGAAAACTTATTTATAAAAAGGACGACAAAACAAAAAGGCAACGTCACACGGTGTCACCCATCCAAGTATTGACCGCGCCCGACGTTGCTTAACTTCGGTGGTCGGACACAGTAATAATAAATGATGAGGCCATTATAAAAAACTCGTCTTCTATAATTAATCCAAGCTTTCAATTAACAAAAATCCTAGATACTAGACACTACACGCAACCCCGTACGCGTTAGTCTATACTGTAATATTATAGAGTTCAAGTAAGTGCTAATTTATTTATTATTTGTTCATTTGACTGCATTAATCTCTGGAAGTCTAGGTTAAGTTTGAAAAAAATGTTTTTATCTTGTAGCATATTTATCGAGGAAGGTTCTAGGCTATTCAAAATTAAAAAACTATTAGGAGCAGACAATACCAAAAAACCATAAAATCTGTAGGTTAAAAAATGCCCTAAGCAAGAATGAAGTAATAGTTAGGGCGCGCCGTATAGTCGACTGCCGATAGTGGCAAAATTTAAGCGCAAAGGAAACCGCATGTCACAGATAGCTTATGTATAACAATTAGTAACAATAAAACATTTTTTTTATGCGATTGGAGGCAAACGAACGGACGGGTTACCTGATGGTAAGTAATCACCGCCGCCGATGGAAAACATAACCTATAGATAACCATCAGTCATAACATATCTTTCTGTCAATGAAATTATTATTAGAATATGAGGCCAGAAACTAAGCTCTAAAACGTTACCTCTTTACAATTAGTACTGTAGACAAAAATAAAAACACTTTTATATTCTTAAATAGTCTAAGATTTCTTACAAAAACGCTCGTTAGTATTAGGTTCTTTTAACAATACCCGATTTTCCTACAAGGATCTTGGTCGGCTCAAATAAAAGACATAGCAATTTTTCCCATACGCTGCCGTATAAGTTATTTTAATTATAAATGTATTCCTAGCAAGATTATCTATTCAGCTCAGAAAATATCGAGAAAATGTTTAAGTATTTGTGCTCTGAATAGCAGATACAAAAAGCTTTTATTATGATAGTTGTTGAGGTCACCCGAGTGACTTTCATCTCGATGCCGTAGCAAATTAAATGCTTAATTTGAGACGTGAATTTATTAAGATACAGAAGCAATAAGCTTGACCGAAAATATTTTAATAATATTTTGACGAAAGAAAATTATTACCGAGAAAAATGGACAACAAAATACTTGATTATTTTGCTTAGTAATTGGGTACTCTTTTCTATATGCGATTAGCTATAATATAAAATTGAACTATACATCGGGATCAGTACCTTCTTTCTGGATAAAATATACCCTTATGATTTTTTTCGTACCCTTGAAAATGTGTATGCAAAGTTTTATTGCAACCGGATGAACGGTATGGCAGCGCATAGAACCAAGCATTGATTTTTATATTTTACAGAACTGCATATGCAAATGATTGTGGTAAGTTTGTATAGATTTATTTTACAGGAATAGTGCTACAGATATGGTATAAACCTTTTGACTATCAATACCCACTTCCATCGTTTAATCATTCTGACAACGGTATAATATCTGTCGTTTAAACAAGTGAAATATTCTACGCGACATTCACCATTTGTAATAAGTTTTTATTGCAGCACAGGGAATAAACGTAAAACCTGTAATTGATTATAAGGTCAAGGAGAATTTTTATGTCTTCGATTACCTTAATTAACGTTACATGGAATGAGAAAGTTTACAACTTTCTGGCAAGGAGTGGTTAATTTTTCCAATTATTTATTTCGTCGAGCAAGGGCACTTGGAGAATATAAAAAAAAACTAATTTAGGTGGACCAATTAGTTGTTACATCGATATTAGTTAAATATGTTCAAGTTTGTATAAATCTTAAAATGAAGTATCTTTTCAGAGAAACTGTTCAAAATAGTGTTACAATATTTATTACCAATGAAGTCATTTACTACAAGCCAACTAAACACTCTAAATAATCAGTTGAACTTGAAGTCCAGTTAAGCAATTATAGGCTTCTTATTGATACCTTTTTATGGGATAATAAACGTTTAAAACAAAAACACTATTCAGTAATTCTTTCAGAAAAAAATTGGTAGCAATTAGGACACGAAGTAGCTATGTAAGCTCCCATATTTTTAAAATAAACCTTCCCTTAAACAAGTGACGCTAATTGACTCGGACCTCTAAAAACTCGCGTTATTTATTACAAAAGCCTCGGCGTATCCGAAATTTCACTCGCTGGAGGAGTTTCACGCTATATTGTGAAAAGGCAGTACACCGTAAACTTAAATTGAGTCGTTGTATTCGAGTTTGGTGTCTTTTTAATGCTTGAATTTTTATCGACTTTTCTAGTTTTATTATGTACGGTTTATTATAATTTAATCTATTAATATCCCTATGCAAATTTACAAACGTATTTAGACTGGTAGTAGCATATACATTTTGATGTGAAAGATCTCATAGCCCTTTTGGAGGTAAAATTCGTCATATATGTCGTCACATAACCGTAACATTTGTTTCAAACGCCATCTGTTCGCTTATTTTTCGTACTATTCTACTTATTTATAAGCTGTAAAGGTTTGATATTTTTTATATTATCAGCAATATTTTTTCCAAGGACACTTACTATCTCATTCTTGTTATTAGGAAATTTTAAATTTTCATAAAGTCTAAACCCTAAACTTTCTAAACCCTCAGGAGTACGAACTTTTTATGACATGCTTGTAAACGACTACAAGCTGTAATGATCACTTGATTTCTAGCGGGCTGCATGTCTGTTTGCTGCTACATAATGTATATCTATAAAATTGATACGCGAAAATAAGTAGTTGCTATAATAAATAGCTAAACCCTAAACTTTCTAAACCCTCAGGAGTACGAACTTTTTATGACATGCTTGTAAACGACTACAAGCTGTAATGATCACTTGATTTCTAGCGGGCTGCATGTCTGTTTGCTGCTACATAATGTATATCTATAAAATTGATACGCGAAAATAAGTAGTTGCTATAATAAATAGCTATAATAAAATGTAGTATAGTAGCTATAATAAAATGCTATTTTACTTTTTAATACAGTGTGGTACATAAAGCATTATTGTAAAGTAAGCAACAAAAGTATTAGAAGTCGTGATAAGGTTATAAAGGTTTATTTTCAGAACAGATTCACATTTTCTTTATTAATAAAACGTGTATGAGCTCTTATTAAATGGGTAGCACAAAGACAAAGCCGCAATTTGCGGTACAGGGAAACAGTTCTCAATATATTTTAATGATGGAAACGTGTGAATTATGGTAATATTCTCGCCATTCTAATATGGATGAATTGAATATCTTAAGCGGAGAATATCACGTTTATATAATAAACTGAATTATTGATGTATAAATATTTGAAGCGTATATTCATTACTTGTTTTTGTTCGCGGTTTCGCTTGAGTTAATAGATATACATTTGACATATTCCTCGGGAACAGTGTCCCTTTCTGTTATATATAACCTGTAATATTTAATATTTTCTTAACATAATTACTTGTAATTGGAGTTAATTATCTTGTATTGAATGAGGTTTTAATAAAGAAATAAAAAGGAAATCTTAAGTATAATATTTTATGCCAATAAACGAGGCTGTGTTTATGAGTAAAGTTAAAGTAAAAATCATAAATAGCATTTCACTGTATATTTTTATGAAATAAACTTGGTAAGTACAGTTTATGAATTGGAAAAGCTAGCAAAATAATCACTTCGCAGAGACCATTAAAAGATTTTGAATGTTTACGTTTCTCTTGAAATTGGTGTTGACATTTTGATATTATTGGCTCCAGGCAAAAATTATAATTTTCGCAGCCTTACCTAAATATTAAACTTTGGCGGGTGTTGTTTTTTTTATCTTTGCTTATGTGAAATAGTACCTATAATAATATGTAAACTAGATTACTCTTAGAAAACTCCTGTACCAATAATTTAAAATCCCTTATTTTTTCCAACTGGCTACACCGGTAGCTTAACCAGGCCTCTACAGTTTCACCGGACTACATTTAAAGTCCCGTCAAAGTCAGTTTGGTCGTTTGTAAGGTTAGCCGATAGAAACAAACAGACACACAAAATATTACAAACATGTGTATCGGTCTTGGTGACATGCGATTAATTATTTAAAGCTATGAAAATACTTTGTTTCTATGTTATATACATACGTTTCAATATTATTCCAAAAAATCTTTTCAAAAATTGTTTCTTTCGCCTTATTCTTCGTTTGTAGAAAAAACGACACTAAGAAAAAAGGTATTTAATACATACATACGTTTTTTTAATAAAATGTAGACTATAGCTAACTTCAGGTTGTCGGTTTTTCGTGACGGTCTAGGCGCGCATCGTAAAAATTTACTCTCATCATTTTTCCTTAACGCGACAAAAATAGTATAACTTCAAAAAAAATATAGATAGACAATGTCGTCTTTCGCACACGTTCCATCCAACATAATATGTTCCTAATGTCAGTCCCGCTAACTGCATTACTACAATCCAATTTAAGTTCGCGACAAAGACCAACAGAGGGCGTCCCATGACAATTACACTTGCTATCAAGAGTGGCAACTTAACGCAATTCGTGTTCGAAAACTCAATTAAAAAGTTAACGTTCCTGACCAAATTTTGTGCACATTTCAAACTTATTGTTATTTATCTACTTATGTTAGTTTTGAAACGACGTCGGTTCAGTGTTGTCGACGTACGTTCGAATCGCTGCAATGACCCGTAGCTTTAGGTGAAGTCGTTCACGAGGAAAACACAGTACCTACCTATGGTGCTAAGATTTTTTGTAATGCTCACTTAACTAATGAACACTCTTAGATTGAAAATCTGTTTCCAAGCACTTATCAGTGTATTTTTGCAGCTTTGCTTGAGAAGAAGCCCTACACAAGGTTTAGCATGTTACCATCTTATGCCACATTGTCACTACCAGGTGAGATTGTAGTCATACACTAAAACCTATAAAGCATAAGAATCTTATGATAGATCGACTTAGTTAACTACAACAAATTTTATAATGTTTAAAATATGCTTTGTTTTATAAATTAGAAAAATTAAAATTTGGTATAACATGTATGCAAAATGATAAAAAAAATTATAGTTTCAACAAATGTATTTAAGGTATTAGACCCAAAGTTTTAAAATGTAAAAAGTGTTCAAAATAATATTTTTTTATGTCATGTTTACCTTTGTAAAAGTCGATATATTTTTACATTACGTATTTCAGACATAACACAATATGAATTCAGTAAACTTTTATTCTTTTTTTATTGTAACAAGACAAATTGACGTCACTATACCTGATGTAAGCACAGTACAATTGAAAAACAACGGCAGCTACTGAGAGATCTACAATCCATCGGTAATCACTGCTGTTATGCCGGTTTGCAAACCTTTGCAGTTGGATATACCCAGGTTGATCCCGAATCACAACAAATTAAAAGAGAGTTACTGATAAATGCACAAGCTGGTCCCGGAGAACGATATGCCTAAGAATGTCACTATGGTAGGTTTTAAAACTAGGTGCACAATGATCTCCATAACTGTCAAGCCATACCATCTGAAGACGCAACTTTCTCTTTTGAAGAGCAACATAATTTTTTTAGATAAATTTAATCAAACGTGAAATGAAATGAGCCTGTACATTTCTCATTCCTATACTTAATTTAGGCTTTTACTCTCCAATCAACAGAGTATCTAGGTCATATAATACATTACATAAAACATGCGACATTTTCTCAAATAAACGAAATAAATTCATAACAGCGGTAGAGCCGTATGAGTCTATTCATAGACTTTTAAAGTACCTATTAATTATTTTTAGTATTTTCTCTCTCTTTCGGTTATAGTTTGTTATTTTTCATATTACTTTAAAATATAGTTTTAGAGTAACATAATTGGTTTTAGTATTTTCTTTCTCTTTCGGTTATAGTTTGTAGTCGTATTATTTACATTAACTCTTTAAATCTGTAAAATCGTTTAATATTTAGTTTTATTGAAATTTCGTTTACTGTTGGAGCGTGCCGTGATTATCTATAAACATGACTACATTTAAATTTAATTCTAAAATTGTTATTATAACTGTATTTACAAATGTATTGTCATGTTGATGACCCATGTTAAATAAATCAGTCAGTCTTTAATAGTATTAGTTATTTTAAAATCAAATAACCGTGTATTAGATACTTTATATATTATAATTGATTTTATTGGTATTTTAACATTTGTATTACCGAGTAACAAATTAATGGCCCGAGTTTGGCTTAAAAAAACATCGTGCGTACGACGGCGCAAACGAATGGATGTCTTTTTTTCCAATGTTCGCGACATTCATAAAAAGGAAAGATTTATTTTAACACAAGTCTCGGTAGAGGAACGATGCTTCTATACGCTTATTGTCCCTGACACCACACAGAATGCAGAGAAAATGCTATCATAATATTTTTTGATATGTATTTGCAGAAGAAAATATAAAAAATGTTTTGCTAAATTTGATATAGTAGAAGTTGAACTTAAAATTTTATAGTAACAAAAAAAATTGGTTGTCTGCAAAGTCGGTTTACGGACGATAGTTTTACGTGATAATATAATAAGAAAACATTTATGAAAAATTAAGCGTCACTAGCCGAACGCTTAGGCAGATCGCGCCTCTTTATCATTTGTTCGGGTCACTCGCTTCTCGGCTCAGGCCGAACGTGACAATGAGTCATTCTTTTTCGTACGTGCAGCCGGCAAATAGGCTAACAATGATTTGTTAATTGTTTAATAGGATTGTAGTAAATATTTGACTTTAATGTCTTTTTATACTCGTGTCCTTTTCTTTTTTTTTTTTTTTAATGTGGGAAGGAATCCTTCATTGGACACCCACAGCCCTGGGAAGCTGTGGGGTGTCAGACTCCTACTGACTAAAAAAACCCACAAGATACCGTCTGCCGCGCTATGGAGTGGCACGGGATCGACCAAGCAAGCACCATGCCACCCCGGCGACAAGGCCCAGCGCGAACGCCCTGACCGCGACGACAGCCCGGTCAAGCTGCCTACCCGTCTACCGAACCAATGTGCAATGGAAAGTCAGGTCCCCAGCCCCTTCCCTCTTTGGTCCGGTTTGGTAGTCAAGGGGTCACCCCCTCCAACCACCACCACCTGTAACTTTTTTACGTGGTTTTCTACCACGGTGACTTTTTAACGAGGTTTTCTCCCTCTCCCTCCGCCCGAAGGCCACCCCTCTGTCACTTTTTAATGTGGTTTCCTCCCACAGGAACTTTTTAATGCGGTTTTTCTCCCTCTTCCTCCGCCCGAAGGCCTCCTCTCTGTCACTTTTTAACGTGGTTTCCTCCCACGGTAACTTTTTCTTGAGGTTTTCTCCCTCTCCCTCCGCCCAAAGGCTGTCCCTCTGTCACTTTTTAACGTGGATTCCTCCCACGGTAACTTTTTAACGAGGTTTTCTACCTCCCTCCGCCCGAAGGCCTCCCGTCTGTTTTTTAACGAGGTTGTCTCCTCAACACCCGTAACTTTTTAACGTGGTTTTCTTCCACGGTGACTTTTTTCCGAGGTTTCCTCCCTCCCACTGCCCGAAGGCACACCCGTCTGTAACTTTTTAACGTGGTTTTCTCCCACGGTGACTTTTTACCGAGGTTTCCTCCCTCCACCCTCTGACGGGCGAACCGAAGCAGGCCCGTCCTTACCCCATCCCCTTTCCCCTCTGATAAGCAGAGGGGTACTGCGAGGTGCGCCGTCTGCCGGGGTATATGCCCCGACCCGGTTCTGGAACCGAGCCCCAGGAGTATTTATCGGCTCTCTAGCCTAGATCTGTAGTGTTCTGCTAGACAGGGTCACCTCGTGTAGGATGTCCTATGTTAGGTCTGTTGTACTGGTTAGACGTTATAAGTGTGTAGTTCTTCTCGCTTAATAGCAGTTTATTTTTATTTTTTTACTTGATATCTTTGAATCTATTGTTCAAGCCTTTGATTAACTCGTCGATTCGGATAATATGCTTAAAGGACTTCTTTATTTAGTGATGGGTATATTTTATTTTATCCTTGGTTCGGCGAAGAATCTGACACTATTGAAAGTCCCCATCCAATTCTAAATTTCATAAAGCCATGACTTTCTTGATTTAGTAACTTTTATCGTCACTATTATTTGCAAAAACTCTCACCTCTCACAACGGAGTGAGAGTCCATCCACTTTGGCACCTTTGAGCTTGTTGTCAAGCGGCCGAACGCCAAAGCGCTTGCCCTATGAGTCCGGAGAAGCTGTTAAGGTCCATCAGGCCAACAACGTAGTCAGGGAAAAAAAGGCTGAAAGACGATATGTCGCAGCACTTGTTAATCGACTTATCAAGAACAATATACAAACATTTTCAACTTCAAGGAAACACTAACCTATAGTTTAGGTTTGGTTAACAGCGTAACTGCTTAATGCTAATGAAAGCGTTGGTATCGAATAAATTCAGTCATCGTTTAAGTTCACATGATGAACACATCACTTACTGAAGCAGTATAATTATTTTAGGAGTAATAAGATATATCTAACAATTTTTTCGCCATACAAAAGCAAAATATTACGTGTTAGATATGCCTAATTTGCCAGTTTCCGCAACAAAATGTCAACACAATCAACACGACCGTTCTTTGTCAAGTCGGAATTCAAAGTTAAATTTTATGTACCGAGGTTTGTTTTCACCGTAATAATAATTAAATTGCGCAGATGTTTACTGACACTATAAAGTCTAAACAAATTTAGAAAGTAAGGGCTCCGTCCCGTCTTGAGATCGTTTACGGTGGAAATGTAATTAAGTTTACTGTGTACGTGTTTACGTATTTTACAAGTACATTTCGGTCGAGTTCAATGTCTGTTCGTTAGTATAAGTCTGGAATAGAAGATCAAACGAAAATTTGGATTATGTCGTTTTCGCCTTTATACCGTGACGAACAGTGTATAAAGGAACGATACGGAATACTTTTTATGTAGACTTTCTTTCGGTAGTATATTTCGGTTTCAAATTATAAAAAAAATATTTGCTTATTCCATTTTATTTTCTTAACATATGCCATGTGCACACTGTACACTGCACTTTGTGTAGAAAGACTTTAAACTTGCCTAGAATCGTAAATTTATAAATTATGATACCTATTTTTCGTAACTATATTGTTTTCAGTTAAAGAAGTTTATTCGTACAGAGACGAAAATGAATTTAACTCACTATTGCACAGAAAACGAATGAAACATTTTGGTAGTACTTATAGTTTACATTTATATGTGATTTTATCCTTAGATTTCTTCGTTTTATTGCGCCTTGCATAGGCTTCGATTTTCGAATAGACTATAGGCGTCAGCCGCACCGTGGTCTAGTCCGTGTTGATAAAAACGAGCGTTGAAAAACAATAAAATCGAATTAATATTTGATTTATAACACCGAAAAGGGGAAGTTTCTATGCAAGCTATTTTTAGAAATGGTTTCTTTGGCGCTGTAATACTCGGAGCGATAAGGATTCAAAGTGGGCACATCTGTGTGCCTTATCTGTTATTACGAGTATATAAGCGATATTTGTAGATATTTCTAGATCCTTTTTAAATGTTCAGAAACAGTGTACCATTTGTACAGTTCGTTATAATAATAAGATATTGCTGGACAACTTTTATGTAAATGCCAAATATTAGTAATTTGCTTAACCTACAAAACTGACAGAAGCAGTTGTTCGATCAATTCAATAGATTTTATAGGATTGCACCCTTTCCACGCGATGAACGATCATTATTTTACTAAACCATCACTCACAATCGTTAAAAATTACATTTACATAAACTAACGCATTGCTTTATTTCTATCAGTATATATTAAATTTAGACAATGGTGTCATAATTGCTTTACTTTTCTCTTAAATAATCTATCTATTATATGAAAGAGTCAAATCGAAATGTCTTGGAGTAATGACACACAATCCAAATGAATAGGGCGTCGAATTAGCGAAATTTATACACAAGCTCTTTCTACGTGTTAATTCTAATTTAAATTTAAATCTATGATGAATGTATACATCGCAGAGTATCTACTATGAAGTAATCCCACTGTGCAATATTTATTTTAATCATTTATGTATATCGTGTTTTGCCAGACGCTGTGCGAACACAGAACATTTCATTGTTACTTCGGCCTTAAATCCTTGGAATTTAATTGAATTAATTAATTCTCCAGGCTAAACAATAGGTAGCTTGATAAATTCATAAATTAATTTTCAAGTTAGATCATTTAAAGAATTATGCGAATCTTAGACTGAATGGATATGTTTATTTATGCTAAGAAAGTGTTTAGAAATTAAAAATGTTTCAATTAGTTGATGTGATTCAACAAACACACTTTACAGTCTAATCGTTATTTACTAGAATGTAAGACACAAGCCTGGTACATTTACTAATTATGCGAATCTTAGACTGAATAGATTTGTTTATATAAGTTAAGAAAGTGTCTAGAAATTAAAAATGTTTCAATTAGTTGATGTGATTCAACAAACACACTTTACAATCTAATCGTTATTTACTAGAATGTAAGACACAAGCCTGGTACATTTACTAATTATGCGAATCTTAGACTGAATAGATTTGTTTATATAAGTTAAGAAAGTGTCTAGAAATTAAAAATGTTTCAATAAGTTGATGTGATTCAACAAACACACTTTACAATCTAATCGTTATTTACTAGAATGTAAGACACAAGCCTGGTACATTTACTAATTATGTGAATCTTAGACTGAATAGATTTGTTTATATAAGTTAAGAAAGTGTCTAGAAATTAAAAATGTTTCAATAAGTTGATGTGATTCAACAAACACACTTTACAATCTAATCGTTATTTACTAGAATGTAAGACACAAGCCTGGTGCATTTACTAATTATGCGAATCTTAGACTGAATAGATTTGTTTATATAAGTTAAGAAAGTGTCTAGAAATTAAAAATGTTTCAATAAGTTGATGTGATTCAACAAACACACTTTACAATCTAATCTTTATTTACTAGAATGTAAGATGCAAGCCTGGTGCATTTACTAATTATGCGAATCTTAGACTGAATTGATTTGTTTATATAAGTTAAGAAAGTGTCTAGAAATTAAAAATGTTTCAATAAGTTGATGTGATTCAACAAACACACTTTACAATCTAATCGTTATTTACTAGAATATAAGACGCAAGCCTGGTGCATTCACTAATTATGCGAATCTTAGACTGAATAGATTTGTTTATATAAGTTAAGAAAGTGTCTAGAAATTAAAAATCTTTCAATAAGTTGATGTGATTCAACAAGCACACTTTACAATCTAATCGTTATTTACTAGAATGTAAGACGCAAGCCTAGTGCATTTACTAATTTGTAGAAATGACTCTTGTGTCTCTTGAATTACAATCTACTTTCATTTGCTTGGAGCTTTTATTTCATAACAGTATCTAATATTTTTTGGAATATAATACTATTGTATTATTGTTTGTGTCATACTAATAAGTTAAAGTTTTACATATTAAATCCGTTAAAGACTTCTGCACCTTAGCAATGTTAGCCGAATTAAACTATTTGACACTATATATACTCCATCTTCTTCTGTTGCCTAACAACTTATCTACGGAAGATTTATTTATGACAAATGCATTGCCTAAGTCATTAAATTTAGGATCATGAAATGTTGCACAAAGATTCTTTTTATGATAAACATGAACAATAACAGGGATTCTTGAATATTTATTCTCTAAAAAAACAAATAAAGGGTTACAATAAAGTTCACTGTTGAGGTGTAATTCAAAGAAAATCTTGTAGCTCATATGGCCAGTAAGAATATAAATGTATAAAATCAATTTAAATATTTCATTTATCGGTGCCTCTTTAAAAATATGCGATATTGCAAAACGTAGCACAAGTACGCTGCTGCCGTTTGGAGCCCGCAGCGCGTTAATCATAGAAATGCTTGTGTGTGCCAAAAAGAAACTCCAAACCAATAGGATGAAAGTATTTTACCTATTTTATTAAAATGTATGTCTTTTAATTGAACAAAGAGCTGAAAGTTTATAATATTATTTTAATGTATTATTTAAGTACGTTATTTAGAGTATTTCTGTCTCATTACAAAAACAAAAATAAACACACATTTAACACGAGTTTTACTAAACATTGTCTAAAATTTTAAACCTTGTTAAACACATGTTTACAATACGGTTTTACAAAAGAGTGTCCAAGCGGTCTCTAGCTAAGCATCTGGTTTTTGTTTTTTATGCAAGAAACTCTGAATAGCATTCATTCTATTCAATCTTATCATTCAAAAATGTTCCCATTTATTAATAATATTTTTGTTCAGATTTTCATTAACAATATTTATTTATTTTAGGTTAAATTAGTTATCATTATTGTGACATTTGGTTTAAAGAAAATGAAGTAATTATTTAAATAATCAATATATAAGTTGAAAATATTACGCCAAAATGCGTAAAGTGGAACAACAGTATAATCTCTGAATAAATACATTGTGAAATGTCAATAATGTCATATTTTAGTGGTTGTGATTTACCCGTAAATTTCCAAAATTGTTTAATTCGTCTACATCTTTCAAATTAATTATAGCCACGAAATCCATAACTTACTATGAAACGTCTTTTGTCAGCAAATAGAAATACAATAAATCACAACAATAAAATAACAACTGTGAATTTAGACAAGTGTTATACAATGTTTAAATTTAAATAGTGTCTATTTCTAAACATGGGTAAGACACTTATTTGTGATCAAACTTTTTAAACAAGTGTTCGACGCGTATATAACTTTTTTGTAATAACACGCTATGATGGTCACATGATTAGCTAATAATACCGGAGGTCGTATATGAATGTGGAAATGCACAGTGAAACCAAAGGGTTAAACGACTTTGGGATATCTAAAGAATCAACTATACGATTTGCATATTTCTGTAATAAATAGACGAACTTAATGCGAGATCGAATGAAAGTGTAACAAAAAATAAATATGACGGAGACAATGGTTACATGGCAGTGGACATGGTAAACAGTGGTTTGGATTTTAATTATTCACCTAGAACCAACACGTGTAAATAACATAGAAAGTTTTAGTTCTAAAACGGTCTAGACTATTTACTGCTGCAAGATGCATATCATACGTATATCAACGAATGTGTTCAGATGCTAATTTTAATTTTATGCTATCTGTAGCAAATGAAGACATTTTTTTTTTAAGAAAACATGTGTGTTTGATAAATATGGTAGAAAACGATAAATTTAAAGACGATAAATTTCTCGTTATTTCGTGTTTCGTAAGCGTGGTGAATTATTCTATGACTTTTATTGGAAATAATACCTTGTGCACTTGTGTTGTTATCATTGAATCCTTACAGTAAATACCACCCACTATACCCATCCCTACTACTTTCTTATTCTGAACGTTACACTCTTTTATATAGATAATAGATACTTGCCTGGGTTATTTCACTGCGACATTTGGAATTGTCTATTGATTTTTTTAATACTCTTCAATGTTTTAGTTGATCATAAGCTAAGTAAACGGCTGACATACTAATTTAGATATTTAACACAGGTACAAAACTGACATTTGTGTCCATTATGCAATATTCAGTTTAGGGATCGATCCGACGACCTCTCGGCTCCGTGTTAGGACTTACTACCGCTATATGTTATATGTCAGGCGCAAAAATTTTTTTGGAATAAATAAGAAACAATACTACGAGTGGTACTTTGGAATTTATTATTTTTCAAGCCTCTACCTTAACTTTGAAAAACATATATCCAATTTCTCCGTGATGATCTCGGAAATATGTTCTTTGTACTCATCGTCGTCTTTTTATCCTTATCTCACCAAAGTTGGGTTGGCACAACGTGTTTTGAGTATCCACTCGCCCCTGTCAGATGTCATATCAGTATTCACACCTGGAACATTTCACATGAAGCGGACAACGACAAAAAGGTGAATTTTCTGAAATTTGTTCATAATCAGCCTAATTGAACTTCTAGTAAGTATAAATGTGAATACACAATTTTTTTTCCATCATGTTTATTTGTCAAGTTATGGGCTTCTAAAGAACAGTTTTTTTTTTCAAACTGACTACTCTTTTAGCCTGACAAGGCCTCTACAGTTTCACCGGACTATTAAGGGGAGTGCTTAAGGCACTCACCCGAAAGAGCAGTCATATTTGAAATTCGGATATTATGGAAACAGTTTTGTGAATTGAATAAATGTACAATGAAATATGAAACGCAGCGATTTATATAGAAAATTAACTGCTCTTTTTAAAAATAAAATGAAATTTCAAAAAAACCTTCTTTTTTATTGTACAAAACCGGAAGTACAATTTTTTTTTATCTTTATCTATTACAATATAACGTAGCTTACAATACACATATAATATACTAGATTTACACTCCATTTTTAACAACTAAAACACTTTTACTGGTGCTGAGTTACATCTTTCTTATATCTTATCATAACCGTTAGGTCCATATGGTAAAGAGTAATGATATACTTGGAAAATCCCGCCATCTACCAGTAAAATTCACTTCAAAGTAAATTTAATCATTTCGGAGAATAACACGGACAAAAATTATGTAAATAAATTTTTAACCACTACAATGTTTTCTGGTTTTAACTTACATCTTTTTAATTTTATCATTACTGTTGAAACTCTATAGCAAAACGTAATATCATAGTCTGAAAAGTGCGGTATCTGTCAGTAAAATTATTTTTAAAGTAAATCCAACCATTTCGGAGATTCATCCGAACAATAAATAAAGTCATTTAATTTATTCCTTATACAGCCCAATATTTATGTCTTATACAGGAGTAGTGGAAAATGAGAAAAATGGTTTCCCTCACAAAATAAAAAATCGAATAGCTAAGTTTTTATAAAACGTAGACAAGAGGCAATGAGATACCCCATATCACGATACACAATGGAGACTGTCGCAGAGCCCGAAGGACGTGAATCGATTCCCTCGTTTCCTTGGGAATCTCATAAATTCTTGGTCGGCACAATAAAACCGAGATCCGATACGTCTTACTGTCTACGCCACTACGGTATCTACATTCGCAACTTCGCAACGATACATTACTCGTTATGTATATATTGCTGAAGTTTGAAGTATGGCGAAGTAATAAAACTAAAAAGACCTGATCTAATGTACTTTGTGATTTTGGTACAATGAAATAAATAAAAAAAATGGTTTCTTATTATTTATTTCTTATTGAGCGTGCTATCTTAGGTAATAACTTGAGTGATAGTGTAAAAAATACGGTTATTTAAAAAAAACACTAAAGCACAGGACATCGGTATACGTATTTCTCAACTCAATGCCTCTGGATAGGCCACTTTGGCAAATGTGGTGATGGTAAGTGGAGTAGCTTCCTGACTGAGTGGTGGCCGAGAGAGGGCAGCCGAAGTGTCGGAAGACCAATGGCAAGATGGATCGACGACATTATATACCTTGTGGGAAAAATCTGGACAAGAATTGCAACGAAACAGAAAATAATGGCGTAAAAGGGTGAAGGCGTATGCCCTGCAGTGGGTTGAGAAGAGCTGTCCATGATTTGTATATATCTATGTTCTATGTACGTATGTCGGTGGCTTCGAACCTTCGAAACCAATGGATTTTTTAGAACTTGGTACAATTTTTTATATATTTCAATAGGTAAGACTATCGACTGGCGACAACGGATAGCATCATGATCAGATCTCATGAGCAGATGAGCAGAACCTATTAAATATTCTTATGGAATTACGAAATGTGAGAGAAGAATAGAACTGTGGATTTCTCTGTGTTTAAAATCTTATTGTATTTTAAGCCTATGCTTTATCTCAGGCAAAATGTTATCTGTTTACATCCTCTCTCCTGTGTATGATCATAATACCGCTTGCCCCAATTCTCCACGGCAAGAATAAATTCATTGATGAACCCGTAGTGATATAAAAACAGCAGTTTCTAAAACAAAAAAATTGGTCGAAGTCTATCCAGTAGTTTTTACCTAATGCACTACTTTACAGCATACCTCCTCTACCATTATATTGATTATGCAGTATGACTTCGTTATTCAGTTAATACATATGCCAATAAATATCGCTTATAAAAACCTTAATTACCACAGCTTATTAATTTTTTTATACCTTGCAGTTATTAAGGTCAAAGAAAATGCTTTGTAACATGAATATGGTCAATGTACGGCCATTATCAATTACTTTACTGATATCTCAGTTAAATTCTTTAGTGTCTAAAAAAGCTCTTGATACATGTGTCGTTATGAAAGACATGGGTTCAAATTTTACAACAATGAATAAGCTTTCAGTATAGGAAACCTTGTTTTCCAACGTTGGCTAACAACTGCTCTGAAATTGAAAATCTCTCGAGCAGTGCCAATTAATTTACTTCCGTGAGTTTGCTCAGTGTCTGAGCTTAGCATGTTACGTCATCAATCGCATGGTTTTCATAAAGTATGTTGTTAATCAAATTCGATAAAAGAAATACATTTTAATTTATATAAAAGATTAGCTTTTCCCTCCGGCTTCCATGCTTCACTTAACAGTACAGCCATATAATATAATATAGTGAAATGAAATGACAACTGAACAACGTTAATCTGTAAACTAGCTCAACATTTCAAGAGGACACCATCTTCTGCCTCACTCATGTTTTATATGGAGACTTTTTAACAAAAATTGTGTACTCTTTCGTAGGATCTTTCAAACATGTTCATACAACGCTTGTTCTGAAAATTACAAACACAACAATAAAAGTTAGTCAAATAGGTGCTGCCGTTCTGCATCACACCTACATACATTCGGTAATGATTTTTTTGTTTATACAGATTGATAAACTCCAATATCGTTTGACAAGTTTATTTCATAGACTCTTTTTTATACTATAAATGTTACTATATGTAATCATTAGATGGCGCTGCAGCACATCGACTTCTGTACCGTTAAATTCGGTTATCGTGAAAATTGATATGTGTGTTGTAATTGTTAGTGTATTGTGTTATGTAATATATTGTGTTTGTGTATGCATTGATAAATCCAAGAATGTTAACACGGTATCCGTTTTGCTATAACTCAACTGTTTATTACAAAGAATAATAAGAAAAGCGTGCGGAGCCACGGTAGTCATTTCTAATAATTATTAAAAAGTAGCGGCCATTTACGATTTCGTTTGCATTTGTAACATTATAAAATGGTTCATGCAACACACATCGCGGTAGTTCGTGTCGGCAGGATTCTTTCAAGTTACTTGACATTTATCTTTATTTATATTTTTTATAAGTTTTAAGGGTTTGACCACAATCTCATTCGATGTTATATGACGATGTGGTATAAGATGATAAACACGCTAACATAGAGGGCGCCTGGCTCTCAAGTACACATTTTTTACTTAAGGGTGGTAGCTAACCATGTGGGCTTAGAAAAAGCCCTACCACCATACTATAGGTTCATCACGATGTTTCCGTTCACTGAATGCTTGAACTCAATCGCAAGAATTCGAATCTACGTCGATCGACGCAGTATCCGTGCACGCTAAGAACTAAACGATCATCGCTTCAACATTCACATCGTTATATTTTGGTTGATTTAAACCAGAGATTTCTAGATCTTTTTTCTCATAGACGACTTTCAAAATTTTGCTGGTTCCGGTGGACGCCCTGCAGCTATATTTCTACCATTTTCCCAAAACTCGACAAAAAATGAGACGCCAACGTAGACCCCTGTCGGGCCCCCATGGACCCCGGGGGAGGGCACCTGGACCACTCTGGGAAATAAGGATTTAAACGATATCTTTGTAAATCATAGTGTATGTGTTATTCTGATGTATGAGCTATATTATTGTGAAGTTTCATCATAATGCATATGATAGTTTTTGCGTAAAGACTAAAGATCCATCCATCTTCATTAACTTTTTCGTTCACTATATTCGTAGGACTTCATTAGTTTTATATACTTATGTTCAACTGGTTTTCTAAGTTTTTTCTTTTTATAATAATTGTTATTCTAATGTATAAGCTATATTGTTGTGGAGTTTCATCATAATCCATTAGGTAGTTTTTGTGTAAAAGACTAATAAAAATCCATCCATCTTCACAAACTTTTTCGTTTATTTTTAATAGGATTTCGTTAGGTTTGTATACTTACGACCAACTGGTTTTATAATTTTCCCTTTTTATAATAATTGTGATTCTAATGTATAAACTATATTATTGTGAAGTGTCATAATAATCCATTAGGTAGTTATTGCGTAAAAGAGTAATAAAGATCCATCCATCTTTAAAAACTTTTTCGTTTATATTATTAGTAAGATTTAATTAGTATATACTTTACTTTATAGACTTCCGTTCAACTGGTTTTATACGTTTTTTCTTTTTATAATAATTGTAGTTGTATTATCCAAGAATTAACATTACTATGGCATTCTGCAAAAGTTTCGATTTACAGCCGTGAAGGTGGAAAACATTAGGCAACGTAAAGTTTGATACAGCTGTATTATCCATGAAAAACACAGCCAACTTTTACCCTTAGCGACGACTTCTTGATTAATTAACCCAAGTCTCGTAACAAGGAAGCCGAGCGACGATAAGGTATTGAAAATGATCTGATCTTGTTTTGAAATTAACTTTTGCTTCTTCTTTACATTAATTATAATGAACAGACCATTAAATAATATTATTTTATCTTATTATGTATATTTACTTAACTAGGTTTTGAAATTTCAATATTATTGTAGTTTTTTTTTTGCCAAAGAATACTTCACTGTATTCATTGCATTGATTTTTTTGGATTTTGTCCTTAAACCTTTGTTGTAAGAGTGTACAAATACGTTATTATGCATTAATTTTCAATTTATTAAACATACATATAATATTGTCGATGATATGGAAAAAGTAGCTATTTCCAAATTATTTGATTTATAACACTATTACAGCTCGTCAATAGCTACTAAACAAAAAATAAGAAAAACCGGTTTCATAAACAGAAGAGAAAAATGTATTGAGCTGTGTTATTCTCGCCTATTAAATAGATTGAACGTTTAGTGGTTGATATAGTTGTGGTCGGCCATGATTAATCAATTTTAAAGTTTTAATATTTAAGAAAAAAACATGTATTTATAATTTTTTTTTCTTGGTAATACTTATAGTTGGATAAAGATATGGTTGAGCTACAAAGGAGGAAGATGTACTTAACTGTTTTATATTTGCTTATTAATATATAGATGTTAGGTTAGTGCATACACTACCATCACGCGTATAGCAATATTAACTTTAATGTTATATAAACTTTCTATTCCATACTAAACTTTGAAAACAACAAGGTGTGATATGTTTTCATGGAAATCCATACCGTAAATACTGTGGTTTATTGTATGGAGACATGTTAAGTAAAGAAGAATGTCCAATATGCTTTTACTGGAATATTGATGTCGAAAGTTTAGCGGGGTAATAATCGTTATGAAGCAAAGTAAATAGGCCAAACTTTAGAATGAGTCCACCGCGGGACAGTTTGCATAATACGTGGATTAAAACAAACTGCTTCCGTAACGAAAATACTGCGAATTAATGTAAATTGGTGCGTCGTAACGTTACGTTGGTTGGAGCACAAACTGCAAGGCTTTAAACTGAGGTCGGTCTTCCGGGTTTTGACCGTACATATATTACAGATTTTTAAATCAAAATAATTAAATTTATGGATGATTTATTTTATGAAGTTAACTCTATATTTTATTTGACTAACGTTATTCGTTATACGTTGATTGATTATATCGACAATTAAATTAATTTTTCGTCGTTCGATTTTTTATACTATACTTACGGATCCCATCGTCATTTTTGACTCACTACCAATGTTGTTTTTGTTATATAACACTAGTGGTTGCCTGCGTCTTCGCTCGAGTTAATTTAGATTTGACCGCTTCCTCAGGAACAGTACTTTTTCTCTAGTGATAGGTATCCTGCATCTTTTTTTGTACCTTTGACAATGTGTTCACAAAATTTAAAGAGATTTACCACGGGACATTTCTTTATCATCGAACAGATATTGGCATCTTGCAATTTGATCATAGATTCGCACTTACCTATTGGCCTAACCTGACATACTATTCGTTGACTAAAAATACCTCAAATAATTATATAGGTACATTATTATTGACTTGAGGTTGAGGCCCTGTTTCTTGTTTGGTATTTGAGATTGTTCCAACTGAAATATTTTAGCTGTGAAGTATTTTAGCCGTGCAACTCTTGCTGCATATATCTTTAATAATAACCTGATTCTCTCCCTATTATAGGCGAATGCGTATGTACATTATTATAATAAAATATTATACAAACAAACAGACTTTAACTGTATCTATGTATTTAATTAATATTGAAGTGCCTGTTATTTATTAAGGCTTATCACTGAAACGGCTAAATTGAGTTTTATAGGAACTTTTCTGAGAGATACAGGTCTTTATAAAGTATTATCTATCTGTATATGATTAAGCTTTTCCACCGAGCTAAGCACTAAAAATAAAATTTGACAGGTATAACTTGAATTCGGTAAAAGTAATAGGGATTTAGTAGTAATGGATTAAAAAATACATGTAGTTCCTTAACACCTTTTAGTAGAACGAAGTAGCAGGTACCAGTTTCTTATTCAATTATTTACTGTAGCTACCTTATTTATCATCGAAATATGTCAATTTCAACATCTTTTAACTAACATCACATTTTCAATATTTATAAGCTTAAACATTTAATTCAAAATGCTATATTATACAATTGTGTCAAAGAGTTTAAATCGAAATTACTTCAGCTGAATTAAATCATCACTATCTCATTTGTATATTCACAGTTCATAAAACAAAGGCGCCCGTTGAAATATTTGTAGCTGAAATTTTTGAATTAAATCAAACAAACAGGAAACCCGCCGATAGTACGTTTTATATAAACAAAACGATTAAATGAAATGGGGTATTTTCAAAACAAATAAAGTACATTAATCACCATCAATACCAACGTTGATGTATCGAAAAAAAAAACATACATTTCAGTTACTATATTTGTTATATATTTATTCTATGTCGACATATATAATAAAATGTAGTATCTGTATGTAATATAAAAATATTAACTTTTTACTGGATACGAAATTGTATACGCAACTTATAACAATTTTTTTTTGTAGGTCTGTTTGTTTGTTTGTTTAGGGCCATCTCCGAAATGGCTAGACCGATTTTAACGAGAATTTTACTCGCAGATAGCTTACCCTACAAGAAGTAACTTAAACTATTTTATTTTGTACTACATGTTACCCGGGGCTCCGTCCGCTTTGCAATATCAAAAACGGTTGAATCGACCGTCAGTGCACTTTTACTTCCAAACAGCAGACCTTATAAGGAGTAATGTATATTATTTTATTTTACCTACGTCTTCATATGCAGTGTAATATCCGAAATGGTTTAACCGATTTTCACGATACTTTCATAGGCATATATGTAGGCTATTTTATTTTAAACTAGCTGTTACTGGTGACTTCGTCCGCAGAGGAATACCAATAATGGCGGTACCGATTTTTAAGAGTGACATAATATAATTTCTTGCAAAACAGACAAGCGATTACTTTTTGTATGGTCGCAAAAACATAATAATATTGTCAATATGGACATATTATATCTATATAATGATATTTTTAAGACATGTTGTATAGCTTGTAATTTTCATTAGTTTCTTATATAGTGTAAGTGAGGGGGTAAGTGAGAGGTTCTTATATAGTGGGTTCAAGTTCCAAATATGTTACTGACGGTAAATCCCATCCGGCACACTGTTAGTATATCCATATTAAATGTATACGTTACATATCACAGTGAGTGGCGTGAGTCTCGTACCTAGAAATGTTTCTATAATTCTACCTTTTCTCATTATTTTACATTACTTTAATACAATTTAAAAGCGCGTGCGAAGCCGCGCGCTATAGCTAGTTAGTTAACATAAATAGCGATGTGGATATGGCGAAGACAATCTATTAGAGTTACTATATTATTTCTTATATTAATTTATTTTATATATCAATAAAGAGATAGAGGTACGTAGTTGGGTGCGCATTACTTAAAATTGGTATGTGGTATTCAAAACTACAGGTACAAATTTTGGTCAATGCGTTTTTGTTTTACTTCTTAGACCTTTGGTTCTTACTTATAAATATTATCGCGATAGCTTAATTTAAACAAATCAATAATACTTTATTCTGTTCTGATTCAGTGAGAGGACGCTTATGAACTGACGTCAAAGCTACCATCGGTTCGGAAAACAACCCAATATAAATTTATTAAAATTATAAGTGATTTTTATAAGCACTATCCGTTCAATGATGTCCTTTCTTACCATGGAGAAGTGGGGCAAGCGGTGTGTTACACCGCAAAGTCGCTAGTGTCAGCTAGAAATAAATATTGGTGGTGATTTTAAGATTTTTAATAATACCTACAAACAAATTCATCGGTTATTTGACTCGCTCCTTGACCAATCCGTTAAGATGTTATTCGAATAGTTCGTATCAGGTGACTAAATGTGATTAATCGAATGCGACGAGAGGCGACATTCGTAGGTTCGCAGTCTCATTGGACTCGACGAACGACAACAATAAAAACCAATGGAAAAACGATAGAACAAATGAACCATTCACCTTCCAATATATCCTTGATTTTATAACATTTACTACAACGATGGTGATTCGTATTATGATACCAATGACTAATTTTGTTCAACTCTATTATTGCGTAACTTAGTAACATGACAACAATTATAGAAGATATCATTCTTCTGCTGTTTATTTTTTTTTTATAGTAACGCAGTGATCTGCCGATGTCATGGCAATATGCAAAAAAGTAAGCACCATGTAGGAGGTAATAAGTGTGAAGGGAGAACACTTCTCGTTGTTCATACTCAAAACCACAAGAGGAATTACCAATAGCGTAATTGATAATTGATATATAGCCATTATTGATAACTATAATAATAATATAAGTAGTAAAGAAGGGAAAAAAATTATTGTGAAGTTTTATGAAACCACGATGCAAGTGAAACTTTTTTCGGATCATAGGCATTTAACTGAAAGCTTTAGGAAAATTATTCGATTTTAAAAATCGAGCACGAAATTGACCTTATTGCAATTATATATGGAACCATGGGCGCTACCATATTGTCCTTGGCTGCTCTGTCAAGCGCCTTTCACTTTATACTACGCCACGGCCGGCTGTAAAATTCAGACAATAGTCAACGATCTCGTCTATTTTTATGTAAAGTTAATAATCCCCAAAAAACATAATATAAACGAAGGATGTGTAAAACCGAGTCTCACCTTGCAGTTCACAGAGTTCTGCTATTATGAAATCAATATTTAGTTCGTATACGTTTTTTGAAGACTCTTTTAATTCATTAGCAATTGCAAAAACAACACCACCTATTCAAAAAGGTTGATCCTGATTTAAAAAAGAAAATTGACTAGCCGTCCAAGAGATTTGTAGAATATGAGCTTAATCCGCGGCTTTGTTCACATGAACTGCAAAATCATTGTTAAATTTCTTGTATTTTTTTATTTTATACAGTATATGTTTTAGTTGCGAGGAATTTAATTATGCTTACAATTTTTTTACCAAAATTAAACACACAGATACGCGCCCGCCGTTTATATATGTTCTTACTTTTTATTTATATTCCTTAAAGGTTAAGGTTTCGTATGTCATCTTTAACATTTTTAGTTTGCTTTGTCGTGTAAAAACAACCTTTATGGTTTCATTTCATAAGTTAAATTTATGACAATGTTGATTTGTTTTAGTAAATTATGTTGAAACAAGCGTCTACTCTATTATATTATTTTATTTTGCATCTACGTTATAAATATTAAGCCTATCATAACTAATTCCATAGATTAATTAAGGTATAAAGGTATAAGAATAACAGTGATTAAAAAAAAGAATCATGTGAATCGGTTAAGTAATTTTTGGGTCTTATGTAACGAACGGACAGACAGGCTGAAGAGAGACGTTACCTTTTAGAATATGTATGGATGGTGCATACGATCTAATGTGGCAATGGTGAATGTGAACAGAGGTTGAAAAAAAGGCAACACAAACGTTTATCTATAAGTATTCGATTGCGAGAAAAGTAATAAAACGCGAACTACCGGATATCTTTGCTTTGTAAACCAGAAACCGACTCAATAGTTGGCTGACAATTTCCTTTTTACTGCTTGAATGTATATAGTCTTGTATTGTTGATGCAGAAAATTAGATCTTAACGTCTTAGTAATAAGAAATATTAAATATAAATTTGTTATATATTGGTCTGAGTTTGCTATGAGTTTTATATTGGATGCAACTATTTAGTACGCTTTGTATTTAATATACTACACATTATTATAAACTATTTCACGTGATAATTACACAAAAAATATAGATTCTCTTTCCAAGTTATAAAAAATTATATAACTATAATACTAACGAAAGAGAACTTCCATGATGCTTGGAAATGTACTTTGTTTATTTGAACATAGATATTAAAATTGACCAAGACTTATCTATGTATATAATAAATGGATGTTATTATATCTAAGGTCGATACAACTCAACAACGTTTGATAGAAAGTTGGCATAACTAAGTGTCTTTTCATTTAGAATGATAGATGGGGTGTTAGAGCGGGTGTTTCATTGTAATTCAGTCTTATATTGCAATTTAAGGAGGACGATGTCGCGGGCGATTTCTAGTAGTATATATTACAGATAGTATAAGGTATAGATGTATAATATGAAAAGCGATGACTATAGAAAAAATTACAAATACTTAGAACGAACAAGGCCTTCGCCACAAAGTTTGGTCACGATGATAGGTAGATATTACATTTGAGTAGTTTTACTATGAAAAACTTTTTCTAATCAAAATTTTAGATAAAAAAACTGTCAATTTTCGGTAAGCGCCTTCTAGAAGCCAAGTTTTAGTCACTTCTTTTAAATAATGCTTCATTTTTTTTATATCATTTTTCTTGAATTCCGTTCACGAACGTGATATGGTTTTTTCCAAAGCCTTACTAAATTAAAATCTCATTCATATAAGATTATCTCTCACTCTTCTGATTATTTGTATAGCAGTTGAAAGCATTTTCGTTACATTTAGGTATACCATTAATTTTTGTATAATAAGTACAGCAATGTCATGTCGTATCATTAATAGAATCATTCAACTCTAATTTTAGCCAGTAGATAAGCAAATGTCCAATATGATAATTTACTTTGTAGGTACCTTAAAAACGGTAAATATACACTTGGTAACAAAAGCCAATATAGGTCAAAGTTCAGAACACTGCTATCATGGGACTGTTTGTATAATGCGCGAATTACGACAAACGAGTAACGAACGAAAATATGGTGAATTAATGTAAATTGGCGTACCGTATCGTTGCGTCGGAGGCCTAACTACAACCGCGGGAGGGCTTAAACTGTCATCGATCTTCCGGGATTTCTATATTGGAAACAGATTGCCGGGACTCAAACGTGATTTAGAATTCGTGAAACTTTTTTTATTAAGTACCTACTCTGGAAATACTTCTTACTTTATTACGTAACCTACGATCGACTTATTATGTTGGGTCTTTTTTAGCAATGACGTTCTTTAATGCGGCTTCCGTTGCGAGTTGACTGGTAGACATCGTCACGTAAAGAAAAAGCGTTATGCCCTCTTCATATGACTTTTTATGGCTCTCTGTCTCTTTCTATTACATACGTGCGTATGTGTGTGCTTGTTAGTATTTATATTCGAGCAAACCTCACTATTGTACATGTACAAATTTAAGTAAACCTTTTTTTAATTTAACATTTTTTGTAATATCATTAATTATAAATGACTTATATATCATTTTATATGCCATATACCATTTTTCAAAATCATTGAACAGATGTAAAGTTATATAGTATTAATATATCAAAATGTTTTCACCGTTTCTTTATTGGTTGATAAGTTATTGCATGAAGTTTAAATTTCTAGTAATATTTATTGTGGTTAGCCGGACGCTGCAAAGCAGCACAATACACTTCGATTGTTTAGGCGCTATAAGTTGAAGGAGCAGATGGGTTTACTGAAAATCACATGGATTTGTTGGTCACTCTTGAGACCGTGCACGAGTCTCTATGCACTGAATTAGAATGAGTCTTCTCTAAATATTAATTTTAGTAGTTCCCTTTCAGTATTTAATGCTATCACTGTGATTTTAGATTGCGATTTAAACGATGTCAAATACCAGTCTTAATAGAAATAATAAACTAAATTGTATTAATACTCAAAATACACATTTCGAAAGATCTCACTTATGGTTAGGATAGACTGGAGGGACTTACACAAATCTCACGATACATTACCAGGGGGGATGGAGGTAAAAAATCCCTAAAAATACCTCACGTAATTAATGGACGCCCCCTTTTCCTAAATTATGTTTTTCCCGAAAAGGTTTAATGGATTTTAATATAATTTATTAACTATTTACAAATAAACCTGTATGTTATCAGTTATCCCTTGAATTTGAATATTTGCAATTGATTTAATATGTATTTATAAGCGAATGATTAATCAAATGTAATCAAGTTAGGCTAGTAATTCAAGCCAGCCATGACCGATGGCGTCTGTAGTTTAGTGTATAATTATTTAGATTAATTGTCATTCCTTGTTATCCAGTATAACATAAACAGTTAACAGTAGTCTTGATTAGCAGATAATATTGGATTCGATTATTATAAACCTTTATATATTCTGTAGTTGTTTTTTTTTTTAATTATATACGCGTTAATGAACTTTCGCGTGCCTGAAACAAAATGGCTATAAATACATACGTCGTATAAGCGAGCTACACAATTTTACAACAACCATCTTTATTAATTCTTATAAAAATATAAAATGTATTATTACCAGCCATATATAATATAATCTTCCAATTGCACTTATTTAAATATGCTAATACCATAAATAAACTGAAACAACCATTTATTATGCTTCGTTACGAGTTCATTCAATATGCTGTAAGACAAAAATGATTACACAAGTAAGAAATTACCGTATATTAAATATCTGTAAACATTGAACAACTCCTACTTTTTTTGGAGTTATTTACTTGGTGATTACTAAAAGCTCATGTGCCATATTATGCAATAACAATGCCCGTAGTTTTAGCAACTCAGTCAGTGGTTTTATATTTTTAAAACCTTCGATAACCCGATACTCAGCGCATGCCACTCGGTCTATCTGTATTATTTCTTTGTCTCTGATTATCGTAATTCCTGGCTTCTAATTTTGCATAATTACTCTACTGCCAAAAAATCGTAGTGTGATATTTAACTTAAGATCGCTCCCAATATGTAGATTATACAATGAAATAATAACTATTCAAATCTAATAG
This sequence comes from Antheraea assamensis, assembly GCA_035772565.1. Taxonomy (NCBI): domain Eukaryota; kingdom Metazoa; phylum Arthropoda; class Insecta; order Lepidoptera; family Saturniidae; genus Antheraea; species Antheraea assamensis. The sequence goes on from JAQQSE010000014.1 coordinate 1,687,266, forward strand.
GTAGCAGCGGAGGTTGGTTCGATGAAAAAAAAAAACGAAAAAATAATCTCCTAAGCTTTATAGAGATATTTTTGGCACACGTTTCGGCTACTAGTTAGATCCAGCCACTCGTTCGTGTATCCACCAAACGAAATTTGAATATTTGGACTTATACGTATACCATCTACTTGCATGTTTAGACGCATTCATTTAAATTTAGATTAAAATATGGTGAGATTTTAATATGCTTAATTCACCGAATCGTTCTTATTGAATTTCTTAATATTTTAAATATTATAAGGTTATGGAAATTCCAAAGTTTGTAAAATTTTCTACCAGCACACTTTTGTTTTCCTTCTCTTCTGTAGAGTTACGTTATTGAGATAGGTGGTACTGTTTATTAACCGTCGATATGTTAAAACTATTATTAGCATTATAAGTAACTAGTTTTTACTCGTAATTTTGCTTGTATTAATGTAGGCTTGACCTATAACTTAGCAGGACCTACGAAAGTGGTTCGGGAGGCCCATCTTCCCATTGCATAGGTACGGCGGACAGAGGGGATGGCTGATGTGTACACGGTCGTCTCCTGACAGGGCCGGGGCCCAGCGACGCTCATTGACGCCGGGACAACCGCAGGGGCGGCACGATGAATAATGCTCAAGAGATCTCGTGCCACCTCACCTCAATAAAAGGGATGAATGTACACCATGGGGTTTGGAGTCTCGTTCGAGCAGCGGTCGAGTGCACACGTGCGCTCGCTCGCAGCTCTGACGGTCCGTTCGTTTCGCCGCGCTCGGCTATCTCCGGTCATTTCCGGATCGCCGCGCTCGCCTACCTGCGCACCAGATGTTGGCATTCCAACGATTTCGTCGCTGCCCGACCCGCATTGTTGCCGAGTGAATCATCGCCGGTGCTATTGTACTCGAGCTTGTGAAATTCGAAGAAAGAAAACATCTGCTGCGAAGCCGCACTTTAGTGTGTTTACTCGGCTATTGTCAATCAACACGCTCTTTTCAGAGCGACGGTGCACCTCCTTTAGTGTACCACTTAAACCGCACTTTTCGGTGCGAAGCCGTACACACTGTGCAGTGCGTCGTTTCGCCGTGCTACGCGTCGTGCTTCGTGCTGCGCTTTGAGAGTCGTGCAGCGCGTCGTGTGCCGTGCAGAGCGTCGTTCTTCGCGCCGCGCCGTGTGCAGATACGAAGAGAGAAGATTTCGCGTCGCGTCTCCCTTTGGCCCGGACACGGATTGTCCGTTAGATTTGAATTAGGCGCACCCCCCTGCCCCTCAGGCAGGGAGGTTAGTCATGTCTACCCCCGCGACCCCGCGTGCCCATCCGGCCCTTCCGGCCGTTGATGATACCGTCCACCTCGAAGAACTGTTACGCTTCCACATGTTCGTCGAAAAGGAAGACCCGCAACTCGTCTCGGAATACAACAGACTCCGGAAAGTCTACGCGCGCAATCCTCCCGGTAAGATACCGCGTTGTTTCTCCGCGAACCCTTTCGCGAATCTCCCGGACGACCCGTTCACGAGGCTCTTGGACGTCGATTCCGATGACGACTCTGATATGGACTACGATACTGTCCCCGCGACCGCGCCCGCGACGGTAACCACGGCCGCGACCGTGCCTGCGCCCGCGACCACGCCCGCCGATGACGATGGTTTCACAACCGTCACGCGCCGCGGTAAACGCCCACGCGCCACGAATCAGACCGATAGCGACTCTGCTGCGGGACGTCCAACCCCAAAGCAGTCCAATATAGGTGGCGCTCGGGTGCCCCGAGCCTCTCCCACGCCCTCTGCCGCGAATTCGGCTAAAGCCTCGGCTGCGGAACCCGCGGTCACGGCTAAGAAGCCACGCCTACCGCCTCCCGTCACCTTCCGTGACAAAGCCCGTTGGGTAGAGATTTCTGAAGACCTTAAGTCGAAGGAAATCGTCTACAAGTCCGCCGTCAACACTGTTGCCGGCATTTCTATTCGTGTGTCGACCCCCGATGAGCATCGCAAGCTCACGAGATATTTCAGGGAGCGTCAGCTCCCTTTCTTCACTCACGCGCTCGAGGAAGAGCGCCGCCTCCGTGTCGTCATTCGGGGAGTTCCCTCTGAGCTCACCGAATGCGACATCTGCGATTGCCTGAACGGTCAGGACTTCCCAGTCCGGAGCGTGCAGCGCATGCACCACCCCCGTACGAAGGCCCCCTTCAACTTGGTGTTGGTCACTCTGGACCGCACCTTGGAAGGCAAGGCCATTTTCAGCCTCAACTCAGTTTGCGGCCTGTCCCCTGTCTTCGTCGAGCTTCCTCGCAAGTCCCAGGTACCCTCGCAGTGTCACAACTGCCAGGTGTACGGTCATTCCGCCCGACACTGCCACCTGCGTCCCAGGTGTGTCAAGTGTCTCGGGGATCATTCCACTAAGGAGTGCCCCCGCACTCCCGAATCCGTCGAGCCTCCGAGCTGCGTCCTCTGCGAGCAAACGGGTCATACCGCGAATTATCGCGGGTGTCCCCGTGCGCCTCGCTCGACCTATCACCGCCGCGGCGGTCGTGCGACCCGGTCCAGGGCGCACGGCCCGCCGACTCGGACGAATCGGCCTCCGCCTCCGCCCATACAAAGCCAGAAGGCTTTCCCCGATCTGCCGGGCACCTCCAGTGCGCCGGCAGCATCCGCTCCTGCGCCGAGCGCGCTCTCTTGGCGCGTAAGGCCTTCCCCGCCAGCTCCTTCGGCTCCTAAAGCCAAGCCCCAGCCCCCAAAGGCTCTGTCCACTCCTGCGCCACCTATCGCGGCTTCAGCATCGACCTCCGGTATAGACTGGATAGCTCGCTTACTTTTGGTACACGATGTACAAGAGATAATCGCATTTAACGCGTTAGTTAATAGTACGTCTGAGCTCGGGCTCTTAAACGCTATCTCCGCTTTCCCGGCCGTCGCGACCACGGTACAGCAACTAACCCGCGCCGCGCATAAATAAATTCGCGTAAATCAAAATATCAGATCGAACCCGCGTGTTCATACACAATAGACCGATACATTAGGATTTGTTACGTAATTATTTAGTTAAATCGGCACCGTGCCGTTGTACTTTATTTTTTAGCTCGATTCCCTCTCAAAAGATGCGTGTTTGCGCCCACGCCCGCGACTCTCTCTGCTCACGCCTCCGTGAGCGGGGGGTGAAGATTCGATCCCGCACACTCGTCGCGATTTTTCTTGTAACAGCTCGAGCCTAGGTAGTCCCTCGCTGTGGAGCCCTCGAGTATGTTACTCGCGCGAATACAGTGATTTACACATGTTCTACACTTACACGATCACCCCACACTCTTGCACACCTAGGCACTCAGTGGTGGGCTGTTTTTTTGCCCTTTTCGGACTGAAATAGGTCACGTAACACAGTAGTCAGATACCAAATACACATATACATTCGTGAAACATGCATGGTCACACATGCATTTTTCACGAATTCATATATGAGTATTGTATGGATAGATAGCTTAGCTAGCTTAGTTAGTTCGGGAATCCGGCGACAGCTCAAGCCGAGGTGCACCGTGTGCCCTTGAGATGTTTCGCCTAAAAAACAATCGGGTGAGTGCCCTAAGCGCTCCCCTTAGTAGTCCGGTGGAACTGTGAAGGCCTAATAAGCCGGCAGTGTAGGTCAGTTCGAAAAAAAAAAAAAACCATGGGGTTTTAATGAGTAGAAGTCTCACACTACCCAACTTTTCCCCCGGGAGGATGACGTATCCATGATGGATTTCCCCCCTAAAAAAAAGGGTTGACGTATAACTAAGGAATTGATTGATTGACTAGCAAGATGTGAACAATGATAATTACAAACAAACAAACTTATATTCGCATTTAAGGTGTTAATTATGATTAGAATATCTGCAACTTCCTGGAACAGTGAACTAAGTGAAGCTTATAGTTAGTTATAGCCATGTATATTATAGAAATAGTTTTTACTTATCGCTGTATGTAAGGAGTTTCAACGATGGTTCGAATAATCACAAATATGAATACAGTTTGACACACGGCCGTTTAATTCCAAAGTAAGCATAGCATATTATCCAACATAGGCGCATCGATCTAATTAAGGTAAGGTGCGACGGCGTCCCCGTCTATTTGTGGACGGGCGTAGAGGCTCTCGGGGTCCGACGGAGAGTGCCGGTAACCCGTCTCGGTGGCGACAGTCGGATGTCGATGATAACGAAGAGCGTCCGTGCCAGTGCTATACAGCAAGAAAAAGAGGATGGGTTTGTTGCAGCGGGAATCGACCAATGAAACACTATTGAAGCGTATAGAACGGCGATCCCACGCCATCACATACATATATAACATTTCAGGTCCACTGAACTGTGAATTATGCATATTAATAACTAGAGCTTTCTAGTAATCAATTGAGCGGTGAAAGCATAACAAATAAACAAACTATCTTTCGCTTTTATAGTATTAGTAATGTGCGAGGATCAAACTCGCGACGTCATAGCCCGATAATAAAGTTTACTAATACTGCACCACGAGACATGATAAACTTTACCATGTATAGATAAGGTTAATAATTGTAGGGAAATTTCTTAGGGTTATTTCGTTTCGTTTTGAAGAAATTGAAATAAATATATTTCTTTTTTTAAGGCACACAATAAAGGTCACGCATTTTTTTTAATCAAATAGACATTAATATATCATTTATACATTGATTACATTGCTGAACCATTTTCTTTTTTTCTAACGCGCTCAAGGTTTTAAGATCGACCGCGTTGACCTCACTGACATTTATAACCTCAGATGTGACTGATTGCCCTTTAGTTTTACAAATGTCAAATTTATACTGAATCCAGATTAAAATATAATAAAAACAAACTAAATTACGTTATAGGAGCGATTGAACTACACAAATAAATAAAATTGATATGTCTGTTTGTTACTTCAAAATAAAAACTTTTTACTAAATGCCTATTAAAAGTATATATGGTACATATAACACAAAACAAATTATTAAAATTGTTGTCTGTCAGTTTACGTGCTTGTTCCGGCTAATATCCGAAACGCTTAGACCAATTATATTTTGACGCGACTTTCATTAGCAGGTAGATGATGTTATAAGGAGTAACTTATTTTTATTTAAAAATATAGGATTCTATACAAATATATATCTTTTATAAAAATACAATCATAGATGAAGTCGCAGGTAATGGCTAGTTAAACTATACATCACTACATATTATAAAACAAAGTCGTCCGCCGCGTCTGTCTGTATATCTGTATGCTCGTGATAAACTCGAAAACTACTGAACGGATTGTAATGTGGTCTTCACCAATAGATATACTAATACACAAGAAAGGTTTAAGTATATAATGTGTCAAGGATTGGTATAAAATGGTTGAAATATAACGATAATTGTTGGAAGTGTTGGAAAAAGTCAAGCCGCTTGGGAGCTTTAATCGAAAACGCTGCCTAATTCTTTTGCGTTATAACAAGACAATGCATAGTGAGATATTGCTTTTTTATAGATCTACAAAAGAGTCTGCGATGGCATATACGTATCTTTTAAGGATAGCCTACTATACCCATCTATCTTCTAAAAACATGGTCACATACAATGAGGTAATTGGAAGGCTATTTAGACGGATACAGTATTAATCCTTATCAAATTGAATACATTAGTTACCTTAAGCATTTCATGCACATAAGTTTATATTTTTTATTATCAGGGTAGAACAACGTCCACCGGGCCTGCTAGTATATATAAAAACAAATACTACAATTATTGCATGTCATTTGAATATTCATTGACAAATAGAACCAATTAATCGTTCAATTTTCTTTAAAATTACTGCCTTATTATTACCTTAAGTTGCACAGTGAGATCAAGAGAACTTAAATCTGAAATAGGTACTTAACGGGACCTAAGAACCTAATTAAATTATATACAACATAAAAGAAAATTGTTTAAAGAGAATTTTGTTACAACTAATTTCTACTTAATTCCGCTGCGAGCTCTTGTTAATAAAGTTTAGTCGTTTGTAAATTAGTTTACTCGAATTACAAAGTCGAAATTTTATATTATCAAACAGCTTTCAATTTATTTATAAAAATTAAACGACAAATTCATATAGCCTTTGATATAGACAACATTAAACAGATATACATTTGTTGAGAGTTTAATCAAACTATTTTATATAACACTAGCTGTTACTTGCGACTTCGCTTGGTTGGATTTTAGCAAAAAAAAAATTTGTCGGTGTTCTTCTAAAAACAGCATCTTTAGTGTATTATATTTGTGACGAACCGTATTTGAGGCCTTTTGGAGGATTTTTGACCCCTCTCCTCCCCTAGTGAGGTGACCTCCTCCATCTTCTACTCTCACATGAGATCTTTCAAAATTTGTATTTTAAGTATAAACGCGTTGAATTTATTATAAAACAGACATATAATTTGCTTTATTATTTTTATAAAGACTAGTATTTGAAATTGTTTAGATCATACTCTAAAATCATAATAATAACATTAAATAATATTTAAATGAGAACTACTAAAATATATAGAAGAAATGTATCAGTTTTCGGCATATTTTAATATAGAAACATATTTTACTTGAAATTAATCTGATTTTCTCACATATTTGGCACTATAATTTGCCCAAAAAACATTGCGTGATATTTGACCAAAAACATTTTATCCCCCAAGTGAAATTTAGTGAGATTCATCTTGACTTCCTCCCCTTCCCTTGACTCAAGTGAAAATGTTGTGGACACTATTCATAATCAATAATCTGAATACTTTTTTATTAGTAAAAATATTAGGTCAGGGGTAGTTCAACATTGTTAACAAAGAAATTTTGTAAGCGAAGTATATTAAAACTTAAATTTTTGTATGTTTTTTCTTTTGTACATAAAATATATTGTTTAAAAAAACGTAGACGAATTCACAGGTATCAATTGTATGTATTTGAAATACGACTATTATTTATATATCTATATACATTGATAAATATATATATGAACTTTAATGTACTTATGATAAGTTTTGACTTCTATCGTGAGTTCGTAAGCATACACTCATTTTTTTTTTTAATTTAAACTAACCAATGGTAAAAATCAAATATCATTTTGAATTTCGAGTTTAACGCGTTTCAATAAACCACCTTTAAATGCGTTCTCCGATAATAGTCTCATGACAATATCGTTTGAAGTCAAAAGGTAAGTAAGTCAATCTATCTGATACGGGATAGTAGTATCGATGCAAACACAAATGAATGTTCGACACGGGCGCTATTTACGGTCCACATAAAGAGAACGAACCCTCTGTGTTATTTCCGCACATAAATTTACATCCCCATTCGGATTAATGGGACCGTACAGGTGTTCATCGTGTTCCCTTGGTCCGGGTTAGTATAGAACGTACAAAGGTGGTTTAACTATGTTTACACACATGTATATACTAGCTGTGGCCGTAGTTCCGCACGCGTTAGTTTTTATATGCCGTCTTCAACTATCTACATACCAATTTCCAAATTGATTAAAGTGACGATATAAAAGTTGAGTCACTGTATCACTGTAGTATGTAACGTATATTTGATGATTTAGTGTATGCCCGTAAGAACTTAGAAAAACTGGATTTAGTAAAAGAGCGAAATAATTTTCATACTAGAAACAGTGAAAAATTAATCATCCCATGTTTCAGACTCAGTAAGACTAGTAACAGTTTTTTAGGTAATAGTGTTAGGTTTTACAATAAAGCCTCATAGTATATTACCAATTTGCCGGACAGTAAGTTCAAGCACCATATCAAATGGGTTTAGATGTGAAAATGCTATTTTATGGTGGATCAATATGTGAATAGTGGTGATGTCTGGAAATAACACCCCTCTCTATGCATCCGCCAAAAGCTAATGTAACTATAATGATTTTTTATAAAGATATGTAAAATGAAAAGATAAACCCGATTGAGTTTCTTGTCGGTTCTTCTCGATGACTAGGTTGTTTTCCAAACCATTGGTAATTTTAACGTAGTTAAGTGCCTTCTCAGGGCATAAAATGAATGAAGTGTTTTTGAATTTAATTTTGTCATTTAGTTAGTGAGTTGTATTAAAACTGATAGCATAAAAAAAAACCTCATTTTTTTTTCAAATTACTGTTGTTATTGGCCTGATGTGACTTCACGGCTTCATCGAACTAATAGAGCGAGTACTTAATATGGTGCTCAGCTGCTTGGCGAGAAGCACAAGGGTCTCAAAGTGGTAGAAATTCGATTTGGGCTGTTGACTTGGATGCAACAACGCGACTCGTACTAAACTAGCTAACCTAATCATACATATAAGAATTAGGGAGGCACACATGTCTACCGCCATGTGCCTGTCGGGCGAGAGTCTCGCCCGCTCGCATCGGAAGAGCCAACATCGATCTGAAAATGCTCCGTGTCGGAGCGAAATACGTGTAATCCATTGTAGTCGTTACACGTCAACCTACAACATATTTTTAATTAATTATATGTTTCTTTTTTATATCTTTTATACATTTTTTTTCATGTTATATACTAATATTTTCCAGATAGATGCAAACAGTATTAATCGACAATAGGATCAACGATTCACCAACGTCGAGTTTAACCACCGGCCAATGACGCCTCATAAATACTTTTAGTTGTTTCATAACTGTTGCAGTAAGACGTGACAGCTGCCAAACAATTCCAAGTGGAAGTGCGAAGTAACGTGTACCTTTTGAATGATGCATTTCCCCAAAGTAACACCTTCTTCAATCAAAAATAACAGTCTGTTACTTCTGATGTATGGTATGGTGTTCATTATTTTATTGTAAAAGTGTAATTGAACTATAAACTTATAAATTAAGATATTTATATAGACTCGTGAAATAATAAAGATACGCTACGTTTAAAATTAAAACATGTAATATTCCGCATATTTTTTTTTTACATTTGATATATATTAACGAGCAATTACCAGTGTCTTAGTTCGGTTTCATTATAGTATAAAACTTAATAATAATACAATATAGCTCAGTGCTAACTAATGTCGTATAACAGTAAACTTGTTACCATATAGATATCTTCTACATGAAAAAAAAACACTTAGTTGTGCCAACGTTATTCGAAATAATTGATAGATTGGATAATTATCGTAATGAATAACAAAAATGAAGCTAATGGTTTCATCATAATACAACCTTACTCTTGTAAAACTTGTACCTTTAGAAACTTAACCAGTATAAGAGTATAAAAGAATTATACAAGAAATTATATTCATATTTTCCCGTAACGACGTTGTAGTTCATTATTTATTTAGTTATAACGGTAATAGAAATATTCTTCACAACGCGAAAATCAAACTCGGAAACCGGAGATGAAACGTCGGATGGAAAGATCCTTATTTAATGTCCGCTTGAATAAAGAAAGTAATGGAAGAATCTTGAACATTATGTTTAGATATCAACAATTTTCGCGAAATACCATGATGACTTTCATTTTGAAAAAGCAAATATTTTTTGTATATTGATTAATGTATAATTCATTACAGATATATTCATTCTTTAGTTGTTCATATGAAATATATATCGTCCCTATTTTTTTTAATCCCTTAGTAACTGTAAAAACATGGTTTCACAAAAATAGGTTTGTAAAATTTTAATGTTTGTAGAAATCGTTCCGAACATGTTAAGTTCTGTTTTACATAATTGAACTATAAAGAATGTTTTCCACTAATCGTTTTAATTTGGAGCTGAACGCAGTTACGTGGTTTACATAGAAAGGGTAGGATATACTATAATCAATTAAATAATAAATTATTAAAGAGTCGGTCGCACTCGCTCGTGCTAGCGATCTCTGTACACAAGGAGCATTTGTGTGTTGTGCCTAATTGTCAGTTCGGTGTCTATGTCTGGCAAAAAGGAAATCTAATTTTACTCTTAAATTACCTGTTTAATGAAAAGGGAAATTAAATTTTTCGTACATATCAATATTCCTATTAATTGAACGACACTTTTGTGAGGCTCTGTTATTATTTGTGTCGTTTATTTAAATATATTTGAATAATTACTAGACACATGTACTCGGTAAACGGTAAACCATAGAAAAGGAAACGTATTTAGTACAATATTATAAATGACACATATTTTGTTGGGTTGCCAACAATTTTCTTCTTCTTCTTCTTCTTGTTTTGGCACCGCAGAAGCACTTGCCAGTGTCAATGTTTTGTTTCAAGTAAGTGTCTTGTGATAATTATAATGTTCTAACAAGATGGTGGTTTCCTTGCTAGAACTTTCCATGGAGTTTTGGTGGCATCTCAGAATGCATGCTCCGTGTTATTATTTCCCATCCACTTCACTTGTGCATAATAATCGAACTATATTGCGTAAAACACCACCAATATTACAAAATATAGAGTCTAATGACACAAGATTATGAATAAAATATAAAAACCACTACATGACAGACTAAGATCCCGCCAAAAACTCAACAATTTTCTTGAAGTAGAAATTCTCAATTACAAATTAAAATTCTGAGGAAAATATTAATAACATTTTAGAAAATTAAAATTTAATTAAAATGTGTATTATACGATACGGATATTGAAATGTTAATAATTCACCGAGTATTATAGCAACGGTTAATGAAACGGTGACGACGTTCGCTGCTTCTGTGTCATTTATCTCTACCGTAGTTAATTCATCATAGCCCTGTAAACATTTAATTAAATATAGATCAACTTTTGAAATTCCTTAAATAAATAGGTGGTAATAATAGGTGGTAGAGCTACGCTGAAGCTATTACTGGTTTCAGCATGAACGGGTCGGCTCGCCCGGGGTAGTACCACCCTCTCACAGAAAACCGACGTGAAGTAACAGTGCTTGCACTGTTGCGTTTCGTTCGGTCAGTGAGAGCGCCGGAGGCCCACATATATTAAAAGGCCGGCAACGCACTTGCGACTCCCCTGGTGTTGCTAGTGTCTATGGACGGTGATGATCACTTACCATCAGGAGACCCACCTGTTCGTGTGCCCCCTATAATATAAAAAAAAAAAAAAAAAATTAATATATTTGTCATGGAATTACATAAATCATCCACTCGTTCTAATTCAAAAGAGTATAATTCATCTGGTGATAATATCAAAGTAGAATGAACACCCTTATTATCTGAGCTATCAAATTTCCTGCACAATATGTTGATAACATAGATGTACGTGAAGTCCGTAACAAATTACCTACGTTCGAAAGATTTTAATTTCCGCCAAAAATTTTATAAATTTAATACTTAATTATAAATGTCTTGTCTGTTTATAAATAGCATGAAATATGAAAATGTGAACATAGAATAACATTTAAGAAAATGTTCCGAACTATAAAAATATAAATTAATTATGACAAATTAATGTATTTTTTTATTTTACTGTATCGTTGGTTATTCGTAATCTTTTTTTACTATTTTTATGTAATATACAATTTATAAGAAAAGCATTTATGGCTGTTATAACTTTTCTGATGTAGCGCTACCCTCATGGCTAGGACATTTTACTTTAGACAACGAAATGATTACGTCATTCTAGTATAAAATCTAATAATAGTTCATAATAAATATAAAAATAATCTAATGTAATAATAATCTAAAAAAATCTATCTAATAAATTGACACAACAGTGCACAATGTTTTTTATTATCCTTACATAACTATGTTGTACATTGTCCTTACATATGGAATATAATGCAAGTTCTCTCATTCTTTGCGTGTCCAGTAATTTGTTTATAACTCGAGTACCGCGAATACCATTTACGTGATTTTATTTAATTGATTAATATATACTTTGCAGACATCTTAGGGGGAATTTTCTTTTATCGTAATTTATATTGTAAAGTGATTACGAAAAGTAGGAAATATTATTATATGTAATAATAGTATAATGTAAAACATAGGTAAGTCGAAGATCTCTACAACTCGAAAGATATCCTGCTTTCATACCCTTCAAAACGCAGTATACTCGTTACTTGAAATCTGAAGAACCCTTTACCAGGTGAAATAATCAGAATAGCTCGAAGTTGTATTTCAATGCATATTTTTCCTCCACGCCTCGAATAAAATAAATCTGGCCGTTGTATTTCCGACATAGCAATGTTTGATTCTGCCGCCTCGAAAATTGTGTAATTTTATTTCTTTTTACTTTAATTCAAGCAATGTTTATAGCTCAAAAAAAATAGTAAGTTGTCTTAGAGAATATTACCAACAATAGTTTACTAAGACAATAGTAGTAGACAATACTTTTTGGGAGTAATTTTTATTTTAAGCATTACCTTTGAAACAAGACTTATTATAAGTCTTTCACTGGGCTGTGTAACCCAAATTTAGGAAGTATACAAACAACATCGAAATCGAACATTTCCGTACAAAAACCTTTTGAAATAAAATCCCCCTTGTAGTTCGACTTACTCAGGTTCTTTTACATAAACATTATGAACACAGATATATTTTTATGAATTTAACTATCATAGCGCAACAGGGTTACGAATAATATGCGAATAATATCCAATTACTTGGGTACAATTGAAAGCTTCCTTGAAAAATAAAGAGGAGAACTTTCTTGTTTATTCTCGAATCTGCCTCAACTTGATAAATAAATATTTTCATTAAATTACAGATGCTTGTTAAATCAATAATATTAAATTAATTGTGACTTTAAGCGAGTCTCAGTTTTAAATTTAAAATGTGTATTATAGTGTAATTTAAATTATAAATAGAATTGTATAGTAAAATTAACCCTTATAATGACAAACATTCCTAACCACAGGCACTTACTTTAATTGAGTCAATATAATAATGCTTTCGTTATGAATTTTGTCAGAGACTATTATCATTTATATTTATAGAACTAGCTGTTGCCCGCAGCTCCGCTTGCCTATTTTTTATAATTGTGAATTACTTCCTATAAGATCAGCTATCTGTTAGTGAAAGTTCCTGGAAAAATGGTGCAAACGTTTTGGAGATAGTACTGCAAATAAAGCCATGGGTAAAAGTTAGTCCAAAATAAAAAAGCTTAAATTAATTTTTAAAACGTTAGCTATCTGTCAGTGAAAGTCCCATGAAAATAGGTCCAATCGTTTTGGAGATAGTACTACAGACGAAGCCATGGATTACAGCTAGTCTAAAATAAAGTAGCCTATATGGCTGACATAATTTTAACTATCCGTCAGTGAAATTTCTGTCAAAATTGGTCCACCCGTTTCGGAGATTACCCGGAACAAACAGACAGACAGACAGACAGACAAAAATTGTGTTTTTGTTATCAGTATCGTGTATACGTTCATATCCAATCAGTAAAAAATCGTTATTTTGATATTACATACAGACACTTCATTTTTATTATATGTATAGATAAATTTAACATGAGTCTATGAAAATGTGGAACTGTTCTATAATTACATGTTAAGCCAAAAATATTCTCTGAAGTTTATAATGAGATATTTTTTATCAATCGGAGTATTTTCACTTCCTTGATTTATTCTAGATTTTAAAGTGATACAAATGAGGCCCGATTTTTTACAAAAATAAAATACGCGTACTCTTAGAGAGAGAATTTTAGAGGGCACTTATACCCACTAGTAGATTTATAAAACAATGTAAATTCTAATAAGAAAATTTTGATATGATGAATAATACTCATTACCGTCAACCGTAAGTGAAAATAATTGAAATAAAATTACAAATATAATTGAATGGGACAGAAGAGACGGGATTAATTTTACTTCTGCTATTACTTCCTCACAATACAGCACATCGTCTGCATACATTGACCTTAATTTACACAACGCTATAGGCAGACTGGACCTAAAAACATATTTAAAAAACGAATTGTATATTTTGTCGATAAATCAAGACAATTTGAAATGCAGTATTCGAAACTTTTTCGTACTTCAAATGCAGCGGTACGTTTCGGTGAATTCAAAGCAACGAGCGACGAGAACGTTTTAGCATCGCTTCATTTCCTGACATCAAACACGAAATATGTCAAGGACGGTCAATATTCAATATTTTTTATGAAGTTATGTATATATTGTAACATCAACTGCTAATTCCTTTTAAATGATCATACGTTTCCAACAAAAGAATACGACTGGAGACTGTCTAGCATTTGTACAGGAGGCTATAAAAAGCTTTTTTTAATTGTGCCATTTACCCATTTTGCTACACCAGCGTAGGTAAATAACGAGATACTTTTTATCTCATGCTTAAAACAATATGACCAATATATTCTTTTAACATTGATAAATCGTATATTCATTAAGATCAATTCAAAATCTCATAGAACCTCATTCATTTATAAGACTAGATTGAAAACCTCTCGTCAGGTAACCTACACATTTGTTTCATCATAACGAACAGTAAAAGACAAATGTATCCTAAAATACCCTTAATCACTATAATTATTGTTACAAACAACATTTGCTTATGACAGGTAATAGATGTTTACACATTTTTAAGGGTGACACTGTTATCTTACTTATATTAAGAAAAGTTCTATATACTCGTTGTTGTAAAATGCGAGGATCGTCACGAACAAGTCAAATAAAACGATAGTATGTCGAAAGAGACCCGTATCGTCTACCAATCTAGAGGACTTTTCAATTAAAGTTATTTAGTTGTGAAAGAGGCTAACCGGTTAATAGTCACGCGCGCTGTCGTTCCCAAACAAACAAGTGGGATCAACTCGGGACCTCGCCCTTTTGTGTTCAACTTCATCCAATTAGCATAAAGGCCGGACATGAGCCGGGAGGCGCCACTACCGCAAACAAAGTAAATCATATGCGTGACGGTTAATGACTTAGTTTTTCTTTTATAGTCGCCCCACAATTATTCTATCGGGGCTTTTATACTGTTGAGATAATATTGACTAATTAATTAATGTAAACTACATATCTCACAACTCTTGAAATACTGAAAGCAACATTCAACACTCATCAACCTCCATCATGGCATTGGAAATATGTCTGTTAGCCAAAAATCTTATTTACAAGACCATTATACGACAAGTCTTAATGTATACCAGTGAAATGTAATCTAGAAAAAGAAATCTCTGAGAATCCATCTCACCCATCCGATTCAGATTGCAACCCAGAATGACTTTCATACCATTGAAGTTATCAAAATGAAAATTCTGAGGTGGTTAGGTGGCGTAACTACGATTGGTAAAGTCCTTAATGTTTGTGAGCACACAAAATATATGAAATTATTCAAAATAATAGCTGCGATGATTTAGCCATGTACCAAGGAGGCTATTGGTCTATATAGGAAATCTGACACTACATCTTTAATTCCTGGTAAAAAAATTGAGAAGCAGCCTCAAACTAAACTAGAAATGTTTACAATTTAAAGATATGAAGGTGTGTGAAGCTTATAAACTAGATGTTATAGACAGAGTGAAGTGGAGGACAAAAACACGCAAGACTGGCCGCACCACAATACATATATACATAGCTCGGAAGCGAGAGACATAATTGTTGCGAAGACTCTTTGACTCATGCTTGCTGATATACTAGGTGCATAAATTTACTTAATATAATACTATTTTCAATTCTTATTACAATCCTCTCCAAACTTTTTGGCCGCTCTGAATATAGCAGTAAGTTGGAGCTTACGCATAATATCGTGAAGAGTTTAATACAAAACAAAGTAAAAAATATTATTATATAAATCTAAAATTGTTATTTAATTATCCTTATGTTATTTTGATGTTATTACATAATTAATATATGTCTTCTTCTTCTTCTTACCCTTATTCCACCTAAGTAGGGTGGACATAATATGTTTTTCTTTTCTACTTTACCCTGTCAGTTTTCATTTCAATATTCACACCTTTTATACTCATATCACTAACTTAAACTTATCTAGTTACATGACTTTCATCTCTTTTCATAATATGCCCACACATTTTTTTTAAACGTGGAGAAACATCCTACATAGATCCCCCAGAGGCTAGGGGGAGCATGGGGAGTATCACACACACTCGAAGGCGGGATCCGGTTATTACCCGGACAACTCTTACCGACTAAAAAACTCCACGATGAACCGTATGCTGCACTATGGGAGTGATACGCTACCGCGAGGTAGCGTGAGCAAGCTCCACTTCACCCCCCACGGCAAGGTACCCTTGCCACACCCCGACTGAGGCAGCCCGGTTCTCCGACTGCCTCTCAGTCTGCCGAACCACGATGAAGGTTAGGGCCCCCGCCCTTCCTCCTGGTCCGGTTAGCAGTAGAGGAGCTGTCCCCTCTACCACTCCCCGCGTTTAATTTTTTACCGAGGTTTACTCCTTCGCCATCACCACACCACAACCTCCCTGAAGGCCCCTTCGTCCTAAGTTAAGCCTATCCCAATGAAAATCCCACGCCACCCCCGACCCTAACCCTACCAACAAACTTGTACTATGCTAACCTGTTACTCCTCAACCTCTCCGCACTGGTGTTACTTTCAAACTTCCTCTGACATACATATTCTTAATATTACTCATTCGAGTTACACCAAAGATCCATCTTAACATTCACATCTCTGCTATATGTATATGTTCTTAAAGGTCCCTTATTGTTTACATTTATTGGATTAAAACTATAAATTCCTAATAAAATATTTAAGAATACGTTCAAATTTTACAAAGAAAAAGAATAAATTTGCAAATTATAGATGAAAAACATTCTCGTGCAATAGCTTTTTAATAGGTAAAAAAACGGACGAAATTTAATTAATAATGCTGAAGATTAGCAAATATATACAGACAGAGTGATGCTATAAAATATTTCGCTTATGCCATATATCTTAGAGTAGATCAGTCCCACGTGAAGGGGAACTAACCTGTGGGGGCGAATAAGAAAACAAGCTATGTGTCAACTTACTCGTACAGTGCTATATCTGATGGCGCTGGTTCCACTAGTTCCACATACATAAGTTTAAAGGACGATATGATGACGCAATATAAAAAAGGACGTGATAAGATCCCGCGAAAAATGATCATAATTACGTGGCCGCAACAAATATTTGAAATTTGATATTACTTACTTTTGATTTCATATTTTTCACAGAAATCTTATATATGTAATGAAAATATAGTTCCTTTGAGACGAAGTAAACGTATTTGCACTGGACTGTGATTATTCGATGGGGAATTTTTCATAGAAGGTTTTAGGCTAATTATGTTATTGGATTCGATAGACCCTTTAACATTTTTTAGGAATCAGCTAGTTCTTTAAAAGTAAGTTCTTATACCTATAACGAAATAAGTGACGAGAAGAGAATAAATACGCAATTTATCTCAAATACCAGATTTATGTTTTCACTATATACAATTTACAGATTAGGTAACTAGAGTCGTTATTTCCATCACGTATCGGTTAATCTCGGGTCTTTGGTCAACTGTAAACTACGTAAAGCCCCTTAGTTAGAAATAAGTGCCTAATTAGTTCGCTAGTAACTTTTGTCTTATCGAATAAACGGTTACAACTGATATAGAGTTACTGATAGAAGTTTAAGTACTGTTTACAAAGTTAGGAACATTACGTCCTTGTGTAACGACGATATATGGACAATAAATGTGATCAGAAGTAATTATACATTATGACTCCAGAAACTGTGTGAGAGTAATTGTGCAGATCTCTCTATATTTTATAACATATCAGGACTATACCCTTCCTGGACATGTATAATATTATATTCAAGATTTAAAAGAAAGGAAAATATTTTATATTAGCCTTGGCTCGGGACTTCACTGTTATTAATATAGATTTGATCCAACTCTCTGGAACAGCACATTATATTCTGTATTAATGTATACTGTGTCCTTTTCTGTAACCCTGGTAACCTGTATGTAAAATTTGTTGATTCATTTGTATATGATTTGACTTTGATGATTTTGATTTTCATGATGCAAAATGAAAAGGTAACACCAAACAAACTTACTTTCATATTTGTAATTTAGATATTAATTAGAAAGTTAGGATAACAAGACGATTATTAGCGTTTTTAAATCGCTAAAATGGATTTTCAAATCTGGCATCAAATTAAAACATTTCGTAACATAGCTGACTAGCTATGTCCTTCGGTTTTAGTCGTGTGTATTTTTTAGCTGCTCTCGGCCCCTAAAATCTCGCACTGCGCCACACGGCTCGCCCATACTATTATATCGTTTACACATAACATATTTTCTAGCCAACTTTTTCCTTAGTAATTACTACATTCCTAAAGTTCACAGAGTGATGTTAGTCTCAATAAATCTAATATTATAAAACAAAGTCGTCCGCCGCGTCTGTCTGTCTGTCTGGATGTTCGCGATAGACTCAAAAACTACAAAATAGATTGTAATGCGGTCTTCAACAATAGACAGAGTAATTCACGGGGGTAGGTTTAGGTATATAATTTGTCAAGGTTATTTTATAAATTGGTTAAAATATAATGGATAATTGTTGAAAGCATTGGCAAAAGTCAAGCCGCCTTAAGCGTTTCATGCACATAAGTATATATTTTTTTTATTATCAGGGCAGGACAACGTCCGCCGGGCCTGCTAGTATTATATAAATTAGAAAAAAAGTTTTTCATATTTAAGTAACAGTTTCAGAAATTAACAAGTGCAAATAAACGAAAAACAATCTCTTGAGGTTTATAATATTAAACGATATTAAATAGACGTTAACTGTTGACTGACTTATAAAACAACCTACGAAATAAACAAATCGCGCTTATAGCTGATTAGAATTTCAGACCAAATTCGTGGGATCTGTAGGTAAAAATATATGTTGATTTATTCAGAAATTTAAAGGTGAGAATTCTGTATACTTTGCAAAAGGAAAAATACTTATTAAAATACAATGAAAATGGAACAGGTGTTCGAGAGGAATAATTAAAAGGAAGGAAGTGAAAATAAGGAAAAATAGTACTTTCTCATTTCTTTACAATCTTTTGCTCGCGGCTTCGTTCATGTTAATATAGATTTGATATATCCATTGAGAACAGTAATTTTTTTCTGTACGAATGTATACTATATACATTTCTGTACCCTTGACAACGTATATTAAAAAATCAAAGATAAGCTATCGAGTAGCTAAGAGGTGAAACCGTAACAAAAAAACTCACATTCGCATTTATTATATCAGTTAGGATACCTCCAATAGGTCCATCCATATAGATTAAACATGAGAAATTATTAAAAATAAATTTCTCAATTAAAACTGTTTACGTTTCCAATACAGTGTAGTAGGTACCATCCGTTGATTGGAAGAGCTCTTAATCGGTGCTTTTTCATTACTTTTATTGAAAAACCTATTTTCAATTGCCTTTACTACGATTCGAATTAAAATGAAATTGCAATATAACATATAATATTTCTGTAGATTTTAATTATTTTTTCAATCTGCAAATATATATAACTAGCAGACCCGGTGGACGTTGTCCTGCTCTGAAAATAATAAAAAATACACTTATGTGCATGAAACGCTACAGGCGGCTTGACTTTTTCCGATTCTGACAATTATATTTCAACCAATTTACAAAAAAAGCCTTGACAAATTATATACCTAAACCTTCCCCGTGAATTACTCTATCTATTGGTGAAGACCGTATTACATTCCGTTCAGTAGTTTTTCAGTTTATCGCGAACATCCAGACAGACAGACAGACGCGGTGGACGACTTTGTTCTATAATATGTATAATAACAATATTATCTTATATTTTTACTTGTTTATCTTTAATAACCTTTAATTTCTCTTGTAACTTATCCTCCACATACGTACACAAACACATATATGGGGGTTTTATTTTTTTCCCTTATTTTTCGAACTTGGTTAGTTTAGTTTAACCGAATTGACAGATAAAAAATATATATTTGAGTTTGTGAGGCACACATGCTGGTAGTTTAGCTTAATAAGATTCGCGTTCTTGCGTCCAAGGAAACAACAGCCCAAGCCAAGGTTCGGCACCCTTGAAGTTGTTCTCAAGTGGTTGAGCGCTATAAACGCTTGTTATGTTACTCCGGTGGAGCTGTCCATCACGCAAATAGCGTTAATAATTTCGAAAACAAAAACAACTGTAGCTTGTCTTTAAAATAAACTAATCGAAATTGATTTCGATTATGGTATTAAATATTTACATAATTATTTTGATTTCAAATTAAACTTTAGCCATATTTATGTATATTGTTGAATATTTTCTTAAAATAAAAAAAAAAAGAAATGTGAAGTAATAGTTCAGTAATAGTATAGCTCTCCAATAACTTTAATATAAATATCAAAGTAAAAGACTTACTTTCAAAAGGGGTTATTGAAAGTCCTGTTCATTTGTATAACACAAATAAATCTACGCACTTTCTTTGAAATTATAATTTTAATGTAAAATTACTTCAGTTTCTTCTGATCTTTAACCAATGTTAAAAAATTTAACTAAAGGTTACTGAAAAGGTACTAACAAAATATCATTTGTAATATTGTTACTCTGAATTGTTTTCATGATGCCAGGGTATGATTGTAATAAGATAATAATAATTATAGGTCACATTACCTAATTACATATCAGGCGGTCTATCATTGTTTTATGATATTTATTCAATTACTTTGAACAGTCTGAACGTATAACGATAATATTCTGTTACCAGATTAATCTATTTCCATTCGTTAGACAATGATTAATTGTGCTTCACCGAGGCTCATTTTACTTGTTATTTTGTGATATATAAGCTTACCTGTGAATATAACACATTATTATTAGATAACGTGAAGAATATTTAAATTTAGTTACAATAGCTGAATATTGGTATATAAATTCATTTTTAACTTTAAAAACACTCTTTGTTTAAGAAAACATAAGTAGGGAGTGAGTCACCTTATTTGAACAACTTAAATGTATGCTAACATTATTAATTTAAAGAGATTGTTTGTTTGAATGTCCTAATTTCTGAAACAACCAGTTTGATTTGAAAATTTCTTATTGCACTGCATTGCGTATTTATTGAGGAACATTATCTTTTTTTATATGGGAACGAAATAAAATCCAAATCAGGTCACGAAGAACTTTATTTTAATTACTGTAAAGGATATTGTTTAACCAAACATAGTTTGTCTCGTGACGCCCGTGATCCATAGACTTAATTGGTAATCCATGCCGTGACCAGTTGACTACATTTTAACGTGTTCGAATTTGGAGATGCTGGGTTTAATTAAAAAAATCAAAACAATCTTAATATTGCAAATTTCATTTGATTTTAGATAGATTTCTTCCAAAATATAGACTTGAGTAGATCATTCAATAAATAGTTGCGTATCATATTTACGTCTAAGTTATTTTCTCTCAGGAAGAATGCACAGAAATATTTTCCTTAAAGGCTTAACTTCTCATCTTTCACGGATTATCCCGTAAGCTGTGAGCGACGTGCGACACATGTCTTGGATCACTGTCTTATTACAATCTACTTTTGATTAATTTGTTCATATTTTTCTCAGCCACACTCGCCACTATGTAATTTTTGTAATACAATGAAATAAATATTAAATTTACACGTAGTGACAACAAAGTAATAATGTTTTTTTAATGTTAGGAAGTAGTAAATAGTAATGCAGGCTATCTAATGTCAAATGGTCATTGCAGTCTATAACTAACTACAATCAACTTAAAAAGTTCTGAGGCCAGTCGAAATAGAGTGCTTCTCTAGAGGAGTAACTTTGAACACTCGTGTGTCTGCGCGTTGTTCCAATCACACCGTTCGAACCGGAGCCGAGTGTTGCAAGCACTGCTGCTAATAAGAGTGGCTGTGAAAGTTACTCAGTCAAGCCTTTCGTTTTGTGTTATATATGGAGAAAAAATATCTTAACTCCTGGACTGTCCAAAACCACAAAGGTTTAATTTCTATACAAACGAATGTAGACCTGACAAGGCACAGGTCAGCAGGCTGTTGGTAGGTAGCATAAGCTTAAAAATTACCTGATTTATTACAAAACTTTAAAAAGTAACAAATTGTGTATTGTTAAATCATAATTTATATGTAAAATGTATTTTTCAATTATTTTTTTCTTTTGTACGAACTTTTTTTTTATTAAACTATAAAATTTACAATGTACGATGTACTGAAATTAAAAAAAGTTATAAAACATAATCCGCCATTTTGAGATCTGGGTCTTAAAAAATCGCCTGCCTCGGTTAAGTGATGTTATAAAAGCGAATGTGACTTTGTCTGTTTGTATGTTACGCTACTACTCGACCGACCATCATGAAATTTTATATACACGTTATCAGGGGAACACAAAAAGACTTCTAGTAAGAACCTTCATCCAATTATACATACATACAGTTTCGTACTGTTCCCGAGTGATAGGTAATATCTACAGTAACGCGATCGACCAGCGGGCAAAAGCAAAATAAGCTATAATAGTCCTATAAAAAACATTAAAAAAAAAATAATGGTCCTCTCGAACTATATTTTTTTTATTGAACCAATATTTTAATGTTCGAAATATGCTTTTACTATTACTCTTTAGCCCCTATAAATAGCCTAATGGTATTTAGTCTACATTCTTGCTCGTGTTCAGTTCAATATTATTTATAAAACTGCATTCAAACTGGTTCAGTACTTTTCAAATGCTGTGCGTTCTGGCATAGATTCCACATATTGTGTACTTAGTACTTACATTTAAATTCGTATGTATTCCTATCCTTCTTATTATTAAATTAGTTACACCTACAGTTGGCGACAAAGTATTTGATCGCTCTGAATATGAACACAAGTGTTGGTATAAATACGTATACCATTATGAATATACTACGTCATACGCATTATAAAATATGTTATATTGAAACAACTTAAGGATAAATAAATGCCAACTTTAGATTCCTATAATAATATTATTTTTTTGTTTTGTATTAAACTTCTGAAGATATTATGCGCAAGCCCGAATTTACGGCTATATTCAGAGTGGTCAAGACCCAGACTGTACATACCTATATATAAAAATTAATTAGTTAAATAATATAAAAGAAAACGAGTATTTCTCCACTATTTAATGGATGTTATTATACATATAAACCTTCCTCTTCAATTACTCTATCTATTAAAAAAAACGCATCAAAATCCGTAGTGTAGTTTTAAAGATTTAAGCATACATAGGGATATAGGGACAAAGAAAGCGACTTTGTTTTATACTATGTAGTGATGTATGTCTGTGAACCGGATTTAATTTATTCATACTTCTAATTATCAAAGTATACATTTGTTTTTTGAATAATAAATGTAAGTCATGCAGCATGATTTGTAAATATTTTATATTATCATTTGAATCATGGAGTGCATCGATTCGAGCCAATTAAATTGAATCTACAAACACTTGATGCATATATCGATGTTCAGTCGAGCTTCAGTCGAGCTGAGGGACGCAATCTCGAATATTTATTATTGCATAATATAATTCCGTAAGCTTCGTTGAATGTACCGGAGCTTAGAAACAAACAATTGTCATTAATTTTAAATGTATTTGATTGTGTCTACAACGCATATAATTCATATTAATTCCATGAATACAGGATATCAGTGTACGTAAAATTGTTATATTGTACAGAAGATTTTATTGATGAGATCGCGTAAAATGTTATTACTACCTTTAGCCCGCGGCATCGCTCACATAAACGTACATTTTAACTTAGTACCTATAGTATGAAAGTGTATATACGAGTATTTATAATTGCATGAAAGCTACCCTATGTCTTTTTCTATAACCTGGACAAATATTCAAAATGTTATCATCGTAATAAACAAACATTAATAACAATTATTAACAAACAAAGTTAATATTAATAACGACCATAAAAAACCCACGAAATAGTGAATAATTTATTGCTACTTCTTTCATTATACCTTCTTAATTAACAATGCAATGCTAATAATACCTACTCAATAGCCGAAAGATCACGTTTCGAAACCTACACGTAACTGACATTTGTATGTTAGGCAACATTGTCAGTTCTGACTCGGCGCATTAAATATCGATGTATGTATGTATGGTACATATTAATTGGTATATTATGCTTGGTTTGGGATTAATTGGCCGTGTTACATTGTAACCTAATATTAGTTGAAATATTTTAATAGGGCGTAAATATCTAATCTTAAAGGGGGCTTAAAGTCAATTAATTACGTGAGAAGTTTTTGAGGATTTTTTGACACCCCCCTTTCCCACCCGGTGAGATGACGTGAGGTTTATCTTTATCCTCTCCACTAACCTCACGTGTGATCTTTAAAAATTTGTATTTTAAGTAAAAATACGTAGGATTTATTAAAAATAAAACACAGTTTGCTTTGTTTTCATCGTAGGTAGAATAATTTAGTTTAGAAACATATTTAACTTTACATTCATCTGATTTTCTCAAAAAATTACGTCATATTTGCTGAAAGACCCGTCTCTTTCCCGCGTGAGATTTGGCTTGAAAACTTCCTCCCCTGATTCCTTCACGTAATTAGTGAGTGCCTCCAAATAAACCGTTTCATTTGAAATAATGCATTCAACACATAAATGGAATTTTCACGATAATTTTATAAACTAGGTCTAAACAAACACAGGTCTGAAATAAGTTTATTGTGATTCGAATATGTGTCTGACTCGAGTCATGTTAGTGTCATTCAAAGTAAATTAGGCTGGTGGGTGAATATCCTATAGATTTGGCGCAAATCCAAATAGGAAGGTGTTCCATATAAAATGTATTGATTTTAGTCTGTTAGTACTACACTCAGTGGGAGGCAGAGCTTAATGATTTCGACATGTCGAAGTCTACGTGCGACAATAATGAAGCCGCCATAAAGGCTATACTCTCAATTACAAATCCGATATACTAACATACCTTTATATAATACCTATAAGAGTAATTAAAATAATAATGATAATTTATTATAATAATAATTTTGTAAGTCTTAGAGTGGACGTTACTTCGCACTTCCGCTTGGAATGGTTGGCCGCTCGCGCGCCTTGTTATAACAGAAAACGATTGTGAGCACAACTAAAAGTAATTAAAATATGTCGTTGGTCATCGGTTGAATTCTACATTCGCAGATAGTTGAACTTGTCGTCGATTAACACTCTTGGCATCTATCTATCTGTAATATATAAAAAACGTATATAAAATGATAAAAAAAGAAATAAAACATGTAAAAAATATAAAAAAGAAGTATATAATAAATTAAAAACTACGTTGCAGATTGATGTGTTACGACTACAACCGATTACACGTGTTCCGTTCCTTCACGGAGCATCTTAAGATCGATGTTGACTCTTCCGATGCGGGTCTCGTCTGAGCAGCGGTCGAGTGCATACGTGCCCCGCTCGCAGCTCTGACGGTCCGTTCGTTCGGCAATTCGCGCGCAGTTGTCGGATATTTTCGTGTGTGTCCGGAAGTTTAGTGTGTTCGAGCGGCTACTGTCGATCGTACACTCTTTTCAGAGCGACGGTGCACCTCCATTAGTGCACCATTTAATCCGCACTTTTCGGTGCGAAGCCGTGCACACTGTTTGCAGTGCGTCGAGTCGCCGTGCTACGCGTCGTGCCTCGTGCTGCGCTTCGAGTGTCGTGCAGCGCGTCGTGTGCCGTGCAGAGCGTCGTTCTTCGCGCCGCGCCGTGTGCAGTTTTGAAGAGAAGATCCGCGTTCGCGTCGCGTCGCGTTTTGCCTTTGGTCCGGACACGGATTGTCCGTTAGATTTGAATTAGGGGCACCCCCCTGCCGCTCAGGCAGGGAGGTTAGTCATGTCTACCCCCGCGACCCCGCGTGCCCTTCCGGCCCATCCGGCCTTCGAAGATATGGCCCACGTCGAAGAACTGTTACGCTTCCACATGTTCGTCGAAAAGGAAGACCCGCAACTCGTATCGGAATATAACAGACTCCGGAAAGTCTACGCGCGCGATCCTTCCGGTAAGAAGCCGCGTTGTTTCTCCGCGAACCCGTTCGCGAATCTCCCGGACGACCCGTTTACGAAACTCTCGGACGTCGATTCCGATGACGATTCGGACATGGACTACGATACAGTCCCCGCGACCGCGCCCGCAACGGTAACCACGGCCGCGACCGTGCCTGCGCCCGCGACCACGCCCGCCGATGACGACGGTTTCACAACCGTTACGCGCCGCGGTAAACACCCACACGCCGCGAATCAGACCGATAGCGACTCTGCTGCGGGACGTCCAACCCCAAAGCAGTCAAATATATGTGGCGCTCGGGTGCCCCGAGCCTCTCCCACGCCCTCTGCCGCGAATTTAGCTAAAGCTCCGGCTGCGGAACCCGCGGTCGCGGCTAAGAAGCCACGCCCACCGCCTCCCGTCACCTTCCGTGACAAAGCCCGCTGGGTAGATATTTCGGACGACCTTAAGTCGAAAGAAATCGTCTACAAATCCGCCGTCAACACTGTTGCCGGCATTTCTATCCATGTATCGACCCCCGATGAGCATCGCAAGCTCACTAGATACTTCAGGGAGCGACAGCTCCCTTTCTTCACTCACGCTCTCGAGGAAGAGCGTCTCCTTCGCGTCGTCATTCGGGGAGTTCCCTCTGAGCTCACCGAATACGACATCTGCGATTGCCTGAACGGTCAGGACTTCCCAGTCCGGAGCGTGCAGCGCATGCACCACCCCCGTACGAAGGCCCCCTTCAACTTGGTGTTGGTCACTCTGGACCGCACCTTGGAAGGCAAGGCTATTTTCAGCCTCAACTCTGTTTGCGGCCTGTCTTGTCTTCGTCGAGCTTCCTCGCAAGTCCCAGGTACCCTCGCAGTGTCACAACTGCCAGGTGTACGGTCATTCCGCCAGACACTGCCACCTGCGTCCCAGGTGTGTCAAGTGTCTCGGGGATCACTCCACTAGGGAGTGCCCCCGCACTCCCGAATCCGTCGAGCCTCCGAGCTGCGTCCTCTGCGGGCAAACGGGTCATACCGCGAATTATCGCGGGTGTCCCCGTGCGCCTCGCTCGACCCATCACCGCCGCGGCGGTCGTGCCACCCGGTCCAGGGCGCACGGCCCGCCGACTCGGACAAATCGGCCTCCGCCTCCGCCCATACAAAGCCAGAGGCTTTCCCCGATCTGCCGGGCACCTCCAGTGCGCCGGCAGCATCCGCTCCTGCACCGAGCGCGCTCTCCTGGCGCGTAAGGCCTTCCCCGCCAGCTCCCTCGGCTCCTAAAGCCAAGCCCCAGCCCCCAAAGGCTCTGTCCACTCCTGCGCCACCTATCGCGGCTTCAGCATCGACCTCCGGTATAGACTGGATAGCTCGCTTACTTTGGTACACGATGTACAGAGATAATCGCATTTAACGCGTTAGTTAATAGTACGTCTGAGCTCGGGCTCTTAAACGCTATCTCCGCTTTCCCGGCCGTCGCGACCACGGTACAACAATTAACCCGCGCCGCGCATAAATAAATTCGCGTAAATCAAAATATCAGATCGAACCCGCGTGTTCATACCAATAGACCGTTACATTAGGATTTGTTACGTAATTATTTAGTTAAATCGGCATCGTGCCGTTGTACTTTATTTTTTTAGCTCGATTCCCTCTCAAAAGATGCGTGTTTGCGCCCACGCCCGCGACTCTCTCTGCTCACGCCTCCGTGAGCGGGGGGTGAAGATTCGATCCCGCAGCACTCCTCGCGATTTTTCTTGTAACAGCTCGAGCCTAGGTAGTCCCTCGGTGTGGAGCCCTCGAGTATGTTACTCGCGCGAATACAGTGATTTACACATGTTCTACACTTACACGATCACCCCACACTCTTGCACACCTAGGCACTCAGTGGTGGGCTGTTTTTTTGCCCTTTTCGGACTGAAATAGGTCACATAACACAGTAGTCAGATACCAAATACACATATACACATCGTGAAACATGCATGGTCACACATGCATTTTTCACGAATTCATATATTAAGAGTTGTATGGATAGATAGCTTAGCTAGCTTAGTTAGTTCGGGAATCCGGCGACAGCTCAAGGCCGAGGTGCACCGAGTGCCCTTGAGATGTTTCGCCTAAAAAACAATCGGGTGAGTGGCCCTAAGCGCTCCCCTTAGTAGTCCGGTGGAACTGTGAAGGCCTAATAAGCCGACAGTGTAGGTCAGTTCGAAAAAAAATAAAAAAAACTTCCGATGAGATGCGAACATTCCAACATTGGTGCGAAGAAACGTCTATCTCACTTTTTAATTATGAATTTCCGCAAAGTAACGCTTTTACCACTCAAATGGCTAGTCTTGCTCACTGTATTCAAGTTGCACTACAATAAAACAGTTTCTTAGTTGAGAAAATAAAATAGTTTTCTTATTTGGAGTGACTGTGGGCTGTTTTTTCGTTTATTTATTATAATTTCGTAATTACTTATAAATTATGTTCGAGTATTTAGCACACACAGACGCATATGGTATAACACTTGTTGATCAATTCATTAACTTTAATTGAACATTAGTCATAACGAGAATCGGTCGCTGTCAACATAAATACATTCATTAGGTATGCTTTGCTGACCACTTAATTGATATCACCTGGCTGGGCATATGTGCCTTCAATATGTATATTCCATACTATGTGCTTAATGTTTATTCATTCCCCTATAGTTTTTGTACTGAGTACTTGCAAATATACTTAGTACATATCTATCTGGGAATTCAAAAGAAAAATGTGGTACTTTTTCCCGTTATATTACTTCTTTAGTACATAAATATATTAAGTAATATAACTATGGGTATGTGTATCAGTTTTTTAATTGCAAAACTGTTTTACATTTTTTTTATTTTATATTTATAGGGGACCAACGAACAAGCTGGGTCACCTGATGGTAAGTGATCACCGCCGTCGCATAGACACTAGCAACACCGGGGAGTCCCAAGTGAGTTGCCGGCCTTTTAAATATGTGGGCCTCCGCAACTCTCGCTGACCGAACGAAACGCAACAGTGCAAGCATGCATGGTTACTTCACGTCGGTTTCTGTGAGAGGGTGGTACTACCCGGGCGAGCCGACCCATTCGTGCTGAAACCAGTAATAGCTTCAGCATAGCTCTACACACCTAACAAAACATTTTAATTACATTGATTGTTTTTATCATAGAGCGAAGCTACTCGTGGATAGCGTTTTTAAGGTTTCTCTAAAACGATCTAGTTGTATGTTAGTTTTATTACTTATATTTAAAAAAGATAATATTTATTTTATTTTAAACTCTTAGGAACCATTTACAGCTAACAAAAAGAAATTAGACATGAATGTAGCCCCATTTATAAGTTCTGCGTCTTCTTAAATCATCCTTTTATGTCTCTATCTAGTCTTCACTTTCATAATAGTAATTAGAATTATGTAGTTTACGAGTTTAATATATAGAAATCACATTTCAAGAGTAGTGAAAACTACAATCAGCGCTGAGTGTTTGTTCTTTGACACTTTAGAAAACGGTGAGCTGCTGCTTTCGTAATGCGAGTGTGTGCAGTTTTATATCCACTTTTGTATGCTTTGTATCGTGTAATGCATTATTTAATAACCGAATTATTTATTTCTCTTTTGGCGCGAACAGCTACCGCAAAGCAATAATAAGTGCTCACATGCTGCGTTCTAGAACAACTACATGGTGGTACAACGATATCTATAAAATATTAAATTAAAAGAGAATTTGTTTGTAGACTGCAAAATCATACAAAGTTGATTATTTGTACTTAACTTAGAATAAACTTTTTCTACGAAAATATAGACATACATATACATCAATAAGTTTCCATTAGTCATTTACATTAAATACATTAATTGCTCTTCAAACTTACACGATTGTTTACATCAATATCTACTTCAAAATATTCATACTAGTTCCACTGTCCTGGCAGCGTTAGGCTCTTGGCAGTTAAAATAT